>SJYT01043546.1:358197-479536 GCA_006410635.1 Cephalophus harveyi
GAGCGGGGGATGCCATATCCGAGAAGGGGGAGGTCTTAGGACGGGGCCCCAGACACTATGGCCCCTTTAACCTTCCAGCCCCACTGTGGTATCCCACTTGTAAGCCCCACTCCATGAAGGGATCAACCTCAATGCTGACCTAATCCAGGGCAACAAACCCTGTAGCCCATTCTCTCCCAGGTCCCTATGCCCACCAATCTCTGCTCATAGGGAACTCCTCTACCATCTACCTCCCACGGGGGAAAGCAGAGCTCAGAGAGGCCTGGGCCAGACTCAGTATCACACAGCACCAGCCGTGGAGCTGACCCAGCTGCCACCCTAGAGGCCTCCTGGGGTTCCAGGGCAGCAGTGGCACCCACCCGTCAGCTCACCCCGACCCTGTGCTGCGGGGGCCACAGCAGCACCCAGGATGGACAAGATCAGTGGGGTGTGACCGCAGTCCCAGGGGCTGCATCAGGACGGCGTCGTTCTTAACTCCAGGACACTCGGGGATGACAGCCTGGCCTTGTCAGCTCCTTCATCTTACTTGATGTGGGGCCTTTTGTGCTTTGGCAGCAGAATCTGTCCCTCCTCTGGCTTAAACCCCAGACGGAGGCATCTCAGGGGCCATTAGACCAGAACAGACAGATGGATTGTGCTGCCGAGGGCGCCCGTCTGCCCCTAGGCCCAAGGGAGGCAGGGAGAGGGGCCAGTGTTGCTCTGACTCCAAACCATCCAGGTCTTTTTTCACTTCAGAGAGTGGGACATGGCGCTACTCCCACCCCACCTGCTCAGCTTAGGTCCTCCCTTCCCAGCCTTGCTGTAACCAGGGGGCAGGGAGGTGGCCTCAGCCTTCCAGGCCTGAGGAGTCCTCACTGTGCTGTGTGCATGGGCCTAAGTTTCCCCAGGCTCTATAATGGGGGCCCAATCACCGCTGTATTGACAACAAGAGCTCTGTTCCCTAGGCTCTCCTGTCAGCCCACTGATAGAGGAGACCAGAAAGCCGTGTGCTTCTACAGTGCTTCTCTCAAGATAGAGGATGGAGACAGCTTTTATCCCCATTTTTCTGGATGCGTAAACTGAGGCACAGAGTAGCTGAACCACCCTTTCTAGGACAGGCACACTAGCCTGTTGCTGAGTATGCTGATACACCTTCTCCTATCCCCAAGTGCTAGAGAAGGGGAATTTTGGGCAGCTGCTTCCAAAGGACCATGGTTGGGGGTGCGTCCTGACTTCTGGCCCTGTGGCCCCCTCCTGGGTGGCAGGATGGTGCAGGGACACAGGAGAAGGCGGTGGGCTGAGACCCCTCCTGTGAGCTCCCTGCTGGGCGATTGTGTAGAATCTCACCACTTTCCCCTCATTTATTTCCCATTTCATGCCCGTCATTTTTCTCCTGGCCTGACGGGGAATAATTCTCTCCCTCTCCCCTCTCCTTTATTTTGCTAGAGGGCTTTGAAAGGCTCTAAATCAATGCCCATCAGCCAGGTCCTTGAAGGAGGCTGCAGGAGCGGGAGGGAGAGTTGGGCCAAATCTTACTTGCAAACAGAGCACAGCCACTCTGCAAGCTCATGCCCATGCAGGTGTAGTGCACATGGGCACAGAGACACGCCCCTGGCCAGCTCCCAGTGCAAGGGAACACGACACACGCTCGTCTGCACACAGCTCTGAAGGAAAAAACACCGGAATCACCCTGCACTACAGGCTTTAGAAGCTGTGGCCAGGGTCCCCTCTAGAGGGGCCCTGGGGAAAGTCCCAGGCCACATGCCCTCAGCTCCCTCTGACAAGGAAGATGTGACCCCACCTGTTGGAGGGGGTGCTAGGTAGGATGGGGAAGAAAGTTGAACAAGCCCATCAACAGCTCTCATTCACAAATACTGAACCCTTATAATGTGCCAGACACTGCCAGGTGCTGGGGCTCAACTGTGAACGAGACAGGTGTGATTCCAGCCGGGAGGCAGCTGACGGTGGCAATCGCTCTCATCTGCTGACCATTCACTGTGTGCCAGTGCCCTTTGTGTGTCTGGACTCATTAAATATGACCACAACCTTATCAAGTGGAGACTTTATCCCCATTTTCTACTTAGGAAGGCTGGAGCACAGAGAGGTTAAGTAACTTGTCCAAGGTCACACAGCTGGTAAGTGGTGCGGCTGGGGTTAGAGCCCAGACCTTTTGGTAGCAGAAAAGGCTTCTCACTTAATCACTGAGCTACACTGCCTCTTAATAAGCAAACAACCTAAACACAGATTGTGGAGTCAGCTCTGAAAGAAATGGAGTGTAGAGAGGTGGCATTTTAAGCTGGGACAGAGGGAGGAGAACGAGCCAGCCACGGGAAGAGGGGGAGGGGTGGAGCAGAGGAAGGAGAGGGCATCCTGTGCGGCTGGAAGAGCTTGTGCAGAGGCTCCAAGGCGGGGGAGAATTCAGCACGTTCAGCAAGCTGAAAGTCCTGTGTGTGTTGAGGGTGTGTGGTGGGTGTGCGAAGGCGGTGGGAGATGAGTCAGAAGGTGGGCTAGTTTCTTTTCCATTGAAATATCACCTCCTCCTGATGTCACCTCTGGGTGAGCTGTTCCCTCCTTAAAGACCACTTTTCTTGAACCCCGGCCACAGATCCTACCTCACTCAGGGCCATTATGAGACCGTAGAAGTTCCCAGGGGGCCCCCTAGAAGGTATTACAATATACCCACCTATACACACATACACATATTTCACGGCTATAAAATTTGAAAGAATTTTTATGACTATTCCTTTTGAAATTATTTTGCTATAACAAGCTCAATTAATGTATGGGCTTCTTGATTTCTGACATCCTGACAAATCATCACATTAAAAAAAAATCCTCCAGAATTCTAGAAAATCAAGCCTACAACCTGTACTTAAATGCAATTAAATTTTTATACACCTTAAATATTGTAATTTCTAAAGTTGCCACAACATATGTGGCAGATGTTTAATATAACAAGCTTTAATTCTGTCTCTGTCCTTTTTGAAATTCTGAGTAATTTTTTTTTTTCAGGTCTCAGACACTACCACGAGGCACTGAAAAGCTGAGGTGCCCCAAACCCGTGGCTGTGGACAGCCATGTCTACTCAGTACTGAGGGGTGGACTCACATGTCCTTCTCCCCGGAGTTAAAGTGGGGCAGATCTTGCGGGCCAGGTAGGTCCAGTAAGGAAGGACCCTGGCTTTTATACAGGGTGAGATGGGAACCAGGGGTGAGTTTCAGCCTCAGAGTGACACGCAGCTCCCTGAAGGCAGAGAGGAAACGCTGCACCCTGAACTTCTGAGCCTGCCAAGTTTGGCATACAGTAGGTGCTCACTGAAGGCTTGTGTGGGTTTCCTGGAGAGTGAGACAACACGGGGCAGCAGGCCCATACCTGCCCACGGCAGAGAGGATGCGAGGAAAGGCTGGAGACCCACAGAAGGCTACGCGGGCTGATCTGGGAAACGCCTAAAGCCAAGAAAGTACACTCCCAGCCCAGCAGGCCGAATGCTGCCCCACACAGCCACTTTCTCCCGCCAGTTTCCTCTGGGAGGAATTTTCCAGACAGGTAAAGCAAGGGTAAGAGTTGCCCAGACAGGTGTTCAGAGGTGGGCATTCTGCCCCAGCGTTTTGGAGTCTGGCTGGGGTTATCCTGGTCTAGAGCCCTAGTGTCCATGAGGTGGCAGCAGAGAGTGCCCATCTGACCTGGGAGTGGTTGCCAAGTCTGGCTTTGAGCTGGAAGGATTCCCCAACCTGGGACTTTGGGAAAACGGATTCCAGATCCTGCACCCTACTGGATTCCCTGGGAGGGGATCCCGCCCAGAGTTGAGAGTCATTCGTATCATTAACAGGTAGAAAGCAAGACAGGACAGGTGTGATGGCCAACCCCTCTCCCTCTTTCTTTCTCTGTCCTTCCTTCCAGGTTGACATCTTCCTCCATCGAGACCTGGCAGACCTTGTCACTACTGCCTGTGGCTGAGGAGGGTAGGGGTGGGGAGGTTGGGCATCACCAGTCCGAGGTTGCCTGCCCTCAGGGTGGGGCAGCCTTCCTGAAGAACTGGATATGAAAGTTTACCATCCCTTCTCCCATCCCACCTGAGTTCTCCAGTTTTTCCAGACCTAGGCCACCTGTCAGAGCTCCCCTGAGCCAGCAGAGGGGCAGAGGTCAGGTAGTTTCAAGGTCAGTCAGACCCTGGTTTGAGTCCTGACATCATCTCTTACTATCTCATTAGCTCCGTGATCTTGGGCAAGTCTCTCAAACACTAAGTCTCCATTCCCTCTATTGTACAGTGGAAGCACGGAATCCATCTGCCACGATATGGGATCCCATGAAGATGAGAGAATCCATGAGATGCACCTAGCACCGCAGCGGGCATGTCCCAGGCACTCAATAAACGGGGACTTTCGTAGTGGTTCAGTTAGTAAAGGATCCGCCTGCAATGCAGGAGATCCAGGTTTGATCCCTGGGTGCGGAAGATCCCCTGGAGAAGGAAATGGCAACCCACTCCACTGTTCTTGCCAGGAGAATCTCACGGACAGAGGAGCTTGGTGGGCTACAGTCCACAGGGTTGCAAAGAGTCTGACACGTCTGAGCGTCCGAGCATGTGATCCGTCAGGTTCGTGTCCATCACAGGGGGCTGGTGTCTGTGGGGCTGGATACTGGGGCAGGAGGCTCTCTGAGTGAGGCCAAATGGGGTACAAGCATGAAGGGGAAAGTAAGCCTCATAAATGTGAATCCCAGCACATAGAGAGTGGGATGCTTGACCCCGGCTTTGCTCAGCTTCCCCAGGACACTGCTCTCCTTTCTGGACGCCCTGAGGTCTTTTGGTTGCGTCTCTCACTCCCTATCCTGAGCCATATCCCCACAGGCCGCACACCTAGGAGCCTGTGCAAACCGGCAACATCTCAAGCCAGAAAGTCCCTGGCTGAGCTCTGAGCCCCCTGCCGGGGCAGCCCTGGGCTTGCTGACCCAGGCTGAAGGCTGCGGTGCAGAAGTGAGGAAGAAGGAAGGTGATGGGGGAAGGGCTGAAGCTTGAGCGATCTGAAGGGGGGTTACCGAGGGGGTGGCCAGAGTCCTGGGGTCCCAGGGTAAGGGTGACCCCGATCTGAACCAGCCCGAGCCCCTCTGGCACTGTCCTTGGGCTGTCAGTGCTCCTTTTGACAAAGTCTGGAGCCTGCTGTCTCCAAGCACTGTGTGAGGGCTTTCCCCCAACCCTGGCTATCTTTCACCAGGCAAGAGAACATCTGGAACTCTGCTCCGAGAGCTGACTCAGAAACAGCTCCACACTGGCTGGCCCACAGGGCTCACGTGGGAGAGGCAGACACTCCTTGAATAGCCACCTGGAAGCTCTGCTCCCCCCAGCCACTTACCGTGGTCACGTCAGAGTCTGGAGGGGTCATCTCCACCAGGTTGATGTAGTAGGGAGCGTCCTTCCAGGTGGGGTGGTTGTCATTGATGTCCAGGAGGGTGATGTTCACCTGTGAAGCCACAGGGGCACTGTGGGATGCACCTAGCTGAGCTGTGCAAGGACAGTGCCCATGCTGGGGACTCACTCAGATGCCTATGGCACCTGAGTGCACTCAGGCACCCTGGCACTAATTCCACCAGCTCCACCCACTTTGGGGGCCTCAGGAGAGATCCTGGGCTTTCAAGAACAGGAGGGGGCCTAGACCTTTTGTGGAGCTTAGGTGCTGTCCCATTAGGAGACAGAGGAATGGATAAAATGACCCCTGAAATGGTCCCTGCGACCTGGGAGGCATTCTGTCCACCCCGAGTCTTGGCTGAAGGTGACTGACAGGGTGTGGGAGGTTAGAGGTGGGACATGTGATAGGATCCACAGAGCTTCCCCTTTTAGTTTCAGCTACAAGCCAAGCAATTTCTCTGCTCACCTGCCACCCAGGTAAATTATTTATAGAATTCTGAGTCCAATTAGCAGGGGCCTCTCATGACTGAATAGAGCACTGGGGATTTTTCTGCCAAGTGGCAGCACCCCCAGCCCCTCTGGCTGGGTGAGAATGGGGCAGCTGCTGCGGATGGGATGAGCGCTGAGAAGAGAGGGCTCCAGAGGGATTGCGAGAGAGCAAACGAGGATAAGGAGGGGAGTGGCCGGAGTGGCCTGTCAGCTGCTCTTCCTGCCCCACAGCATGAAGGTCTCACCCCACCCTCCTCTGCAGCAATTGCAGCAAAGAGCTCAGTCAGGACCCTCTAATGGTTCTCCTCTAGCTTCTCCCCTGAGGCAGGAAGGCCTTGGGTGGGGCTCTGGGCATCACGGGTCCTCCCTGCTCCTGGGAGGGAAACCGGGGCATCATTGGTTATAAAAGAAATAATAATAAGGCCCATCATTTCTCAGCATGGCAAGGTAGGGGTGGGTGGTGACAGCCCCCAGGAACCCTCAGGGCCCCGCCTCCTGTTCTGAGCCGCTCTTCCTGGCAGTCCTTTCTCCTGTTTCTTGGCAGGTGCCAGGGCAGGGAGGGAGTTATGGGGCTCATGCCTTCTGCCCAGCTGGTCTTTGGGGGCCTGAGAGAGTATTTGCTCTTCCCAAGCACCCCCATGTCTTTCTTCCCCTAGCTGCGAAGGCCCCACGGCTGACCTTGGCTGACAATGAAATGGTACCTGCCACCCTCCACGCCCACAAGGCCTCACACTGCTTTGGGACACAAGTGTCCAGGGGCCTAAGTGGAACAAGCTGAAGATGAGCTGGAAGTGGCAGCCTGTCTGGTAAGTGGGGAGCTAGGGGCAGGGGCTGGCTGAAGGCTCACAGTGGCGATGCCAGTTTTCTGGTTGTGGCCCACGCCCCCGTCCACTGCCCGGACGATGAGGATGTACTCAGACTTGGTCTCACGGTCAAGCAGAGAGGTGGTGGTAATTTCACCTGCAGTAAGAGAAGGGTGCGTGAGAGGTGGTTTGGGTGGGCCAGGGAGGGAATGGGGAAGGAGGGAGAGCACACAGTGTGAGAGATGCTTGCAAGATCAAGTGACCTGTGTGAATAGGGGGTGGTGAGATGGTGCCCACAGGCACAGCAGCCATGATTGGGAACCTGAATCTCAGAGCTGGGCAATATAGCCCCAGGAGGAGGAGGCACTTTCAGATGTGGGAAATCAAGACAGATTATCAGACTAGGGGCTGGAAAACAAGGCAGGAGAGTCATTTGGACTCAAGCTCAGTCACAAAGTACCTCTCACTTCGGCTGCGGACATTACCTCACTGGCTTTATCACCTGGAACTAGTTACCTAAATCCCCTGTGCCTCAGTTTTTCCATCTGGTTAAAAAGGAATAATAATAAGGCCCATCTCATAGGGTTGATATGGGATTAATTTGGTTCTAAACTGAGAGAGGCATCTGGCACTGTTTATTCATTTGGTTATAGAAATACAAAAACAGGACTGAAACTCGGCGAGTGCTTCAGGCATGTTCCAACTCGTGGCTCATTCTAGACAGCTCAACCTATAGTGGGTTGAGATTTAATATTAACAGCTACAAAATAGTTTCCTTAATTACCTTGTAACAATGCGTTGAATTTTTTGGTGTATTAGTAAGTTATTCTATTAAATAAAAACATTTAAAATAGACTATAATCTTTGTTGGGTCAGAAAGATCCCCTGGAGAAGGAAATAGCAACCCATTCCAGTATTCTTGCCTGGGAAATCCCGTGGAAAAGAGGAGCCTGGCGGGCTCCAGTTCATGGGGTCACAAAAGAGTCGGACATGACTGAGTGATTAAACCACCACCACATAATCTTTGTCGATCTGTTTTTGGCTTTTCTCTGTGTTTTGGTGTAACTAAGATATGGAAGCCGTTTGGTAGTGGTATTACAGTAAATGCTTGACAACTGGATCCCCAAAGGGAAAAAAGGGCATTTGCTGATTTCCCTGGTTATAAATATTCCCACCAGGGCCCATTTGAAGCTACCCACTCGGTAGCACTGGACTTGGAGTTGGGAAGAGATGTACATAACTGGTTCTCATGAGCAGGCATGAGGCAGCACAAGCCAGCTTCAGTACGGTCTGGCAACTGGCCACCTACCATCTCACAAGGGCCACTGCAAAGAGCTGGTCCTCTGAGGACAGTGAAGTCCAGCTGTGACTTCTGATGACTGTCCTTTCCAGGAGCTTAGCCTAGGAAAGTTAATTAATTTCTTTGAGCCTCAGTTTTTTCATCTAAAAGAGATTAGTATCCTTTCAAATCAGAGCTTTGTGAGGATTAAATAACTACAGGTGAAGTTTCCAACATTCAGAAAATGCTCATTTTCTTCCAAGGGACTGTGAGGGTCCTCCAAGGGCAAGGACCGTGTGCTATCCTCGTTGGTTGAGCTGTGTGATCTGGGGCAGGTTACTTAATTTCTCTGTGCTTGGTTTATCCTACCGTAATATAAGGGAGCTGGGCCAGTGGCCCCTAGGACTCTTCCACTCTCATATTTCCCCGTCCTGCCATGATAAGGAAGCTGGGGTTGGGGGCCAGGACACTAAGGTGCTAAGGCCAGGAACAAAAGCCTGGCAATCGTTTGCCTGCCAAGCCACACTCCGTGCTGGGGTGGTGTCAATTAATTGGCAGGGCGAGGAAGAAATTAATCTCTAAAAAGTTTTAAACATGAACTTGTCGGCATGATAGATGGCTCCTCCTGTCTGGGAAATTAGATCCAATTAAGGCCACCTTTGTGGAGTGGGCCTGGCTAATTTGACCAAGGCACTCAGAGGAAAACGCTTACACCTTTGCAGCTGAAGGAGCCGTGTTAAGGCAGCAAGAAAATGTCCAAGTCATTATTAAAGGCCCCAGGGTAGAGATGGAGTCCCTGACTGGGGAGGCAGGGTAGGTGCTGAAAGGTCAGTGTGCCCGCCACTGTATCTGGGGGCAGCACACAGCCTACATGGCTTTAGAGAACAGAGCTCTGAGAGTTTGGGCTCTGGAGTCAGAAGTTCAGGCTCTGTGAATCCTGAGTCCAGTGATTTAACCTCTCCTGTGCCTCAATTTCCTTGTAAGGAAAACGGGGATGATGTGAAGGTGAGACCTACCTCAGAGTGGTGGTGATATTGGTCAGAGCGCTTAGAACAGTGCTGAGTGCCTGGCTAATATTCCTTAATGACAGTCCTCTGAGCTCCCCAGAAACACAGACTTCCTGAGGCTGGAGGCGCCTGAGAGGCCAGAGGGAGGCACCAGCTTTGTCAGAGGTGGAACAAGAGGCGCAGGCTGGCCCTGGATGTGTTAAGTTTGTACACCAGCCATCTTCTCCCCGAGCTTCCAGGAAAGTGGGGTGAAAGAGACTGAAGGCAGGCTTGGAGCACGGAGGCACAGGAAACAGGAAGACTAGATGCCCCGCTGGGCCGCCGACCGCCCATGGCAAGGACGGCCAGGGTCCATCAAAGGCTCCTGCTCCCTTCCCAGGCCAGAATGATGGCGGGAGAGGCGCTGCCAGACCAGGGACTATGCTGTTCCCCAAGGCTTCCTTGCATTTGGCAGGGCCATTGCCTGGTTCTGGCCAATGGGATGTGGGCCCCAGTGATGTCTGTTACCTCCAGTCTGACCCATAAGCATCTCCTTGCACAATATCCCACATTCCCTTTTCCTTTTGGCAGTGACCCTGGAGTCACAACATGGACGGAGTCTGGGTCCCCAAATCACCATGTGGAAGACTGTCCACCAAACACAGCACTGGATTGCTGGGTGAGTTAGAAGTTCTATTGTGTTAAGCCACTGAGCTTTCAGGGTTGGCATGTTCAGCATCTACAAGTTCCCTTAATACACAAAGGAGAACTTGGAAGTGGGGAGCCTTGCACGTCCACTGAGCTGACTTGGAGCCCCGTGAGGGTGAGCCATGTCTTATTCCGTTCTCTTTCCCCAGCACCCAGCACAGCACCTGGTGGAGAGCAGGCCCCCACTGACAGCTGAGTGAAGCTATGAATGAATGTTCAGAAGCCTCTCCTTCCTTTCCAGCTTCTGACTTAGAAGTCTGGGGAATCTTGCTGCTTTTTGCTGCCCTGCTTCCCTCCCAGCCTCAAGGAGGACAGGAAGCTGCAGGGAGGCATATGGAGAAATGAAGAAGAAAGGAGAGTTATACGGGCTGAGCAGGGAGCTGAGGATGGGGGCCCCAGGGTGAAAAGACCAAAGAAAATAATGCTAACAATCTAACTTAGTCAGTACTTTCTGTGTGCCAGGGACAACTCCAAGTTCTCTACAATGACTCCCTGCTTTCACACTACAGCCCTGGTATGTATATCCTCTGTAGGTGGGGAAACTGAGGCACATTTCATGTTAGGAAGAGGAGCCAGGATTCAAGAATGAGGTCAGCCACTGAGACACATAGGCTTGAAGAAAGATGTCCTTGAAGAGCACTGGTTTAGCCAGATAATTGTGAAATGGAACATATTTAAACCTAACATGACTCTTCACACTGAAAGACATTCTTTGGTGAATGAATTCACATTGTGACTTTTTTTAAGATCAGTAATCTCACTTGGATATTTTAGGGATAAGGCCAAGTGCTCCAAGCTGGTGTGCTCAGGAGACTCTGGCCCAGAGGATGGTCCCCAGGCTGGGTATGGAGCATCAGCTGAAGGTGCAGAGGGTCAGGGCTCACCTGAGCGGGCATTGATCCGGAACTGGGAAGAGCCCTCCAAGGAGTACATGATGGACTCCTGGCCGTATTCCCGGGAGCGGTCCAGGTCTGTGGCATTCAGGAACAGCACCGTGGCTCCTTCCGGGACACAAAAGGAGTGGGGTCTGCTCACCCTGGGCTCACAGCCCCAGGCTCTGGGAGCAGGACAGGGCACAGGAAGTGGAGGAGACCTCAGGGGGCAGGAGGCCTGCCCAGGGGCCAGCTGGGGGTGAGAGTGGGCTCCACCACCTGCTCCTGTGGCCCAGATTCCTGGGCTGTGTGGGAACAAGGCTCCATGGGAGGGAGTAGAGCCTGGGAGGGGTCGGGCCCACCCCCTTCCTCCCCCAGTTCAGTCCTGGCCCAGCCCCAGAGCACACCATGCCCCACCCCACCCCTCCCTGACGCCACCGCAGTAAATGAGCTCAGAATGGCCAGCTTCGGCTTTGACTCAAAAAGAAATGAAGCCCCATATTAAATTATTCTACATTTACTGTATTCAATTTTGGTCTTATTTTATCTTGCTCACAAGGAGAATTTGTAAAGGGTTTTTATTTTCTCTTTACTGCCCAGTTAAGGCCCTCACTTTCATCTCTGTGAAACCCTGGGTTAGGGGTTCAGCCTTTCCAGTGGCCTGTCCAGACTCTGAGGGCAGTCTTTCCTACAGCCAAGCCCCCCAGGGCTTCTGGCTCCCCCCTTCCAGCTCTGGTGGGGTGGTGAGAAGGGTCAGTGTGTGGCCTTCCAGAGTCACCATGCCCTGGCTGGAATCTGGTGGGACCTCTGGCAAATGCCTTCCTTTGTCTGAGCCTTAGCTTCTTCCTCTGTAAAATGGGTATAACGATAAAGCCTGACTTGTGGGGTGGCTGGTGAGGATCCTGGGGGATAAAACAGGTGAGGCACAGGTCTGACCCATGTCAGACCAGGGTATCTATCATGCCGGTGAATCAACAGTTCCTGGGGGGTGTGAGGGCCGGGCAGGGGGCTGTGGACAGTCAGGTCTTTCTGGGTCCCTCTGGGGAGCCATGGGGCCTCTGATCTGACTCCTAGTCCTGTCCTGACAGGAGGACAGGCTCCTCTGCCCTGATACACTCCTTTATCCCAGCACACTCAACGTGGAAGAGGATGAAGTGCAGGATGAAGGCCTCTCCTTGTCAGAGTCTCTGGGGACAGAGGGGTGTGCAGGGGGCTGCTTCTCCAGGGGGTGCCTGAGACTGGCATGCGGCAGGGTGGGCTGGGCCCAGCTTGGGCCCTGTCCAGCAAATCACCAGACACCAGGTGGGCACCTTTAGAAGGTCTCTTCAGAAGACCCGGCAGTGCTGGGGAAGGTTACCGCCGGTTCCAGCGGCTCCCTGACTCCTCTGCCAACTCTGACTCAAGATGTCCCTGACCCTACAACTGTCCCTAATCCAGCTGTCAGATTCCAGCTGCCCCCTGGCTCCTCCGGGTGACCCCAACCCCTCCAGCTGCTGTAGCAATTCCTGACCTGAGTCTCCCCCACAGAACATCCACTCGGGGTGTAAGGGCAAAGCTTCTGGCCTGCTCTGAGGACAACTCAGGTGTGGAGCTGGTGGCTCTGGGTCTGCAAGGTGGGCCCTGGCACTTGAGATGCAGCCCAGGGAGAAGCCTCCCATTCTCTCCTCACCTAGGAACACACGCTATCCTCCAGGGTGACCCCTCAGCCATCACGGGCCCTGGGACTGGCCTCATGCTCCACAAACCTGGAACTTTCAGGGCACTCTTGTTTACCCGAGGTTGCTGAATTAATCCTCAGCCATTATTCTCTTCCCTGAAGGAAAGCTAGCTTCAGGGGGTGTAGGGACCAAGCGTCCGGCAGAGTGTCTGCACACAGTCAGCGCTCTGGAAGAAACTGCCGGCTGGTGGACAACCGCGCGCCTCCAGAGGTTCCACTTGTGGGAACACAGGGAGGGCAGGGGGCTCTGGCATGTGTGCAAGGCTAGGCCTGCACCCTGAATGCTGTGGCCGCTGGCCTCCCCGACCCGGGCCGTACCTGCCATGATGTTCTCCACCACAGACACAAAGTAGGCAGGCTTGCTGAAGGTGGGAGGGTTGTCGTTCTCATCCTGGAAAGAAAATGGACAGGCTTCAGGAACCAGGGAGGCAGTCTGGATCGGTCACTGCAGGGAGGCTGGATACGGCTGGCTCCAAGGAGCTCTGCTGACCTCAGTGTGTCACAGAGCCAGGTGGGGTGTCACCAGGCAATCAGGTGACCCTCCAGCTGGGCTCCAGTTCACAGTGGCAGGACAAGCCTTGGAGAAACGTGTGGGAGTCGAGAATGAACGGTGATGGCCAGAGCGATAGAGAATGAGGCGCCAGTTGGGACTGCCTGTAACTCCCAGTTCACCTGGCTCTCCTGTCGGTCTCCCAGCTGAACTCCAAGTTCACTCCAGTTCTCTTAACCTCAGCTCGTCAGCCCCACACTTGGACCTTCCCATCCAGCTCCACCAAGATGCTAGTAGAAGGTTCCAGGAACCCTCCTATCAATGTTCACCCTCTTAGAAATGAAGGGAGAAGGGAGTATCTCAACCCAGAAGATACTGAAGTATGCAGTGGCAGGCAGGAGGCTCCCAGAGCTGGAATTCCAGACCCTTCTGCACATGCGTAAGAACAGCAGCACCTCCACCTGCTTGAGCAAACCCGGTCTAGAGCCCCCAGCTCCGGTCCTAGAGCAATCCCTCCTCAGGCCCAGACTGCATGAGTGGCCAGAAGATGGTGCTAAGTCAGTGGGTTGACCCAGCAGTGTGGGGCCCAGGCCTGAGCCTCTGCTTCCTCCTGCTCCCACAGTTCCTCCACAATCGGGCAGACTCCCCTACCCTTGAAGACTCTGGTCCTCAGTGCCCATCAGCCACTTTTGCAATCACCCAGCGAGAGTTCCTCCCCGTTTCTTCTTGGAGGAGGCCTCGCTGGCCCACATGGCTTGGTGCCTTCTCCCCCCTCCCCAAGAGCCCGGCATGGAGCTCAGGAGGCAGACGGGTGGTAGCCCCCTGGGGAGTCTGTAGGCTTTGGCTCTCGGTGATGCAGACTTCCAGGGGCCCACTTCTCCCCTGGACTGGGAGCCCTCTGGCAGAAAGGCTCCTCCAGTGAGTCACTCGGCTGGAGTCACTCACTTCTGGCTGAGCAAACAGGAAGAAGGACGTGGCCTGGACACAACATTAGGGGTCAACTATTTGATAAGACAATTTAAAAAATAAATTAGAAAGGAAGGAGGCAGCCTGATATCTGGCTGTCCACCCCTTGCGACTTCAGAGGCTCCCATCGTGCTGGACTGTGGTGCCCAGAGTGTAGCGCTCTTGTTCCCCAATCTGGCCCCTGGCTCTGGACCACACACTGGTTCCCGCTGACCTGCCCCTCTCCCCAGCCTCAGAGAACTGGCAGTGTGAGGCCCCACCTGATGTCTGATGCCCAGCAGCACGCCTGGGCATCCCTGGTGTGGGCACGAGTGCCCCATATACGTACATATCTAAGCCTTCTGCTTCGCTGCCCGGAACGGCGCGGAGAATGTCAGTGACGGAGCATGAGGCAGAAACTTATTAGCGCTGCTATTTCCCCGGATCCTGGCGCTACATTCACTATTAGTTCTAATTCAGCGGCTCCCTCTACAAAAGCTTATTGTCCCCTAATGGGAAATCTACAAACCGAGTTTGACTTCTTTATTAAAAACCAACAAGCAGTGGATGAAAAGGAATCACCTGGCCCCCACGCCCGCCCCCTCCTCGCACGGCCCTGTTGCCTTGATCTGCCTCTCCCCACCCCCAACCTGAGCAGTAAATGATGCCATCAACTCCTTCATCTCTGCTGGGGCTTTTTTTTTTTTTTTTTTTCCCCTTTTCTGTTGAGAGAAAAATCCCTTTGGAAGAAGGAGGAGGCAGCTCAGCCAAGTGACAGCTACTTAAAAATCACCCACATGAAAAACCAACCCGGAGGCGGTGACCTTTTCAAGTGTGGTCCTTAGACACAAGTGACTGCACCGTCCCAAAGCTCTGCTCAAGAGATGATGCTCACTCACAGTCAAGTGGTACCTGTCTTTGTTACCAGGTCTGCCCTGCTGCCACGGGCCAGGGCAGACCCAGAAGGGAAGTACAGGGTCCCTGCTGACCTGCACGACGGCTGTGAGGAAATCTGAAAATAGCACCCCTTCTGTTGGACTGAGGTGGCTCCAGGCCAGGGCACGTGCTGGCTTGCTGAGAGGACAGGTGGACTCCTGCCCTCACTTGCCCCTGGACATGGAGACCCCCGCTCCCCGATATCAGGGAGGGAGATGGAGGCTGCTGGTCACTCTTCTATTCACAGTAGATAAAAGGTCAGTTCTGTCTCTGGGCCATTCACTTCCTGTTCCAGCTCCATGTGAGGGGTTGAGGCCAAGAGAGAGAGAGGCCCTCCCCAGGTCCTTTCTTAGCCAACCACAGGTTGGGAAGCGGGCTGGGATTTGGGACAGTCCCTTGGAGAAGGCAATGGCACCCCACTCCAGTACTTTTGCCTGGAAAATCCCATGGATGGAGGAGCCTGGTGGGCTGCAGTCCATGGGGTCGCTAAGAGTTGGACACGGCTGAAGCGACTTAGCAGCAGTAGCAGCTGGGATTCAAGATCCCAGGAGGGCAGATTTTTGAAGGCCCCACTACTCAGGAACGGTTCCCTGGCCAGAAGAAGTACTTTTGCCTGGAAAATCCCATGGATGGAGGAGCCTGGTGGGCTGCAGTCCATGGGGTCGCTAAGAGTTGGACACGGCTGAAGCGACTTAGCAGCAGTAGCAGCTGGGATTCAAGATCCCAGGAGGGCAGATTTTTGAAGGCCCCACTACTCAGGAACGGTTCCCTGGCCAGAAGGATCAGCGTCTCATGGGAGCATGTAGAAATGCAGAGCCTCAGCCCTTCCCCATATGTGCTAAGCGAGAATTTGCATTTTAAGAAGACACCTGGGGAATCCACATGAACTCTGAGGCTCACTGGTCTCAGTCACATGAAGACTGGGACGTCTAAGCCTCCAAGCCTAGGAGTATGGTGGGTAGAACGTGAGCCCAGGAGTCAGACTGGTCAGAGTTCAAATCTTGGCTAACTAGGCCTGGAGGTAAATTCAAATGCCACTTACCAGCCAGAAAGCGAGGAAGGCACTGGTGACCTTGCACCAGCTATGCTCCCTCCCTGAGCCTCAGCTGCCTCGTCTGCAGAATGGGATCGAGAGAGCCTACGTAACGTGAAAGCAGCTGGCACAGCACGAAGCTCAAGAAGCTTGAATCTCCACCTGGTCAACGCTACGTGCCCATACCTGGGTAGCATGGACACCTCAACCTATTTCCCTAAACCTCCCCTACTCTCACCCTCTTTCACATCTGTTTCCAAAAAGTCTAGAGCAGGTCCTTCTCTGCCCAGATGAATTCCCTCCAACTCCCTGTGCATTAGAGAGCCTGGTGTATGGATGCTGCCACTGGGACACGTCCGTCTTACCAGCAGTAAGATGGCCTATGTTACTGGAGCCAAGTACCACCCACATGATCACGCTTAATCTTCACGACAGTATCATGAGGCAGTACCATGAGGATCCTCACTCTTTAGATGGGGAAACTGAGGTTCAGAGGGGAAAAGAATCCCAGGTCACATGGCTAGAGGGTGGCAGAGCTGAGTGTCAAAGCCATACGCCTCCCAAGCCACGCTCCTCTCTCTATTCAGTGTCCCTTTGCGGGGGAAAAGGATTCACAGTCACCTTCATATCCCTCCCCAGTCTCTACTGCACAGCACACACAAGAAGAATTCACTGCTTGCCTGAGCAGAGCAGGATTCTGGTGGAAAGTGTTGGTGGTGGTGAGGGGACTGGTCAGGGTTATGAGTGTGGCCAAGATTAAGGGGGCCCTGGGGGCTGTGGTCAGGGTCAGGGCCATGCAGGCAAGAATACCAGGATTTGGTCAGGGTTGGTAGCAAGTGTACTGTGCTTCTCCGCTCTTACTTAGCCTTGGGTTTCAGGTGGGTGGTCTCAGGTTAAAGGCAGGCATGCTTTTGGGTTTTTGAGGATCTCCTTCTGGCCACCCCCTGGAGCCTGAAGTGTCAGATGAGGGTCCTAGACTCTACCCTTCCATTTCCTGGACCTGGTTCTACAGAGCCTCTCTGTCCCCTGCTCCCCCTAAATGCTGCTCCCACATGCCCAGATGCAAGGTTCCTTCAGGCATCACCCTAGACTTTTCCATCACTGGCCACCCCAACATATTCTGTAAGCAAGTGGGGTCCCCTGCCCAGGGCTGGCCCTGGAGGCTCAGTCTTGGCTTGAGAGGATGAGGCTCGATAAAGCCAGGTGTGAGGCAGCACCAGGGGATGTTGGCAAAGCCAGCTGGGATAGGAAAGTCATCCGGCAACCTGCTCTGGGCAAGTTTCTGCTGAGCCTTTGTCAAATCACAGCGAATCTCCTAACCTGACAATCTGATCAAATCCTCCCGGAGCCGGTAACGCACTAACTCTTCCATCAGCATGTGCTCACCGTCTCCGCAGGCAGTAGCCTTTAATGGGATGGAGGTGGGTGTCTGGGCCGGGGGATGGGAAGGCCCACTGGCCTGGTGTCAGGCCATGCTCCGCATCCCTGGGATCGCTGGGGGAGCTGTGTGGGGCCAATGAACCAGCGTGGAGATGGATTCAGTGACTGATAATTTCAGACACGGAAAGCGCTAAGGTGTGCTTGATATTCATGTCAGACAAGCTGTGGTTTGGTTTCAGGCCCCTTTAGATCTTCAGAGGAACGGAAAAAGGAAGTGAAGAAGAAAGAGGGGCCCAGAGAGAGAGAGAAGAGAGAAGATGACCTTCCAGGAATTCCCTTGAACTTCACGGAATGTGGCTATAAATGAAGGAACACAGGACATTACCTCCCTGCATGAGCCCCAGCTCCTGCTCCACCCCAGAGGGAGTCTTGAGGCGCCGAAATGAAATTAGAGCAGGACCATCAGGCTATCCTTGGGTCCCAGGGCCCCGTGCCTTCCCTGGCCGAGCAGGGAGGCAGTTTGCTAGGGGACAGCCTTTGGGACAGTGTGAGTAATGCTCTGAGCTGGGGACAGCTGTGGGGACAACCAAGGATGTGGGGACAACCAAGGATGTGGGGACACAGGGTTTTAGCAGGGCTCCAACACTCTGGGAGCATACTCACCATCCCAGTTCCCAGAATAGCAAGGCCAGTGTACCCCTGGGTACTTACAAACACCTCAATGGTGACAGAGACGGTGCTGTTCAGAGGGGGGTTGCCAGCGTCCTTGGCCATGACGGTCAGATAAATCAGCCCGTTGGGTATCTGTTCATAATCCAGGGGGCGGCTCACGCTGATCACTGAAATGACAGGACAGGCCCCAGGCCCTCTGTGAGCAGACTTTACATGCCCATCTGGCCAGGGCTCCCCTTTGGGCAGAGAGGGTGTGGCTGGCTTGGCCTGGTTTTTCCCTTCTGCCTGTGAACTCCCAGAGCCTCATGGACTTTACTGAGGTTTACTGACTAGTTGATCTGTGCCAGGCCCACTCTTGAGTCCAGCAGGTGGGAACTATTTAGGTGGTAATGTAAGCCCCACTTTACAGATGAGGAAAGCAGGCTCAGAGAGGTTCAATGTCTTCCCCAGAGACACACTGCACATCCCTGAACGCTCACCTTTTTCTTTCATGCTAAGCCATTGATTTTCAGTTTTGGGAAGGAAGACATACTGGCTTGGGAGTGGGGGCATAGGTAGTCTGCAAAGACATCACCCACAATATTAAACTGCCACTTTCTATTTGAGAAACAGAAACACAGTTACCACTTTGGTAATATAAAACCCAAGGAGGGTTCTTCTTGCTGAGAAGGTGGTGAGGTGTGAGGGTGGGCAGAGGTGTGGGACTGCTCAGCTTTTAAAAGGGGGACACAGATCTTACAGAGGTCCTTAGGCTGTAGCATCCTGAGCCAGGATGCAGCTTCTGCAGGTACCTGTCTCTGACACAACTGTGGGGTAGGAGGAGGAGAGAGTCCCACACTCAGAGTCACCCAGTGCCCATCTGCTCTGTCTTGGGGACACTGAGCTCATCTTCCAGCATTAGGGAAGCTTCGTGGAGGAGAGGACATCCAAATGATCTTAAAGCTAGCCAGAGGTAAAAGGGAACCAGGGCAAAAGGGCCAGGAGGAAGGGCTTTCCCAGTGGAAGGAGCAGACTCTGCAAAGACACAGAAGTGGCCCCGTCAGGTGGTTCTCAGCAGCTGGACTCTGGTGGGGAGGCAGGTGCTGAAAGGCAACCAAGAGCCAGATCACAAGGGCCTGCCTGGACAGTTTTGCTGTGTGACTTTGGCAAATTGCCCTCTGTCTCTGGGCCTTGGAAGAAAAACAAGTGGTCTCTTGGGATCTTGGAGCTTGAGGCTACTGCTGCTATTTCCTTCCTCAGCTCCTGGGGTCAGGACCCACAGTGAGGCAGGTAGGGCAAGTTCCAGAGTATGGAACTGTGCCTGGCCAGGCAGGGAAAGGCCACTGCCAGGAAGGGCTGGGCAGTAGCCACAGCATGTCCAAATGATGGGGAAGCTTGGCTAATAAGCCTCCCCCACCTACCACACACCACAGATCTGCCCAGACACCTTTTCTTAACAGAGACCTCACACACGGTGGTAACTTAAGAAGCCCAGCTGGCCACAAAACTAAGATTCAAAGGTCTGGCTGATCGGAGACACAGACCTTGAACCTATGAAAAGGTGACCCCATGCCACGTGCTGCTCCAGCCGACAGGAGCTGTGGGGCAGCTCCCCAAGTGGTCCACGGTGTCTGGGAGGCAGAAGGGCCCCCTCCTGAGACAGGTGTGAAGTGCAGCCCTGTTCCCACCTGTCGACCCTCCTCCCCAGGCCGGGCCCTCATTCCTGCACGTACCACCATAGCCTTCGTACACGCTGATGTCGAAGTAGCTGCCGAAGGCAGAGGCACTGACGATGCTGTAGGTGATCTGGTTGTTGGGAGGGGAGTCTTCATCCGTTGCCTGGAAGGAAGATGATGAACAGGGCCCATGAGCTTTCAGTGATGCTGGGGCCAGAAGAGGGTGGGAGGAAGGAAGGGCTGGCCTCTCTCTGAGCGCCCTTCTCTGGGTGATCCAGGCTCTCCTTGTCCCCGAGTTGGAGGCTACCCTCTGGCTCCCAGCAGACACACATGATGTAGGGGTGTGGAGGTATTCTGGAGAACCTAGAGGGCAGGCTGAAGGCCTAGAGGGAATAGAGGAAGTCTAGGCCTTATCCAGAGGATGAAAAGGGTCTCCACCACACCTGGCATGACCATCACCTAGACCCCTAGTCCCAGCTGGACCTTCCTATGCATGGAGGCCTTCCCTGACCACTGGACTGGGTTAGGTCCTGTGCTGGACACCCCATTCGTCTCCTTCCTGATTATAGCCTGTCTACTGTCTGCCTTCCTTGTTCAGACTGTCAGCTCCATGTGGGAAGGAACTTCGTTTCTTGACTGCAACTGATACCTAGAGTTCAGCCCAGTGTTTGGCACACAGTAGATGTCTAATAAGTGCAGGTTGCATGAATGCAAGGAGAGAAGACGACACTTGGAACGGGGTCAGGTATCCTCCTTCTCCTTGACCGTCTCTGGGGTGGCTGCATTAATCAGCTCTTTCCAAATGTCTCTGGCCCTAGGAGCCTCCAGGGGCCTCCTTCCGGTCTGCGTGTAAGAGGAGCTGGGCAGGGTCCTCTGGGGAGCCACGGCCAGACTGGGTGGGCACGTGGTCATGCCTTCTGTGTGGCCCTCACGCCCACCTCTTCCACCTTGCCCTTATCCCTGCCTCCTTCAGAAATAAGTTCTAATGGGAGGCTCTGGGTCGGCAGAGTGAGGAAGGGGCATGAGATGTTAAGCAGTTTCTGATTACAGGTCACCGACGTATGGTGGAGGGACTCACTGCAGGAGGATGCTTGAAGCATGGAGTCCCAAGTTCTGGTCCTGGCTCTCTACTAATTCACTGGGCCTGCCTCTCCCTTCCTCTTTCCCCTTCCATGAACTGGGTTGTGTCCACGGCCTCTGGTGCCTTCCAGCTGCAGCAGGACCTGACTGTAGGCTATCACTAAAGGGTTTGTATGGGGAACTTTACACAAGGAACTGCTTGGCACTCACCAGGGGAGGTGCAGGGCGGTGACTGGAGACCTAAAATCTAAGCCAAAGCAGACACTAGTCTCACTCAGTAACCAGGGATGCAAAGAGGTGCTCAGAGGTGGGCCTGACCCAGATCGAGAATGTGACCCCTGATCTGAGCAGAATCCTTCATGGATGGGTGTCAGCACTTCTTGCAGTGGCTTTACAAAGGGGTAGTCAAGGAGACGGCAGAGAGAGAGAAGGACAAGGGAAACACACAGATCAGAGGGCACCCCGGCATCTTACCCGGAGTCGCACCAGCTGTGTGACGGAAGGCTCGTTCTCTCTCAGGGCACCCACATAGGCATCCTTCTGGAAGGTGGGGATGTTGTCATTGACATCCAACACATTGATCCTGACCCGGCCTGTGGTCTCCTCACCGCCCCCGTCCCGGGCAATGACTGTCAAGGTGAAGCGCTGGATGAGCTCGTAGTCCAGTCTGGCAATCAGCATGATGAGTCCTGTGTCCTTGTCCAGAGAGAACCTGTGTCAGGCCGGGAGGAGGAAGGGAAAGGACACCAGGTTTAAAGCAGTTTGTGGATAAGGGCCTGCATTTACCAGCCTGTCCTTGCCCAAGGTGATTAACAGAGAGACATTAACGAAGTCTGAAATTTGCCTTGTCATTTTCCCTAAATAAGAAGAGCAGCTATGTTTAACAGGAGGTGGTGGGCAGGGATAAGGACCACATGAGAGATGAATGATGGTCAGGTACTGAGAGGGCAGGAGTATGTTGATTTAATCAATGAGGAAACTTGGGCGGAATGACGCTCCTCTTGCTGTGGACAAGGGTTTCTGCCTACTGGAGATATTTAGATGTTAAGGAACTGCAATGGTCAGAAATTCTTAAAACTGATACCACAGAAGTACAAAATATTATTAGTGACTCCTAAGAAAAATCATATGCCAACAAACCAAACAACCTAGAAGAAATGGATAAAGTCCTAGAAACACACAGACCACCAAGGCTAAATCATGAAGAAATACAAAGTCTGATCACACTGGTTACTGGTAAGGAGATAAACCCATAATCAAAAAATCTCTCCCAAACTAAAGTCCAAGACCAGGTGGATTCACTAGTGAACTCTATCAAAAATTTGAAGAACAATCAATTCCAATCCTTCTCAAACTCTCTCCCAAAAGAGAAGAGTAAGGAATACTTCCAAACTCAATTGATGAGTCCAGCATTACCCTGATACCAAAACCAGATAAGGACAACACAAGAAAATGACAGGTCAGTATCCCTGATGAACAAAGATGCAAAAACCTCACAAAGCATTAGCAGATCAAATTCAACAGAACGTTAAGAGGATCATACACCATGATCAAGTGGGATTTATTCCAGGGATGCAAAGATGGGTCAACATCTGCAAATCAATGGGACACGTGACACTAACACAGTGAAAGGTCGTGTCATATGATTGTCTCACTCAACACAGAATAAGGGCTTCCCTGGTGGTCTAGTGGTTAATAGTCCACCTGCCAATGTAGGAGACATAGGTCCAATCCCTGCTCTGGGAATATCCCACATGCTGCGCAGCAACTAAGCCCATGGGCCACAACTACCAAGCCAGTGCTTTGGAGCCGGTGAAGCACAGCCACTGAGCCCACGCTCTGTAAGTACTGAAGCCTGTGCCCCTAGAGCGCACGCTCTGCAACAAGAGAAGCCACCGCAACAAGAAGCCCACGCACCACAATGAAGAGTAGCCCCCGCTCACCACGACGAGAGAGAGCCCGTGTGCAGCATGAAGACCCAGACGAGCTGAAAATAATGAATAAACCTTCTCAAAAAATGCAGAATAAGCATGTGACGAAGTTTGGTATACGTTTATGATAACAACTGTCAACAAAATGGATATAGAGGAAAAGTACCTCAAGATAATAAAAGCCATATGTGACAAGCTCACAGTTAACATTATACTCAATGCTGAAAATCTGAAAGCTTTTTCCTCTAAGATCAGGGACAAGATAACAATGCCCACTCTTGTCACTTTCATTCAACATAGTACTAGAAGTCCTAGCTAGAACAATTAAGCAAGAAAAAAGAGGGCGGTAAAGAGGGCAGTGAAGAGAAGTAAAACTTTCACTACTGACAGATGACATGATATTATTTGTAGAAAACCCAAATCACTCCACGAATAAAAGGTTAAAATCAAAGGAATTTGGTAAAGCTGCAGGATACAAAATCAACATACAAAAATCTGTTCTGTTTCTTCATACTAATAACGAACTATCAGGAAGAAAAATTAGGAAAAAAGTCCCACTTACAATTGCGCACACACACACACAAAACCAAAGTAAAATACTACCTAGGAATAAATTTAACCAAAGAGGTGAAAACCTATACACTGAAAAATATGACATTGATGAGAGAGACTGAAAAAGACAAATAAAAAGATATTCCATGCTCATGGATTGAAAGAATTAATATTGCTAAAATGTCCATACTACTTAAAAGCAATCTGCAGATTCAATGCAATCTCTATCAAAATTCCAATGGCACTTTCCACAGAAATGGAACAATCCTAAAATTTGTGTGGAACCATAACAGAACCCCAGAGCCAAACTAATCTTGAGAAAATAGAACAAAGCTAGAGCCATCACACTCCCTGATTTCAAACTATATTACAAAGTTACAGGAACCAAAACAGTATGGTATTGGCATAAAAGCAGACACATAGATCAGAAGAACTCTGGTCTTAAGTGCTGGGTGGAGGCCTCTGTCTGAGGTACCCTATACAAAGCAAGTGAAGCTAGATGAAGCACAAGAAAAAAAAAGTTCTTCTTGGAAGACACGATGATGGAGTAGAAGGATGTGACCTTACCTCTTCTTACAAAAACACTAAAATCACAATTAACTGATGAACAACCATCAACAAAAAGAATCTGGAACCTATCAAAAAGGATATCCTAGATCGAAACACAAAGAAGTCACAACAAGATAGTAGGAGGGATGCAATTGTGATAAAATCAAATCCCATACCTGCTGGCAATGGCACCCCACTCCAGTACTCCTGTCTGGAAAACCCCATGGACGGAGGAGCCTGGTGGGCTGCAGTCCATGGGGTCACTAAGAGTTGGACACGACTGAGCGACTTCACTTTCCTTTTTCACTTTCATGCATTGGAGAAGGAAATGGCAACCCACTTCAGTGTTCTTGCCTGGAGAATCCCAGGGACAGGGGAGCCTGGTGGGCTGCCGTCTATGGGGTCACACAGAGTCGGGCACGACTGACGTGACTTAGCAGCAGCAGCAGCAGCAGCATACCTGCTGGACGGGCGACCCACTGGAAAACAATTATATCACAGAAGTTCTCCCATAGGAATCTTGCCTGGAGAATCCCAGGGACAGGGGAGCCTGGTGGGCTGCCGTCTATGGGGTCACACAGAGTCGGGCACGACTGACGTGACTTAGCAGCAGCAGCAGCAGCAGCATACCTGCTGGACGGGCGACCCACTGGAAAACAATTATATCACAGAAGTTCTCCCATAGGAGTGAAGGTTCTGAGCCCCATGTCAGGCTCTCCAGCCTAGGAGCTTAGCAATGGGAAGAGAGGCCCCAGAGAATCTGGCTTTGAAGGCCAGCAGGGTTTGACTGCAGAAATTCCAAAGGACTGGGGGAAACAGAAACTCCGCTCATGAAGTATGTTCACTGGGACCCAGGAAAAAAGTAGTGCTCACATCAGAGCCTGGGCCACACCTACCCGCTGGTACTGGAGGGCCTACTGTGAAGGGTTAATGCATGGACAAAGAGACTGGAGGCAGCAGTTCTGGAGAGTACTCACTGGGAGCCCTCTTGGAGCAGCCATTTTCTCATTAAGGCCTGGCCCCAAGCAAACGCCTGCAGGCTCCAGGGCTGGGACACCTCAAAGCAAACAGCCAACAATGCCGGGACGCAGCCCCGCCCGTTAGCATACAGGCTGCCGAAACTCTTCTTTACTCTCAGCAGTGTCAAAGAAGCGTGCAGCTATTATCTCTTTAAATATTTTCTCAGGTCCCACACAGCTGCCCACTAAACACACCCCCTGACTCGTTTCTGTCCACCAAAAGGACAAGATCCAGGCCCACCTGCCAGTAGGCGGGAACCACTTGCTCCCATGAGAAAGCCTGCACAAGCCAGCCTCGTCCAACAGGAGGGCAGAAAGCAGAAGCAAGAACTACAACCCTGCAGTCTGTAGGACAGAAACCACAATCACAGAAAGTTAGACAAAATGAGCCAGCAGAAGAATGTGTCCCAGATGAAGGGAAAAGATAAAATCCTAGAAGAACAACTAAGTAAACAGGAGATAGGCAATCTACCCCAAAAAGAACTCAGAGTGATGATAGTAAAGATGTTCCTAGCTCTCAGAAAAATAATGGAGCCACAAATCAAGAAGACATAGGAAATACTTAACAAAGACCTAGGAGAACTAAAGAACAGACAAACAGATGCACAATAGAATATCGGAAATGAAAAACACACTAGAAGAAATCAATGGCAGAATAAATGAGGCAGAATACAGATGATATGGAAGATAGAATGGCAGGAATCACCGCCATGGAACAGAATAAAGAAAAAAGACTAAAAAAAAATTAAGGCAGTCTAAGAGGCAGAGGAATCAGAGATCAAATTGCCAACATCCACTGGATCATTGAAAAAGCAAGAGAGTTTCAGAAAAACATCGATTTCTGCTTTATTGACTATGCCAAAGCCTTTGACTGTGTGGATCACAATAAACTGTGGAAAATTCTGAAAGAGATGGGAATACCAGACCACCTAACCTGCCTCTTGAGAAACCTATATGCAGGTCAGGAAGCAACAGTTAGAAGTGGACATGGAACAACAGACTGGTTCCAAATAGGAAAAGGAGTACGTCAAGGCTGTATATTGTCACCCTGCTTATTTAACTTATATGCAGAGTACATCATGAGAAACGCTGGGCTGGAAGAATCACAAGCTAGAATCAAGACTGCCGGGAGAAATATCAATAACCTCAGATATGCTGATGACACCACCTTTACGGCAGATAGTGAAGAGGAACATCAAAGCCTTTTGATGAAAGTCAAAGAGGAGAGTGAAAAAGTTGGCTTAAAGCTCAACATTCAGAAAATGAAGATCATGGCATCTGGTCCCATCACTTCATGGGAAATAGATGGAGAAACAGTGGAAATAGTGTCAGACTTTATTTTTGGGGGCTCCAAAATCAGTGCAGATGGTGACTGCAGCCATGAAATTAAAAGACGCTTACTTCTTGGAAGGAAAGTTATGACCAACCTAGATAGTTCTTGCCTGGAGAATCCCAGGGATTGGGGAGCCTGGAAGGCTGCAGTCCATGGGGTCACACAGAGTCGGACACGACTGAAGTGACTTAGCAGCAGCAGCAGCAGATAGCATGTTAAAAAGCAGAGACATTACTTTGCCAACAAAGGTCCGTCTAGTTAAGGCTATGGTTTATTCCAGTAGTCATGTATGGATGTGAGAGTTGGATTGTGAAGAAAGCTGAGTGCCGAAGAATTGATGCTTTTGAACTGTGGTGTTGGAGAAGACTCTTGAGAGTCCCTTGGACTGCAAGGAGATCCAACCAGTCCATTCTGAAGATCAGTCCTAGGTGTTCTTTGGAAGGAGTGATGCTAAAGCTGAAACTCCAGTACTTTGGCTACCTCATGCGAAGAGTTAACTCATTGGAAAAGACTCTGATGCTGGGAGGGATTGGGGGAAGGAGGAGAAGGGGATGACAGAGGATGAGATGGCTGGATGGTATCACCGACTCGATGGATGTGAGTCTGAGTGAACTCCGGGAGTTGGTGATGGACAGGGAGCCCTGGCATGCTGCAATTCATGGGGTCGCAAAGATTCGGACACGACTGAGTGGCTGAACTGAACTGAACTGACCTGTGAGACAACATTAAATGCAACACCATTTGCATGATAGGATAGAGGAGAAGAGAGAGAGAGAAAGGACCTGATAAATATTTGAAGAGACAGTAGCTGCAAGTTTCTTTAACATGGGGAAAGAAACAGGCACCCAAGTCTAGGAAGCACAGAGAGTTCCAAAGAGGGGCTCTTTGGGAGGCTTTAAACCCAAAGAGGAAGATGCTGAGACATATTAGTAATTAAATTGACAATATATATATATTTAAAGTAACAAGAGAAAAGCAACAAATAACATAAAAGGGAAGTCTCATGAGTTTATCAGCTGATTGCTCAGTAGCAGTTCTACAGGTCAGGAGGGAGTGGCACAATATATTTAAAGTGTTGAAAGAGAAGAACCCACAACTTTACCCAGCAAGGCTCTCATTCAGATATAACACAGAAACCAGAAGCTTTATAGACAAGTAAAAGCTAAAAGAATTCAGCACCAACAGATACATTTTACAACAAATTCTAAAGGAATTCTCTAGGCAGAAAAGGTCTAAACTAGAAACAAAAAAGTCATGAATGTGAAAACTCACCAGTAAAGACAAATACACAGAAACAGGTAAGAAATCATCCACACACAAATATGGTCTCAAAACTAAGCAAGTGTGAGAATGCAGGATATGGGAGAAATATTTGTAAACAATGTAACTGACAAGGGATTAATTTCCAACATCTATCCAGTTGGCCAAAAAAGTTTGTTTGGGTTTTTCTATAAGACCCAAATAAATATTTCTCCAAGGAAGACATACAGATGGCCAAGAGGCACATGAAAAAATGCTTAACACTGATAATTATCAGAGAAATGCAAACCAAAACTACAATGAGATGTCACCTCACACCAGTCAGAATGACTATCCTCAAAAAGGATAATGTGTGGAGAAGGTGTGCAGAAAAGGGAAATTTTTACATTGTTGGTGGGAATCTCAATTGGTACAATCACTATGGAGAACTCCATGGGATTTCCTTAAAAAACTAAAAATAGAGCTTCCATATGATCCAGCAATTCCACTCTTGGATATATACGTGGAGAAAAGCATAGTTTGAAAATATACATGCACCGCAGTGTCCACTGCAGCACTATTTACAGTAGCCAAGAAATGGAAGCAACCTAAATGTCCTTTGATAGAGCAATGGATAAAGAAGGTGTGGTACATACGTGCAATGGAATATTATTCAGCTGTTAAAAAGAAAGCAATCATGCCATTTGCAGCAACATGGATGGACCTACAGATTATCACACAAATGAACAAATCAAACAGAGAAAGACAAATATCACATGATATCACACACTTGGGATCTAAAAAAATTACAAATGAATTTATTTACAAAACAGAAACAGACTCACAGACTTGGAAAATAAACTTATAGTTACTAAAGGGGAAAGGCAGGGGGTGAGGGAGGGGATAAATTGGAGTTTGGGATTAACATATATACACTACTATATATGACACAGAAAATCAACAAGAACCTACTGTTTAGCCCAGGGAATTCTACTCAATATTCTGTAATAAAAAATAACCTATATGGGAAAAGAATCTGAAAAGGAATGGATATATATACATATTTGTATAATGGAATCACTTTCTGTACACCTGAAGCTAACAGAATATTATAAAGCAACTATACTACAGTGTAAAATAAAAATTAAATTGAAAAAGAAACACAGGAAGAATTAAACCTGACTACTATTTTACACCATGTACAAAATCAATTCAAAATAGATTAAAAACTTCTATGAGAGACTCAAAATCACACAACTAGAAGGAAAGCTAATGATGACTTTTTGGACTTGACCCAAATAGCAAAGGCAACAAAATAATAGACAAACAAGTGGGACTACATTAAACTCAAATGCTTGTGACAGCAAAAGAAGCCATCAACAAAATCAAAGACAACATACAAACTAGAATATTTTTGCAAATCATGTATGTGACAAAGCATTCATATCCAAAATATGCGTGTAAAGATCTCATATAACTCAATAGCAACAAAGGAAAAAAAAAAAAAAAAAAACAGAAAACCAAACTGATTTAAAAATGGGCAGAGGCTTTGTATAGTTATTTTTCCAAAGGAGGTATACAAATGGCCAACAGGCACACGAAAAGATACTCAAATCACTAATCATCAGGGAACTGCAAATCAAAACACAGTCAGATATTACCTCACACCTGTCAGAATGGCTATCACCAAAAAAAAAAAAAAAAAAAAAAAACAACCCCAAGATGTAACAAGTGTTGGCAAAAATGTGAAAAAAAGGGAACCCTTGTGAACTGTTGGTGGGAATATAAATCAGGGAAGCCACCATAGAAAACAGCATGGAGGTTCCTTAAAAAACTAAAAATAGAGCTACCATATGACCCAGCAATCCCACCACTGGGCATTTATCTAAAAAAAAAAAACAAAAACACTAACGTGAAAAGATACCTGCAACCCACGTTCACTGCAGCATTTTCCACAACTGTCAGGCATGGAAACAATGTAAGTGTCCATCAAAGAATGATGGATAAAGAAAATGTGGTGTGTGTATACATGTACACACACACACACAATGGAATATTATTCAGCCATAAAAGAAGGAAATCCTGCCATCTGTGACATGAAGAGGCCTCCTAAAGGCAGTATGCTAAGTGAAATAAAAAAGAGAAACACAAATATCATATTATCTCACTTACATGTGCCATCTAAAACAAAAAGTTGCTCAGTCATGTCTGACTCTTTGTGACCCCATGGACTATAACTGCCAGGCTCCTCTGTCCATGGGATTTCTCAGGCAAGAATACTGGAGTGGGTTGCCATTTCCTTCTCCAGAGAATCTTCCTGACTCAGGGATCAAACTCGCGTATCCTACGTCTCCTGCATTGGCAGGTGAATTCTTTACTGTCTGAGCTATCGGGGAAGCCAACAAACAAACCCGGAGTTCATATAAATATAGAAAACATCGGTGGTCGCTAGAGGTAGGGTATATTACAGGGGTGGATGGGAATAACAAGGAAAGGGGGTCAAAAAGTACAAACTTCTAGTTCTGAAATAAATGTCATGAGGATGTAATATACAGCATGGTGACAATCCTTAATAATACTATATCGCACATTTGAAAGTTGCTGAGAGTAGACGTCTTATCACAGGAAAAAAATTGTAACTATGTACAGTGATGGATGTTAACTAGACTTATTGTAGTGATCATTTTGCAACATATATTGCATCACTAGGTTGAACACCTGAATGTAATATTACATGTATTGTACTTCGAAGAAAATAACATATATTGGGGAAATTAAAATAGAAATCCTTCCATCCAGATAGTTTTGCACCAAAATGCTTTGAAAAGACAGCAAAGCCTCCAGCAAGGGGAGGGGTGGCTGGCCCTTTCTTGGGAGCAAGTCTTCCACTTGAGGGACTGAGCCTTGAGTAAGTGGTGGGCTAATGTTTCCCAGGGAACAGTAAGGTCCAGGGACACCATCCTTCCATCTTCTTCCTCTAAACATTTCCTCAGGAACCTCCTCTGAGCTCTCAATTGACATTTGTGTGCTCTGAACTTGTCCACAGCTGCCAGCCTCCAAGCCTGGAAGGTCCTGGCTCTGAGACCAGGAAAGTCCTAAGCCCAGAAGATGGGAAAAGATGAGAAAAATCCAAAATGATCAGAACAAGGCCACATGAACCTGGGTGTCCCAAGGGACAGGGGCATCCTGTGCACTGGTCCTACTGTTGGTTCCTTTCTTTCATCTGGAGAGTAGCTGAGGATTGTTAGGTACACCTAACAGTCTCTGTCTCCTCCTGGTCATTTATACGGAACTGGGACCAGTAATCCAAGCTGACAGCAACTGTCTTACTCATTATGTTGGGCTTCCAGATGTATCAGACACTTTGTTTTCAGAAACAGACATGCTCTCTGAATTCAGCCTGGCTTTCGATCATGTAGAAAATGAGAGGGCTTCACCTTGGCTCAGTTTAACTGAAGACAAGGGAAAGAGAGGGCTCAGAACCTTGGTGGGTTACAGAGCAAAGCTGGCACAGGTCAGGGGGTGAGCTCACCCACCCACCTGATGGTCGAGGCACTTTGAGAGCAACTTCCTGCTGGAGGTTGTGTAGCCTGGTGATGAAGACCAAGTGCTGAGTCCTGGCTCGGGCACTTATCAGCCGAGTGCCTCTGGGCAAGGAACACAGCCTCTCTGGGCTATAGCTTCCCCATCTGTAAAGTGGGGATAATAAGAGAGCTTAGCACCAAGTTCCTGCAGCATTTAGCTGTGAGGATTACATCACATCACACGGGCAAAGCACTTGAAAAAGAGCCTGACGAATAGTGAGGGCTTCCTAAATACAGCCACTGCTGTTGCTGCTGGTGTAGTATCAGTAGTGTTTCCAAAGTGACAGTGAAAGTCGCTCAGTTGTGTCCGACTCTCTGCAATCCCATGGACTATAGTTCCTCCAGGCTCTTCTATCCTAGGAATTCTCCAGACCAGAATACTTGAGTGGGTAATCATTCCCTTCACCAGCGGATCTTCCCAAACCAGGGACTGAACCCAGGACTCCCACATTGCAGGCAGATTCTTTACCATCTAAGCCACCAGGTAAGCTCAAGAATACTGGAGTGGGTAGCTTATCCCTTCTCCAAAGGATTCCTGACCCAGGAATTGAACCATGGTCTCCTGCATTGCAGGTGGATTCTTTACCATCTGAGGTCCCAAGGAATTTATTCCTGAAGATGGTAGAGGAAATGAGCTCACCTCCTTTCAGGAAAATACCAAAAATCATAACTAACTGCTGAACAATCACCATCAAAAAAAAAAAAAGACTCAACCTACTAAAAAATAACCAACACAAGAGGGCTTCCCTGGTGGCCCAGTGGTAAAGAATCTGCCTGCAATGCAGGGGACCTGGGTTTAATCCCTGGGTCAGGAAGATCCCCTGGAGAAGGGCATGGCAACCCACTCCAGTATTCTTCATGGAGAATTCCCATGGATAGCGGAGCCTGGCTGGCTACAGTCCATAGGGTTGCAAAGAGTCAGACATGATTGAAGCGACTTTAGCAGCATTAAAAAAGATATTTTATATCCAAAGTAATGTAGAAGCCACAACACAATGGTAGTAGGGGCTCGTTCATGATATAATTAAATCCCATACCTACTGGGCAGGTGACTCACAAACTGGAAAACAATTATATTGCATAAAATAATTATACTCCCACAACAGTGAGAGTCCTGAGCACCACATCAGGCTTCCTAACCTGGAGGTCTGGCATCAGGAGGAACCCTCAGAGCATTTGGCTTTGAAGGCCATTGGGGCTGGAGTATAGGAGTTCCACAGGACTAGGGGAAATAGACACTCCACTCTTGGAGGGTGCACACAAAGCTTCCTGTGCACTGGGGCCCCAAAGAAGCCTGGGCTGGACCTACCTGTGGGTCTTGGAGGATCTCCTGGGGAGGTGGAGGTCGGCTCTGACTCACAGTGGAGGCAAGGACACTGGAGGTAGAAGCCTCAGGGAATATCCATTGGCATGAACTCTCCTGAAAGTCACCATTTGGCACGAAGACCTAGCTTTACGTATCTAACAGCCTGCAGGCTCCAGTGCTGGGACACCTCAGGTCAAACAACCAACAGGATGGGAACACAGCCCAATTCATCAGCAGACAGGCTGCCTGAAGCCATCCTGATCCCACAGCCACCTCTAAACAGTATTTAACATGGTCTTGCCCATCAGAGAGACAAGACTCAGCTGTACCAACCAGTGGGCAGGCACCAGTCTTTTGCACCAGGAAGCCTGCACAAGCCCCTGGACCAACCTCACCCACAAGGGGGCAGACACCAGCAGCAAGAGAAGCTTACGATCCTGCAGTCTGAAGAAAAAGGTCACAAACAGAAAAAGCCAGACAAAATGAGATGGCAGAGGAATATGTTCCATCTGAAAGAACAAGATAAAACTCCAGAAGACCAACTAAGTAAAGTAGAGATAGGCAATCTTTCTGAAAAAGAATTTGGAATAATGATACCAAAGATGATCCCCAAAACCTTGGAAAAAGAATGGAAGCAAAGAGCCAGAAGACACAAGATATGCTTAAGAAAGACCTAGAAGTACTAAAGAACAAACAGAGTTGAACAATACAATAACTGGAATGAAAAATACACTAGAAAGAATCAATAGCAAAATAAATGAGGCAGAAGAACAATAAGAGAGCCGTAAGATAGAGTGATGGAAATCAATGCAGTAGAACAGAATAAAGAAAAAGGAATGAAAAGAAATGAGGACAGTTTCAGAGGCCTCAGGGACAACATTAAACACACCAACATTTGGATTTTAGGGGTCCCAGATGAAAAGAGAGAAAGGGCTGAGAAAATATTTGAAGAGATTATAGCCAAAACTTCCCTAACATGGGAAAGGAAACACTCAAGTTTAGGAGATGCAGAGTTCCACATAGGATAAGACCAAGGAGGAACATGTTAAGACACATAGTAATTAAACTGACAAAAATTAAAGACAGAGAAAAAATACTAAAAGTAGCAAGAAGAAAAAAAAATTTATAAGGGAATACCCATTAGATTTTTCAGCAGAAACTCTACAGGCCAGAAGGGAGTGGCATGATATAGTTAAAATGATGAGAGGGATAAATCTACAACTAAGAATACTCTACCCAGTAAGGCTTTCATTCATATTCAGTGGATAAATCAAAAGCTTTACAGATAAGCAAAAGCTAAAAGAATTCAGCACCACCAAACCAGCTATATGACAAATTCTAAAGGAACTTCTCTGGGTGGAGAAGAAAAGGCCATAATTAGAAACAAGAAAATTATAAATGTGAAAGCTCACCAGTAGAGACAAACATATAGTAAAAGTAGGAAATCATCCACACACAAATATGGTATCAAAACCAGTAAGCATGAGAAGACAGGAGGACAAATGCAGGATATTGGAAATGCATTTGAAATTAAGAGACCAGAAACTTAACCAATCTCGTTTATATATAGACTGCTGCATCAAAACCTCACAGTAACCACAAGCCAAAAATCTACAATAGAAAGATCTACAACACACAAAAGAAAGTAATCCAAACATGAAACTAAGGATAGTCATCAAATCACAAAAGAACAAATAAGGAAGGGAACAAAAAAAAAACTACAGAAACAAATCCCAAACAATCAACAAAACGGCAATAAGAACATAATCATCAAAGATTACCTTAAATGTAAACTGACTAAATGTTCCAACCAAAAGACATAGACTGGCTGAATGGATACTAAAAATAGACCCATATATATGCTATCTTGGAGGGGGAAATGGCAACCCACTCCAGAATTCTTGCCTGGAGAATCCCATGGACACAGTAGCCTGGCGGGCTACGGTCCATGGGGTCACAATAGCTGGAAATGACTGAAGCAACTTAGCATGCACATATGCTATCTAAAAGAGACCCACTTCAGATCTAGGTACAGAGACAGACTGAAAGTGGAAGGATGGAAAAAGGTATTCCACGCAAAGGAAAATCAAAAGACAGCTGGAGTAGCAATATTTATATCAGACAGAATAGACTTTAAAATGAAGACTGTTATAACAGACAAAGAAGGACACTACATAATGATCAAGGGATTAATTCAAGAAGAAGATATAACAATCGTAAATATATACGCACCCAGCATAGGAGAACCTCAATATATAAGCCAAATGCTAACAGCTGTAAGAGAAGAAATCGACAGTAACACAATAATAGTGGAGGACTTTAACACTCCACTTACATCAATGGACAGATCAACCAGACAGAAAATCAATAAGGGAACAAATATAGACCTTAAATGACACAATTGACTAGATGGATTTATTTGATATTTATAGAAAATTCCATCCGAAGTGAGCAGAATACATTTTCTTCTCAAGTGCACATTGGAACATTCTCTAGGATAGATCTCACGCTGGGCCACAAAGTGAGCCTCACTAAATTTAAGGAAGTTAAAAACATATCAAGCATCTTTTTAGATCACAATGCTATGAGATTAGTAATCAACTACAGAAAAAAAAAACAACCCTGTAAAAACACAAACATGTGGAGGCTAAACAATATGTTACTAAACAACCGATGGATCATTGAAGAAATTAAAGAGAAACTTTTCAAAAGTACCTAGAGACTGACAGCAAAAACACGATTCAAAACCAATGGGATGCAGCAAAAAACATTTCTAAGAGAGAAGTTTGCAGCAATACACTCTCACCTTAAGAAACAAGACAAATCTCAAATAAACAACCCAACCTTACACCTAAAGCAACTAGAGAGAGAACAAACAAACCCAAAGTGAGAAGGAGAGAAATTATAAAGATCAGAGCAGAAATTAAAAAATATAGAGACAAAGAAAATAATAGAAAAGAACAATGAAACTAAAATCTGGTTCTCTGGAAAGATAAACACAACAAAACTGATAAACCTTTAGCCAGACTCATCAAGAAAAAAGGGAGAGAGCTCAAGTCAATAAAATTAGAAATGAAAAGAAGTTACAACTGACATCACAGAAATACAAAGGATCATAAGAGAGCACATCAAGCAACTATATGCCAATAAAATGGACAACCCAGAAGAAATGGACAAATTCTTCAGTTCAGTTCAGTTCAGTCGCTCAGTCGTGTCCGACTCTTTGCGACCCCATGAATCGCAGCACGCCAGGCCTCCCTGTCCATCCTATCATTTTGCCTGTTCATACTGTTCATGGGGTTCTCAAGGCAAGAATACTGAAGTGGCTTGCCATTCCCTTCTCCAGTGGACCAAGTTCTGTCAGCCCTCTCCACCATGACCCGCCCGCCTTGGGTTGCCCTGCAGGCATGGCTTGGTTTCATTGAGTTAGAAAAATATGGAACGCTTCACGAATTTGCGTGTCAAATTCTTAGAAAGGTACTATCTCCCAAAACTGAACCAGGAAGAAATAGAAAATATGAACAGATGAGTCACAAGTACTGAAACTGAAACTGATTTAAAAGCTTCCAGCAAACAAAAGTCCAGGACCAGATGTCTTCACAGGCAAATTCCATCAAGCATTTAGAGAAGAGTTAACCACTTATCCTTCTGAAACTCTCCTGAAAAATTGCAGAGGAAGGACAACTCCCAAGCTCATTCCATGAAGCCAGCATCACCCTGATCTCAAAACCACAAAAAGATATCACAAAAACGAAAATTACAGCCCGATATCACTGAAGAACAACACGAATTCAAAAACTTCAAGAAAATACTAGCAAACTGAATCCAACACTACATTAAAAGGATTATATACCATGATCAAAGAGGAGTTATGTCCACAGATGCTAGGACTTTTCAATATCTGCAAATCAGAGTGATACACCACATTAACAAATTAAAGAATAAAAATCTTACAATCATCTCAATATATACAGAAAAAGCTTTTGACAAAATTCAACAATCATCTATGATAAAACTCTCCAGAAAGTGGGCTGAGAGGGCACCAACCTCAACATAATAAAGGCCATATATGACAAACCCACAGCTAACATCGTACTCACTGGTGAAAAGCTGAAAGCATTTCTTCTAAGATTAGGAAAAGACAAGGACGTCCACTCTCGTAACTTTTATTCAACAGTTTTTGAAGTCCTAGCCACAGCAATCAGAGAACAAGAAGTCACTCTTTGCAGATGACGTGATAATATATATAGAAAATACTAAAGATTCCACCAGAAAACTATCAGAGCTCTTCAATGAGTTTGGCAAAGTTGCAGGACATAAAATTAATACAGAGAAATCTATACACTAGTACATTTCTATACACTGACAACAAAAGATCAGAAAGAGAAACTAAGGAAACAATCTCGTTTACTATCAGATCAAAATGAATAAAATAGGAATAAACCTACTAAAGAAGCAAAAGATCTGTACTCTAAAAACTATACGATGTTGATGAAAAAAATCAAAGATAGCACAAACAGAGGAAAAGATTTATCACATTCTTGGATTTGGAGAATTAATTTTGACTATCCTATACAAGGCAATCTACAAATTCAAGGCAATCCTTATCAAATTACCAATGCTTCCCCCGCCACAAAACTAGAACAAAAATGTTTTAAAGTTGTATGGCAACACAAAAGACCCCAAATAACCAAAGTAATCCTGAGAAGGAAAAATGGAGCTGCGGGAATCAGGTTCCTTGACTTCAGACTCTTCTACAAAACTACAGTAATCAAAAGAGCATGGTATTGGCACAAAATCAGAAATATAGATCAATGGAATAGGCTAGAAAGCCTGGAAATAAATCCATGCACCAATGGTCAACTAATCTATGAAAAAGTATACAAAAACATACAACAGAGAAAAGACAAGTCTCTTCAACAATGCTTCTTGGAAAATTGGATATCACTTGTAAAAGACTGAATTTAGAACATTCTCTAATACTGCATGCAAAAATAAATCCAAAATGGATTAAAGACCTAAATGTAAGGTTGGACACTATAAAACTCTAAGAAGAGAATGCAGGCAGAATACTCTTTGATATACAGCATAGCAAAAACGTTTTTGGATCTACCTTTACAGTAATGAAAGTAAAAACAAAAATAAAAAAATGGAATCTAATTAAACTTAAGAGCTTTTGCACAGTAAAGGAGACTGTAAACAAAACAAAAAGACAGAATGGGGGAAAATATTTGCAAAGGAAGTGATTGACAAGGGATCAATCGCCAAAATCTACAAACAGCTCATGTAGCTCAATTAAAAAACAACCACAACAAAACCTCAAACCACCCAATTAAAAAATGGGTAGATGATCTAAATAGACCTTTCTTCAAAGAGGACATACGGATGGCCAAATAGCACATGAAAAGATGCTCAACATCACTAATTATTAGAGAAATGCAAATCAAAACTACAGTGAGGTATCACCTCACAGCAGTCAGCATGGCTATCATCAAAAAGTCTATCAACAATGCTGGAGAGGGTGTGGAGCAAATAAAACCTTTGTTGGTGGGAATGTAAATTGGTACAACTATTATGGAGAATAGAATGCATGTTCCTTAAAAAACTAAAAATTAAGCTAACATACGATCCAGCAATCCTACTTCTGGCTACATATCCAGAGAATCCATAATTCAAAAGATACATGCATCTCAATGTTCACTGCCGAATTATTTATAATAGCCAAGACATAGAAGCAATCTAAAAGTCCTCTGATAGAGGAATGGGTAAAGAAGATGTGGTACACATATACAATGGAATGCTATTCAGCCATAACAAGGACCACAATAATGCCATTTGCGGCAGGACTTAAAGATTATCCAACTACGTAAAGTAAGTCAGAGAAAGACAAATATCATGTGATATCACTTACATATGGAATTTAAAGATGATACAAATAAACTTATTTACAAAACAGAAACAGACTCACTGACTTCAAAAACATACTCATGGTAACCAAAGGGGAAAGGATAAATTAGGTGTTTGGGATTAACACATACAAAGCACTGTATGTAAAATCAACAAGGACCTATTGCATAGCACAAGGAACTCTACTCAATATTCTATGATAACCTATATGGGAAAGGAATCTGACAAAGAATGGATATATGTGTTTATATAACTGAATCACTCCACTGTACATCTGAATCTAACACACTGTAAATCAACTATGTGTTAATTGCTCAGTCATGTCCGATTCTTTGTAACCCCATGGACTGTAACCCGCCAGGTTCTTCTGTCCGTGGGATTCTCCAGGCAAGAATACTGGAGTGGGGTTGCCATTTCCTTCTCCAGGGGATCTTCCCAACCAACCGACTGGGTCTCCAGCATTGCAGGCAGACTTTTTACTGTCTGAACCACCAGGGAAGCTCATCAACTATCCCCCAATATAAAATGAAAATTAAATTAAAACAAAATATTGAAGAGTTTAAAAAATGTATGTACAATTGCACTCTAAGATTTTAGAAACTAAAGCAAAAGGGAAAATCCATTATTTGATTTTCATTTTTCAACAACAGAAGGAAAAGAGAGGAAAAAGTTTGTTAAAATGGTTATTTTTCTCCATTGGCTTAAACGTCCCCCTTGTAAAATAAAGATATTAGGCAAATTATAAAAAAAAAGAAAGCAAAAGCAAAAAAAAAGCTTCTTCATTCCCTAAACTAAAATCTACTTTTCGGGGTCAGAGAAACTATGCTCCAGAGAGTTTTGGGGATGTGAGCAACACTGTGTCACAACCAGGGCCAAACCAGGAGCGGTGCCCATGAGTTCTGTCCCAGCCCAGTTCCCTGGCCACGGGCACAGCTCTTTTTCTGGGCACCAAGAAGTGTCCTGGGCCAGGTGAGTGGCAGCGGGCCACTGTGGGGGATTGGGGGGGTGCTCACCGGTCAGGGTCATCACTGAAGAAGTAGTTGACCTCCCCAAAGGTGCCCACATCACTGTCTGTTGCCTGAAACGGTAAGAACAAGAAGTCATTACTGCCTGAACCAGCTGAGGCTCCCAGTGTCACCAGGAAACGTCCACAGTGAATCCATGCTTCCCCCATACAGTTCCTCAGGCTCACGCAGAATTTTCTAGAGCCATGTGGTTCAATAAGGTTTTCAGCTTCACAAATGGAGACTTAATACTGGAGTGCACAGTTCCAGAGGATCGGTCTTCTCCCTAGATCTCTAACTTTGGGAAACCACCCTTCTGGACTCATGTCAGACATTCTCTGCAGATGCTCAAGGGGCTTGGACCAGTGGAGAGAGACCCTGGACCAGAAGCGTGGGGTCACAACTTGTAGGTTAGCAAAATATCTCAGAAATGATGGTGGGTTCAAGCATCTGGTGGCTTCCTTCAGTGACTCTCCTCCAGCCACCCAAACCTCCAAAGCAGATGTGCTACCCAGAGGGGGAGGCCCTGTGGGGAGATTTCTGGTGTTCCCCCTTCTTTAATCCTGGGAATAATCCACTGCATGCATTGGGCAGACTGTCATCTGGCTGGCAACCTCTTCTGCTGGAAGCAGTCTGCTGCCCGACCTCCCAGTCATCGGCATCTGTCTCTGCTCCAACGAGTGGTCTGAGTAGGGGCTGCTCTGCCCATGACCTCAGGGAGTGGTCCTTGACCACAGCTGGGGCCTATCAGAATCCTTCCCTGGGATTCTTCTTATTGCTGCTGGGGATAAAAACTGTCCTCTGGGGCAGTGAAGCTGGAACGCGGTGAACTGGGAGCTGCTGGATATGAGAGAGGATGAAAAGAAGGGCCGATCCTGGTAGTTCTAGAGTCCTGAATCTGACACCCCTTCCCACCTCAGTTTGGTTTGTGAGCCCAAGAAGATCTGTTTTATCCAGGCTGGTCCAAGGTGGATTTCTGTCCCTGACAGTCAAGAGAGACTAGAGGGAGAGTGACCTGCCTTATGCCTAACGACGCTGGCAATAATGGTGACCACTGCCAGCCTACACCGCTATCAAGCACTTTATACTGTCAAGGGCCACCCATGTTTATTGTTACTAATTTTATCCTCACAACCGTCACAACATGAGGAAAAAGATACATATTTCTACCCATCACACAGATTGTAAAACTGAGGCCCAGACCACAGTGAGGTCCAGTGTAACCCTTATCACCACTCTAGGTCATCAGGAGGTTCAAGCATAGCTGGGCAATAGCTGGGATTCCCTACACTGAGTCCAGGGTTCCTTTCGGCCACCTGACCCTCACCATCCCCTCCCTTCTCAGGATGATGGTAGTTACAATGGGGGTTTGGCTTTTGTGGCTGGGATTTCTGGGCTTCTGCATCGCCCCTGGTGTGGTTACATCCAAGGTGCAGATTAAGTGACACCATTCAAGTGTTTATTCAGTAGTTCCTTAGTAAACATGTACTCCATACTAGGCACTGTGACCTCTGCGCCCTCCCAGGCCACGGCCCTAGAGCTGGGCAAACTGCTTCCGGACACCAGACTCCAGAGAGAAAGGCCTTGGGGTCATCTGTTTTTCACTCACAGCATCTTGATAAGATCACAGTTGGATAAAGGTTCTGTTGCTAAAAATATGTTTCAATATATTTTATTGAATATATCAATTGAACATATTCAAGATATTTATTTTTTAGTTCTGAGGTGTAATTAATGAAAATTATTTTATAACTTCATTACACATAAGTTATGATAATATGTTATATTGTGAAAGTGTTAGTCACTCAATCATGTCTGACTCTTTGTGATCCCATGGATTATACCCTTCCAGGCCCCTCTGTCCATGGAATTCTTCAGGCAACAATCCCTTCTCCAGGGGATCTTCCTGACCCAGGGATCAAACCCAGGTTTCCTGCATTGCAGGCAGATCCTTTACCATCTGAGCCATCAGAAGTCCTGATATTACACTGAGGTATAACTGACAATGGAAAGGATTCCCACTACTGAGTTAATTAATTACCTATAAACTTACAGATTTCCTTTTTTTCCCCGTTTGGTGAAAACACTTAAATTCTATTCTCTCAGCAAATTTCAATTGTACAACACACAGTTATCCACTACAGCCACCACGTTATACATTAGATCCTCAGACCTTACTCATCTTAAAACTGAACGTTTGTACCCATTTACCAGTATCTCCCTATTTCCCTCTCACTCAATACATGGGTACTAAATATTTTTTGAGATTCCTTTTACAATTCCTAGGTTCTGTGAAATCTGTTACTTCTGTGTGCTTTATGATAAACATGCATTTTCAAAAAAAATGCTCATTTGTGTTCAGTATATTCAGTTCAGGAAGGCAGAGAAGTAAACGATATATTTCTATTCCAAATGATTTAAATGGAAAAAAATATGTTTATACTCAAAGGGTTAAAATCTTAGTTTTCTGGAAGGCTTGGTTACCCAGACGGAAGCCATCTCCAGGGGTGGTGGGCAGCCTGCTTTGTAGGACGGCCTTCTGTACCCAATTTTCATGTAGCGTCGCCACTGTGCTCAGCAGACTATGGGCCTCTGTCCTCTCGCCGCCCTGGCCAGACTCTGAGCACATCCCAGGTTCTCAGGGCACGCAGGGCAAGTAAGTGGAAACGTAAATGCCAAGCCATGCAACGCACCCTCCAACCCAAGACTGACTTCCGGGCAGACCCTCCCCTGTGTCTGAGACACTCGACAACTGCCTTTACCAGCTCCTCGAACTTGTCATGCATTTTATGTTCATGATGACTCTACGTTGTTGCTGTTCAGTCGCTCGGTCATGTCTGACTCTTTGCAAACCCCACTGATTGCAGCACGCCTGGTAGGTGCTATTATCAGTACTACCCCCAGTTTACAGATGGGGAAACTGAGGCACAGACAGGGTAAACAGCTCGTTAGAGGCTTCTCAGCTCAAAAAGTGGCAGAGTTAGGATTTGAACCCAGAATCAGCTTGCCACACCCTTCACCTCAATGTGTTCTTGCTTCTAAACCAAGAAGAGAACCTGTTCTCAGATGGAGAGGTGCCTGGTTATTCCAGGAGAGAGAAGAACACTATCCCTCATCACCTATCATCTCTCCCTTCAGGGGCCAGAGAAGTGGGGGAGGTGCCCATAAGCCCCTCCAGTTCCACCAACAATCATCCACCATGTATGGTATTACAGACTCCAATAACTGTAGCCTGGTCTGGGAAGGAGACGACCAGATGCCATCAAGCCCCTTGGCGAGGGGTCAGTGTAATGTAGAGACGCTACTTCCAGGTCAGCATTAACAGCTGAGGTCATTGTGTGACCAGAGAGCAATCACCTGGGGTCTCGGCATTCTCATTTATCAAAGGAAAGGGTCTCGGGAAGCAAGAGGGGCAGAGCCGTGTCTGCCGGGCTCACCTCCCAGCCTAGATGGTGCCAGCACCCAGCAGGTGCTTCACAAATGCTTGGAAAACGAGTGAACCAATTCTAGCAAGAAGGGAGAGGTGGAGAGATGGGGCAAAGGCGAGGAGAAGAGAGGATTCTAAGGAAAAGCGGGGGCGGGGGGCAAAGAGGAGAGGGAAAAGGAGAGGCGAGGCCCAGAGGCGTCAGCAGAGTGGGCGTTTCCTGCCCCTGAAGGTCACATCAGGACCTGGGGAGAAGCCCTACACATCGGCGTGTCCTATGGAACTGCATTTGGCCTGCTAGAGTGGGGAGGACCCCTGGGGACCCCCATCCAGTCCCCTTCACCCTGAGGCTCAGGGAAATTAGGTGACGAGCCCCTGGGGATAAGATAGGACTGTTCTGTTTCTAGGCCGACACTGGCCTCTACCACCCCTCCGAGTCCCCACTCCCTCCCTGAGTGGGCTGAGCACAGCCCTGATTCCCACGGTGACCTCTTTCCCGGGGGGCCTCTTGCTGCCTGCCCAGGCTGCCAATGCTGACCAGGGAAGATTTGTGAGTCCTTTACTGCCACTGTCTAATGACCGTATGAAATATGTATGCCTGGTGAAGAGGAGAGGGAGAGCTTTCATTTTTCAAGTGCATGAAGCAGAATAATATGAAGACGAAAAGCTGCTTCTGTGCGCCTGCCAGGATGGGGGCAGCCGGGACTGACACAGAGGGAGGGCCTGGCTGGGGTGCTCGGGCCAGGGCCAGGCTGTAGTGCGGCCAGTTAGGGGCCCTGTGCCCAGGACAAGGCAGCAAATTTGACCCACTAGGCAGCCCTGCTGGAGACCCTCCTCTACATTCATCCTTAGCCGTGCACTCCGGCTTTTTGCCAGCTCCAGCCTCATCTCAGCTGGACCACGTGCAGCTCTGGGAACTGACATGTCCTCCGGCTCCCCAAGGTTGGGACAGGGCTCCACCCTGCCAGAGACATTCCCAGCCCTGACTGCACAGAGGGTTGAAGCTGTGCCAGGGTGGGGTTGTAGGGCCTGGACATAAGGAGGGCTCAGGAAAGCTCAATCTCCATCATCTGTAGCTATACCTGTGTCCACATACACACCACACAGGTTAAGGTATGCTATACACTTAACTCAAAAAAGATTTTGAGCCCTGTGCCAGGCAGGCACACCAGGAGATACAGAAATAAGGTACAGACTTGTCTGTCAAGGGGAGGGAACGGGGCACACATAGGCAGATTTCAGGAATGGCAGACTGTTCCCAACGGCACATGTTTCAATGTGCCAATGGCAGATTGTTTTATTTCTGACCACATCCATACATGGTAGGTGCTTAAATAGCCCTCGGATCCTGTCTTTAACAAGCAAGGAAAGAGACAGGATGATAAGGAACTTGCCCGAGATGTCACAGCTGCTAAGCAACAGAGCTGGCTTCCAAATCCCTGTGCTGAAAACCATTTAGCACCTTGTGGGACAGGCCCTGGGAGCGCCATCCTGTGGAGGCCGGGGAGCAGCTCAGTCCAGCCTGCTCCGCTACCGCCTACAACCTGTCCCGTGCAGGAAGGGCTTTGTCCCAGCCCCTTCCTGCTGGTTACCGTACTTTTCACAACAACCTCCTTCCCAGACCTTGCTTCGCGCCTGAGCAACGGAAAGATCAACAGATGAATTAGGTGCCAGACAGTGACCACTGGCTCCCCTTTAAGAAGGTGGGTTTGAGGAGTGACCAGGAGACAGTGCCGAGAGAACAAATGTCCTCCTCAGGCCATGAACAGCCCCTCCCTCCTGCCACGTTCAGGCAACGCTCTGTCTCCCTAAAGGGTCACCCCCGGGATCTCGCAGGCCAGTCAGAGGGCTGCAAGGATGGGGAAGGGGATGGCCAGGATGGGTGGCTCTCACACTGTCCCTGGCGACTCTAAGAAATGCGGAACCAGGGTTCCAGGTGGGCCCCTGAGCTGTGCTCCTGGCCCTCCCTCTGACGCCTGTGTGACCCCGCTGCTATCCCACCTGGGCTAGAGTCTCACCCACAGGTACATACTAGCACATTCTGCCACTTGCCAACAGGCTCAAAAGAGGCCCAGGGATAAGATGGCAAAACCTGGGCACCATGGCATCAAGGCTCTGCACAGTCCCGCCGGCCCTGGCGATTCTGCATCCAGGTCTCCCTGACGCACCCAAAGCATCCTCCTGCCTGGTGATCCACAACTGCTGTCCACACTCTGCCCCCCGGCTCAGAGCCCACCCCTAGAGCCCCTCCCTTAGGGAGCTCCCTGGCCGCTCGCTGTTCTTGGCCTGAGAGCCCCTAGCTGGACCGGTTCGGGAACAGTCTGCCATTCCTGAAATCTGCCTCTGTGTGGCCTGTTCCCTCCCCTTGACAGACAAGTCTGTACCTTATTTCTGTATCCCCTGGTGTGCCTGGCACAGGACTCAAAATCTTTGCCCAATTTAGGGAAGTCTGGGATTTTCACTGCCAGACACTGAGGGCTAGCTTGGCCTCCCTTCTGGGGGGTGGGGCTAATGCTCTCCATCAGCAGAGCAGGGGCTCCTTGGGTGGCCCAGGAGGCAGGGCTGGGGTTCATACAGCATCTCCAGTGAGTCTCCCAAGCTCAGATCTCTTGTCCAAGCGGTGTACTGACCAAACCCCAGAGGCAAGTGGGGCGGGGGCGAGCACCCTGTGAAGGGCCCTCGCGGTCAGCCTGCGGCATGTGCAGGGCAGGCGAGAAGGGCACACTGGGTCTGGAGGGGCAGATGGGGGGGCACCTGGCACACCTCCACCAAGATGACAACCAGACTTGCGGTCAGTCACGTACTCGGGAAACACTTTCGGACATTCCCAGTGTGCCAGCTACCGTGCCAGGCCTTATGCTACAGTCATAAGTGTGACAACGCCCTTGCTGGAATGTGACTCACAATCAGAAAGTGGAGATAGACAATAACGGAGGAGACAAATAGCTAAATAACAGACAGTGGCAAGCACACTAGGGAAATACAGAAGATGGGCTAGCAGGCGACTGGGGCTGCCGGTTTAGACCGATTTGTCTGTGAGAGGCTCCTTGGCAAAGTGTACTCGGGTCCACAGGGCAGTCATGGCTAGACACCGAGAAGCCCGGTAGGTCCTGGTGAGAACTGCTCTCACTGAGGCCTGGAGGTGGCTCAGACTGTCTCTGCCTCCCCCAGCAGAAGCGTCTGCAGCCCAGGAAGACCACCGGCAGGTCAGCATTTATCCCTGTGGTCAGCTCGAGGGAGATGGTGCGGCTGGGACTGGCTGCTGCCCAGGGCCTGATATATAAGGCGTCTCCTCCGATTCTCCCCAACACTGGCATTACTAGCAAAACTAATTCCCTCATTTGGGCCTTTATAATTGCATCCAAGAATGCTTATTTCTGTGATGGACAATGCTGGCAGAAGTGTAATTTTCTTCTGCTGACAAAAAGGAGAAAAAATAAATGCGTGGGGGGGGGGGAAATTCCAAAGGTTAAGACAAGGCAAACCTGCAGTGGGGGAACAGCCATCTCCAGACGGGCCAGGCTGTGTCAGAAACATCCATCTCTCCCCTGGCTCTAGGGTGGGGTGGGGGGGCAAAGGACCCCCTGCCGTTTCCCTCTGAGCACTGTGTGTCAGGAGCTGTGCCAGGCATTTCCCGTGCTCTGTTTCATCCTATCCGCCTCAGAGTCCTATGGGACCAGCACCAATATTATTTCTATCTCACAGATGGAAGGAACTGAGGCTCAGAAAGGTCGGTCAACTTGCCCAAGGTCAAACAGTACCAGGACATGAACCCAATACACTCAACTGCAAGACAGGTGCTCTCAGCCACTCCCCTCCCGGCACCCGTCCCCCGCTGGCGGGGCCAGGGAGAGGCGTCCTCCTGCATTTGAGAGCTCAGCCACAGGATCCAGTGGCTCCCACCAGGCCTCTGTCCCCACCCTGGAGATGAGGCCCCCTCAGGCAGTCTTTTCCTTCAGAGGCTCTGCCTCCAGCCTCTGCCTGGAGTGGGTGGGCTCCAGCAATTCTGGTTGTACCCATCACAGAGGACACAGGGGCTTCTGGCGTGGTTTCCTCAGCCAAGACACCTGGCCCTCAAAGCAAGTCCCCCCGTCCATCTCATCCCACCCAAGCTTAGTCTTGGTGTGTGCAGGTGGCTCTGGGCCTAGACTCGGGGAGGCTGCCATCTGCTAAAGACTGGGGCAGCCTGGTGGCTGCGGGCACCCTACTGATTTGCGCAGGGCTTTTCCCTAGCACCTTCGGGATGTAACTCTCCCTTCAACTTGGATGGCAGGGCTCTATACTCAGCCCAGCTCTCTGCCCTCTGATGCTCATCACAGCATCTCACCCCGACTCCCAGGGACCTGCCATGTCAACAGCGGTCAGGTCCCCTCGTCTCCTCCCAAAAGCTCCCTCCTGACCCAGCCTGTTTTGACAGTGAGCAAACACCATCTCTCACCCGCTTCCATTCATCTGCCCTGGGCCAGGGGCCTCCCTTGCATGCTCTCTGCCTTGCTGATGCCATTTCCATGGGTCCCCAAACCGTCCTGTCATCCCTCGTCATGGCGCTGCAGACGCCCATCCACTGATGCTGAGCCTTATGCCCCAACCTGACTCCTGCCTGCTCGGCCCCCTCGGGTCTGCCTCTAACTACTGCTCAGCAGAAGCTGCTGCACTCTGATACCCTGATCGCCTCCCTTGGGCAGACGCCCTTCTCGCTCATGTTTCTAAACACCCTCTGCCCTTCTTTATAGCTAGAAAGTCCTGCTCTTGTGTCTTCTCTCATCCATCCTATGCCGTCTCACTTTCCTCAACCTCACTGTCTCTTCTCTACACACACATGCACACACGCCTCGCCACACACCCTCTCTCTCTCCCTCCCTGTGTCTCGGGCAGCACCCCATACCTCCCTGTCCTCACATACTCTCACCCTCACATACTCTCACCAAAACCTGCCTGGCTGAGGGGGACCACATCCTGCCACACACACACACACGCCAACACATGAGCATCTGCACCTGCCCTCAGTCTCGAGCCACCCCCACCCTGACCCCAGCCTCAGCCCCCGTGGCCCCCCACACCCCTTCCCCAGCCACCTCTGCGCCTCTCCCTGGGGCCGGCAGCTGGCAGCACACCCTCAATCACCCCCCACCAGCGTCCGCACTCCCGTCACGCACGCCTGCCCAGATGCCTCGCATGGCCTTCTGCTTTGAAGCAAGGCGGGCCCAGCTGCCTTCCCCAGCAGCCCCAGGTCCCGGCAGCCATGGCAGGCAGTGGGCACCAGCGAGCAGTTCTGCTCCCGTGCACAAATCTGCAGAGAAGGGCACACGGTACAATTTGTTCAGGAAACAATAGCAATGTTTGACATGTCATAAGGATTGATGGAGCAGAAATTTACATGGGAGAATGCATTTTTAAACAGCTCCACGGAGCCCCGGTGCTTCACTGGTAACGCTTTCCACATTTATCATTTGCTGAGCCCCTCTGAATAACTCTTTAAACTATGTAAGATTAACTGCACTCTTGCAAGCTTGTGGGGGGTTGGTGGTGGTTGGGGGTTGTTGCTGTGTGAGGCAGGGAGGGACTCCACTGGAGGGACCCAGTATCCCAGAGGCTGGGGTGGCCTCCACTTGGCCTGAGTAGGCCCTCTCCCCTATTACCATGCTCCCTCCCATGGGGCTGTGGACGAGGATTTCGGCTTCTCTCTAGGATACAAAGCCTATGGCCAGGAAATATCATCTAGTCTGCCCCCGCTTCCGGGGAAATGCTTGGTGTGCCATTTCTGTCGTCATCTCAGAAGGAAGCTATCTGATCCAAGAAGGAAGCCAGGGCTCACAGGTGAGGGCATGGTGAGGGGTGGGCAAATGAGGTTTGGCTAGAAACTGTTGCTGTGAGTACCTTCCTGGGGGTTCTTGGCCCGGGGGTGGGGTGCCACACTCCTGGGAGGAGAAGAAATGACAGCAGTAAAGAAATGACAGTAAGGAAAGGCCTCCCACTGGGCTTCACGTAGGGTAAGAAGGTGAGTGCTCCGGTGGGCAGTGGGCCTAGGGAGTGAGCGAGAGGGTGCAGGAGAGATCCCCGGGAGGCTGTGGGCCATGGGAAAAAAGATAACATTTAACAAAGTCCCCGGGGCCTGTTCTTGGCCTTCTGAGTGTGAGGAGGCTTTAGGACATGAGTGTTACTGGGGAGGCTGGGGACAGAGGCTCAGAGCCCATGATCAGGTGAGTCGCCGAGTAGGAGGGCAGTTAGGAAAGCGTGGGGACCCGGTGGGTGGTGGACCTGGGGTGGACGGCCACCACTCCATGGCGCGTGCCCAAGCCACACTACCTGCGGTCCTAGTACTGAGCGCAGAGAAGGCCTCAGGATGTCTCAGTCCCACCTTCCCTACGGGAGTCAACAACCAGTGGGACGTGGGTAGAGCCCCTCTGCTCTGCCTGCTGGAGGGTGAGAAATGCCTTTCTCCCTGGGAGGCCAGCACCAAGGCCCTCAGGCTCTGTGGCTGAGGACCTGTGGCTCTGTGCAGGGTCGGGAAAATCCTTCCAACCTGAGATCTGGGTTCTGGTCCAGCTTCTGCCCAAACATCAGCTGCGGGACTCTGAGGAAGACCCTGGCTTCTCAGCCCACATGCTGCAGAGCCCCCTGTCCGTCTGCCTGCTTCTCCTCTGATGCTAGCAGCCCATCTTCCACCAGAGCCAGACGGAGCATCTGGCCACACGGGACACCATTCTCCAGCTTAGAAGGCTCCCAGGGCACTGAAGACAGTCCCAACTGCTTGTAGCATCCCTGAGGCCTGAGGTGGGCCAGCCTCTGTGGCCTCTGACTTCCTTTCCTGGCCTTTTTGTCAACAACCACGGTCACATCCACTCTAATCCTCAGTTTCTCATCTGTAAAATGGGGCTAATGATGGTCCCTGCCTCATGGGATTGGTGTGGGGATTTTAGAAGGTGCCTTAGACCTGTGCCTGGCACGCAGGAACCTGCCGTCCAAGTGGAGCCAGTATTCATCTTTCCACGCACAGTTCTAACTATTCACTCTATCTGGCCCTCAGCAGACCTGCTCCAGCTGAGCCCCCTCTCAGCCTGGCCCTCCCGCCTGGGCTGTGCCTGCAGTGGGCTGGTGGAAGAGGAGGGGAGTGGCACTGAGCCCTGTGGCAGGGGGAGCTCCAGCGGGGGCCAGATCCAAGCCCCACCTATTACTGTGTCCATGTGCAGCAGGGGGAGGAGGAATGAAAGCTAAGAACGGGCTGACAAGTGCACTGAAGGTGTGGGGTCCTCAGCTTGCTTGTTACTGAAGACATGGTGTTGTTCTTGGGCTCGTCCACCCCTTCCTTCTTTCTCTTTATTTTAAAACCTGGAAATAAAAATTGATGGGGAGCAAATTGCTCTGGCCAGCGGCTCTGTGCTTAAAGGAGTCGTCACAGGAAAGCAATTACAGGATGTCAAGGGCTGCCAGGGTGGCCACGGCTGCCTGCGCCTCACGCCTGACACTGCCTGGTGGTCCCTGGGCCTCCTGCTGGGGAGATGCCATGTTGGTCTGAGGGGCCCCATGGAGGCAGGGGCGCAACTGCTGTCACTGCCCTGCTAAGTATCAGCTCTGGGCCAGGCACCGTATGAGAAACGTGGCATGATTTGGCCCTAGTCCTTAAAGCAACCAGCAAGATGGGGCCACAATCCCATTTTACAGATGAAGCAATTCCAGCTGATATGACTGCAAAAATAGAAACAGCAACTCACTCTTGCTTAGTCTTTACTGGGCTCTAGGATTTATTCCAAGAAATCTATGAATATTCAGTTCAGTTCAGTTCAGTTGCTCAGTCGTGTCTGACTCTTTGTGACCCCATGAATCGCAGCACGCCAGGCCTCCCTGTCCATCACCAACTCCCGGAGTTCACTCAGACTCATGTCCATCGAGTCAGCAGCACATTCCATTTCCATTCCTACTCTGTGAGATAAGCACTAATTCTACCCTCATTTGAGGGAAAGGGCTCAAGTGCAGCAGACGCTTCCGGCACCACACACGACCCCCGGGCCCACTTCCAGGTGCCAGGGGCTCTTTTAGGGGAGGCACCTGTGTCTCTCTTGTCCTGTCGACTCTCTTCTCAAGGGAGCAGTTGGAATGAAGGGGTGGCCACATTCCCCAGAAGCTGCCTCCACTCAAATGGGGCTAGGACTCATTGGACCCATATCCTAGCCTCCCTGTCCTGAGCTTGGATAGCTCAGGCACAACGTTCCCACTGATTTCCCAGCGGATGGCACTCCAGGAGCCCCCCATGGAAATAAGCTTCACGGTGCCGTCTTGAGTGACCTCATCTCACTTCCTACTCCCATCTGAGTTTCCTGGGGTCACATCCCAAGTAAACTGCCTGTCTTCATGTCCCTGTCTCAGAGTGAAGCTTCTGGGGAGCCAGACCTCAGACAAAAGCCTCAGGTTGGATGCTGGGCACCCATGGCGAGTCCAACAGTATGCCCCTAGTCCTCCTGGTACTCACAGTGGCCGCGGCTCAGGGACAGCTGCTGCTCAGCTCAGGGTCCTGCAGTTGGTCACCGAGAGGTGGGACTCGAACCTTCAATCTGTCTGACACTTGCACACACAAATCAAAGAGCAAAGAAATCCCACTCCTAACTCCTCTACAATGCTGTCCATTTTTTTATGCCCTCGGGCTTGAGGAAGACTCAACTGAGTGTCTTTTTAAAAAAACAATCACATCAGACCCCTTCAAACAAAGAAGACTGGAATGCAGAAAGTCATTTTCCTAGGGATGTGGGAGGGTGACTGGGGGTGAACGTGATGTTCACAATCAGAAGGGACTCGAGGCCAGTTATCAAGATGGGATTATGTGGTAGAAGATGAGAAGGGGAGAGTGCCAGAGAAATATGGGGACAGACACCGTGGCTGAGGCTCAGTCAAGTGGGGCCTGATGTGCAGAGGAGATGGAAGGAGGAGGAAAAGACAGTCCAATCAACCCCCTGGGGATGCAGCCAAACTGTGGTTGGGAACGCCTCCCCTCACTGCTGGATCTCACCACTGCTGTATCCTTGCCTGGAGTCCGACCCCCTCCCTCCTCTCCTTGCCTGCTCCCATGGGATGCAACAGGTGGTTCCAGGCCTAGTGGGAAGGTGGGGAGAGGTACCTGGGTGGGACTCACCTGCCAGGACACATTCCCACTCAAGGTGACTTGGAGCTGGGTGGCACAGCTCCCATGCCTGCTGCCATCGGTGGGCTCCAACTGGGCCAGCACGTGTGTCTCACTAATGAACTGTATTGATTCCGCATCCTCCTGTTGTCTCCCCAAATGGCAAGCCACACATGATAGATTGAACACTCACACGAATGCCCGCCTGACATCTCCATCACTCCGCCCACAGGTCCCTAATGAATTTTACAGCCCCGCAACGACAGAAGAAATTAAGGTCAAAGTCTGACGCAGGAACTATAAATCACCCGTGATCCTGAGCCCAGCAGAGGGCTGCAGTCCCAGCCCGTCTCACACCTGAGCCAGTCCAGCCCAGGGCTTGGTGGTAAGACAGCCAGACTCTGTGTATTGGTGTGGGCTTGGGAGGGTGTGCTGGGCGCATTCGTGCTTGAGAAGCAGCCCCTGTCCACAGACGTTTGGGTTTCCTCACTCCTCTGCCCATCCCACAGGTAGTTAGAATGCTCTAACTAAGACTGAGAAACGAGCCAACTGGACAGCAGCCCATCTCATTTATACAGACTTGCTTCCCAAGGAGTTCAGAACAGTCTAGCCACGCTGCTCTAAAAATGTCTCCGAACAAGCAGAGGATTCAACAGCCTTCTGTCCATTTTGCAGACAGAGAAACTGAGGTTCATGGAGAAAACGGGTTTTCCCAGGGTCCTTCAGCAAACTGAATCATTGACCTTCTGACTTCAAGGCTGCAGGTCTTATGACAATGGGAGCCGAAAGGGATTTTTGATCCTTGTCCTATTTCTCCTTGGGGTACCCTGGGTAGAGAGAGGGCACTCTGGGCCTTGGGTTCAGCCTGGACATCAGCCAGCCCGGTTTCCATTCTGCCACACCTCTCAGCCCCATAGTTTCACCGGGTGAGTCTTGGAGGGGGTCAGTCTCTAAGGGAAGGCTGTGGTGCCTCATGGGGAAGGGAATGAATGGACGTGGCATCCTAGAGACAAGGGCTCACCCTCAGCTCTGCCTGCTCCACAGGTGTGCCCTCTGGCAAGCAGTTAACTACTCGGAACCTCAGTGCTCTCATCTGTAAAGTAAGGACACTCATTTCTGCCTCACCAGGTTGTCGTGGGGCTCCAATGAGATAACACACAGAAGGTGCTCAGTTTGGCACCAGGCACTTAATGTTGGTGCCTGTCATCTCTTTAGCATGCACTCTGTGCCAGGCGCTGCACAAAGTTCACATTATCTCACCGAAACCCCACAACAAATCCATAAGGAACCATCGCCATGGTCATTTTCCAGATCACAGAGGTTATCTGGCAGAGACTTCAATGCCCATGCTGCCTTTCTCAAGTGAACCAGGCTTTTTAGGTGGCACAACACTACCTGGCTGAAATACTCCATTCCCCACCTTCTTTTGCAGATACGCACATTCACACAACTAAGAGTTAACACCTATCCTTCTGAAACTCTTCCAAAAAATTTCAGAGGAAGGACCACTCCCATACTCAGTTATATGAGGCAACTATCACCCTGATCCCAAGATCAGAAAAAGATACCACCAAAAAAAGAAAATAACAGGCCAATAACATTGATGAACAGAGATGCAAAAATCTTCAACAAAACACTAACAAAAAGAATTCAACAATAAGCTTAAAGGATCATACATCATGATCAAGTGGGAATTCTCCCATGGATACTAGGACTTTTCAATATCTGCAAATCAATCAGTGTAATATACCACTTTAAAAAATTGAAGAATAAAAACCTTATGACCATCTCAATAGATGCAGAAAAAGCTTTTGATATAATTCAACACTCATTTATGATATAAATTTTCTAGAAAGTGGGCAGAGAGGGAACCTATCTCAACATAATAAAGGCCATAGATAGCAAGCTCACAGCTAACATCGTACTCACAGGTGAAAAGCTGAAAGCACTTCCTCTAAGATGAGGAAAAAGACATGGATGTCCACTTTGTCACTTTTATTCAACATAGGTTTGGAAGTCCTAGCCACAGAAATCAGAGAACAAGAAGAAATAAAAAGAAATCCAAATTGGAAAACAAGTAAAACTGTCCTATTCTGCAGATGACAAGATACTATATACAGAAAATCCTAAAGATGCTACCAGAAAACTACTAGAGCTCATCAATGGATTTGGTAAAATTGCAGGATACAAAATTAATACAGAGGAATCAGTTACATTCCTATACACTAACAATGAAAGATCAGTAAGAAAAGTTAAGGAAACAATCTTATTTACTATCACATCAAAATGAATAAAATACTTAGGAACAAACCTACCTAAAGAAGCAAAAGACCTGTACTCTAAAAATTGTAAGATGCTGATGAAAAAAATTGAAGATGACACACACAGATGGAAAGATATACCACAGTCTTGGATTTGGAGAATCAATTTTAACTATCCTATTCAAGGCTATCTACAAATTACCAATGGCATTTTTTTTTTTTAACAAAACTACAAGAAAAATTTTAAAAGTTGTATGGAGACACAAAAGGCTCCAAATAGCCAAAGCAATCCTGAGAAAGAAAAACAGAGCTGTCAGGTTCCCTGACTTCAGACTACACTACAAAGCTACAGTAATCAAGAGAGTATGGTACTGGCACAAGGACAGAAAGACAGATCAATAGAACAGGACAGAAAGCCCAGAAATAAACCCATGCACCTATGGTCAATTAATCTGTGATAAAGGAGGGAAGACAACAAAATGGATAAAAGACAATCTATTCAATAAATGTTGCTGGGAAACCTGGACAGTTACATGTAAAAGAACATTCCTTAACACCATACACAGAAATAAACTCAAGATGGATCAAAGACCTAAATGTAAGATCAGACACCTTAAAACCTTTAGAGGAAAACAGAAGCAGAACACTCTGACATACATCACAGAAGTATCTTCTTTGATCCATCTCCCAGAATAATGAAAAAAGAAACAAAAATAAACAAATGGGTCCTAGTTAAACTTGAAAGCTTCTGCACAGCAAATGAAACCATAAGCCAAACAAAAATATAATCCACATAATGGGAGAAAATATTTGCACATAAAGCAACGGACAAAGGATAAATCTCCAACATATACAAACAAAATATATGCAGCTCTATACCCCCCCAAAAAAAGAAAATCCCCAATTGGAAAGTGGGCACATCTAAATGGACATTTCTCCAAAAATGACATACAGATGGCCAAAAAGAGCATGAAAAGATGATCAACATCACTAATGATCAGAGAAATCAAAATCAAAACTACAGTGAGGTATCATACCTCATACTAGTCAGAATGGCCATCATCAGAAAGTCTACAAATAAATACTGGAGAGAGTGTGGAGAAAAGAGAAACCTCCTGCACTATTAGTGGGAATGTAAACTGATACAACCACTAAGAATAGTATGGATATTTCTTTAAAAGTAGAAATAGAACTATCATATATCCAGAGAAAATCATAGTTTGAAAGGATATACAGGCACCCCAGTGTTCCTTGCAGCACTATTTACAACAGTCAAGACATGGACGCAATCTAAATATCCCTCGACAGAGAAATGGTTAAAGAAGATGTGGTACATATATACAATGGACTATTACTCAGTCATAAAAAAGAACAAAATGCCATTTGAAGCAACATGGACGGACCTAGAGATTTTCATACTCAGTGAAGTAAGTCTGACAGAGAAAGCCAAATATATGCTATCACTCATACGTAGAATCTAAAAAATGATACAAATGAACTTATTTACAAAATGGAAGCAGACTTACAGATACTGAAAACAAATTTATGGTTACCAAAGGGGAAATGTGGTGGGAAGGGATTAATCAGGAGTTTGGGATTAACATACATACACTACTATATATAAAGTAGATAACCAACAAGTACCTACTGTATAGCACAGGGAACTCTATTCAATATTCTGATAATCTATACAAGAAAAAAAATCTTGGACTTCCCTGGTGGTACAGTGGATAAAAATCTGCCTGCTAATGCAGGGGACACAGGTTCAATCCCTGGTCCAGGAAGATTCAACGTGCTGTGGAGCAACTAAGCCCGTGTCCGACAACTATTGAGGCCTTGCTCTAGAGCCTGTGAGTTGCAACTACTGAAGCCCATGCACCCTGGAGGCTGTGCTCCACAACAAGAGGAGCCACCACAATGAAAAGCCCACGTGCTGCAGCAAAGAGTAGCCCCTGCTCACTGCAACTAGACAAAGCCCGCACGCAGCAAATGATCCAGTGCAGCCAAAAAGAATGGGGAATCTGAGAAAGAATTAATACATGTACATGTGTAACTGAATCACTCAGCTATACACCTGAAACTAACACAGCATTGTAAACTAACTATACTCCAATAAAATTAAAAAAAAAATTAACTCAAAATGGATGAAAGATGTAAATATAAGACCTCAAACCATAAAACCTGAAAAAGAAAACACAAGTGGGGAGCTCCTTGACATCAGTCTTAGTGATGATTTTTCTTGGAGTTGATGCTTAAAGCAAAAGTAACAACCTAAAAAAATAAACAAGTGCTGCTGCTGCTGCTGCTAAGTCGCTTCAGTCGTGTCTGACTTTGTGCGACCCCAGAGACGGCAGCCCACCAGGCTCCCCCGTCCCTGGGATTCTCCAGGCAGGAACACTGGAGTGGGTTGCCATTTCCTTCTCCAAGGAATGAAAGTGAAAAGTGAAAGGGAAGTCGCTCAGTCATGTCTGACTCTTAGCGACCCCATGGACTGCAGCCTACCAGGCTCCTCCGTCCATGGGATTTTCCAGGCAAGAGTACTGGAGTGGGCTGCCATTGTCTTCTCCGAATAAACAAGTGGGACTACATCAAATTAAAAAGCTTCCAAACTTCAAAAGAAACCAACAAAATAAAAAGATAACCTACTGAATGGGAGAATGTATTTTGCAAATCACATACCTGATAAGGGGTTCATATCCATACCTATGGAATGCACACAGCTCACCAGCAAAAACCCAAACAATCTGATTAAAAAATGGGCAGAAGATCCAAATAGGAGTTTTTCCAATGATGACGTGCAGATGGCCAACAGGTACTTGAAGAGGTACTCAACATCACTCATCATCGGGGAAATGAAAATCAAACCACGGAGAGATATCACTTCATACCCATTAGAATAACTACTATCACAAAGATAACAAACAACAAGTGTTGATGAGAAGGTGGACAGAGAACCCTTGTGCACTGCTGCTGGGAATATAAACTGGTGCAGCCATGTGGGAAACAGTATGGAGACTGCTCAAAAAAAATTAAAAATAGAGCTACCAAATGATTCAGCAATACTAGTTCTGGATATTTCCCTGATGAAAAGAAAACACTAATTTGAAAAGATATCTGAACTCCCATGCTGACATCAACTTTTTAAACAATAGCCAAGATACAGAAACAAGCTAAGCGTCCATTGAGAGAGAATGAATAAAGAAGATGTATACATGCAGTGGAATATTATTCAGCCATAAAAAGATGGAAATTTTGCCATTGTTGACAATATAGATGAACCTCCGTGAGGGCCTGAATCTAACTGAAATAAATCAGACAGAGAAAGACAAATACTATATACTGTTACTTATAAGTAGAATTTAAACAACCACCACCACCAAACCCAGCTCACAGCTACAGAGAACACATTGCTGGTTACCAAAGGCTGTACAAACATTATAAATTCTGAGGATGTATGTAGAGCATGGTGACTATCGTTAATGACACTTTAGTGTATATTTGAAAGTTGCTAAGACAGTAGATCTTAAAAGTTCTCATTAAAAAAAAATGAAATCTAGTAGAATGAAACAGAAAGAACTAGGGTGTATTATCACACTTAGTAGGGAAGTATTGCTTTGTCCTACACATGGATGTGTGTGTTGACCTACACATGGATGTGTGTGTTGAGTGTGTCTTCTGGGTTATGAAGTTAAATGTCATTTTTATTATGGTTTGTGATTAAAAAAAAAAAAAAAAAGTTTAAAAATCACTAAGCAAACCAATGGGCCTATGGGACTTTGAGCTGCTCCAGAAACAAGGTGAAAGGAACTGTAGCTGTCATCCCCTCCAACAAGGATGATGCAGGAAGATTAGGCTATTGCAGCCCCCTAGCCCAGCTCAACAGAACCCTAGACCTCTGCGGGCCCCCTCCCTGCTCCCTCAGCCTTTCTGCCTCCTGCTTCCAGGGTCAGCTTTCAGGCCTGTGCCCCTCTCCTGGTGACCCACCCAACATGGGTGGACTTTGTCACACATTTGCCTTACTGCGCTGACGAACTCATTCCGGCCTGGCTGCACTTACAGCTGCCCACTATCCCCTCACTCATGGGGTCCGTTCCATCTTCTTTGCTCTGGTGTCTTCTGAGCAACTGCCTGAGAGGAGCAATCGGCAGCAACCCTACTGCAGGGGGTCTGACAGGTGCAGAGGGCAGGGAGTCACAGTTCCTGATGTAGGAGGGGACTGTCAGGGGCAGGCGGTCACATGCTGTCAGGACAGACAGACAGCCTTCGGGCATCCAGCAAAATCCCTTAATTTTACAGAAGAGGACACCAAGACCCTGGGAGCCAGGGACACACAAGGTCACCCAGGGACAACGTAGCTCCAGCGTCTGGAGGGCAGGCTGGGCTCATGTCTCTCGACTCTGGAAACAGCTGATTCCAACAATAGGCTGGAGCTCATCATGGGAATGGACACCTCATAGTGACAAGCAGCAAGTGGGAGGTAGACCCCAGGGCTTTGAAATCGGGCAGATCTAGGTATGAATCCTGGCTTGGTCACTTGCTCTGCTGGCTGACCCTGGACAGGTTACTAAACTTCTCTGGGCCTCCGTTTCTTTCTTCTGGACAATGGGTCCAGGAAGAGGTATGTAACACGCTGTAAAGTGCTTGCCATTTATATACTAAGCTTACAGCATGGGCTCACCAGGTCTGTGATGATGAACAATAGTGTCCTTTTTTTTTTTTTGGACAAAGGGGCAAAGGTCAGCAGCAGACAGAACTGCTCCTGTCAAGGATGAGAATTCTGGAGGCACCAGTGAGGGAGGCGTGAGAGGCTTGATGGCGTGACGAGGCTTTAGATCAATTTGCCAAAAATCAAGCAGTCGAGTGACTAAATGGCAGGAAACTGCTGGACCTTGAACAAGGTCTTGGGACAATCCACTTAAGAGCCGAGCTGGGGGAGCCCTGGCTCTCCATCCGGACCCAGGCTCTAGCCAGTCGCAAGCAGCAGCCCCTGGCCTCCAACCACAGGCCCTGTCAAGGCTCCTTCCAGGAGCCCAGGGTGGCAGTGGGCAGCCAGCTGTGTTCTCTCTCTCTCTCCTTAGCGCCTGTCCTGCCTCTCATTCCATCCCATTCCGGGTTTCACGGATTGATATTTAGATTAAAGAGATAAACACATCCAGAGGAGCACTGAGGCCTGACAGACAGAGGAACTTGGACCCGTCAATCACCATCAACCAGCTCCGCTTCCTCCCAGCGCCTGGCCCTGCTGACTGGAGATGAACGAAGAGCAGATTAAAGGGGCCCAGAAGTACAGCTTAGACACCCCTGCCCCGAATGGGGGATGGTGTGTCTATGAAGGCCCTCCAGGACAGCTTGGGAGCCGGACTAGGGTGACTACTATTTCTGTGTGCTTGTGTGTATGTGTGCCTGTGTGTGTGTGTCTAACCTCTCTTCCCCTCCCCAGGCTGCAGATAAAGAATTCAATTTTCTTTTAAACGGTGGGGAAATTGGAAGAGATTTTGTTCTGTTTAAGCACAGCTGGAGTCTCAGGTCTCTAGGGATTGGAGAACAATGAGATCAATTAAGATGCCTGCCGTGAGGGGGTGTCAGGAGGAGATGGGGAGAGAGTGCAGAGGTGGGGGGACAGGACGAAGGGGAAGGGCAGCTGAGGGGACCCAGCTGCCAGGAAGTCCTGCCTCCGCTCTTTCCTGTGTTGACCTGCTCACCTCTGCTGGGTTTTGCTAAAGAACTTGGATGAGGTCTAACCTTTGGGTGGTGTTATCGCCCAGACTTGCTGATAATTCACATGGGCAATTTCTGTCACCAACTCTATACAATGATAGACTCGACGTGAAACACCGCTATCAGAAACAGGGAGAGGTCAACTATCCTAGAGGGGCACGGAGAACCCGGGACGCCTGGCCCGCAGCAGAGGCTGCTACCAACCAGTTGTTCTGCACAGGCACCTTTCCACGCATCATGCTGCAACACTGCTGAGATGGGAATTATTCTCCCTGTCTCAGAGAGGAGGAAACCCAAACTCAACGACAGTAAGTAAGCTGCCCGACGGCAACCTGCTGGTGAGGAACAGGCAGGACTCCAGCCCAGGGCTGGCTGTCCATTTCAGCGTCCGTGAAGGTTCACCTGGCAGTCAGGTGGGATGAAGATGGGCGTGCCTTGCTGGGTCTGGGGAAGAGAATGCCAGGGCCTCTGTCCAGACCTAAGCATGGTCTGGGAGAGAAGGGAGCACGGAGGAAGGGCTCCCGAACCCTCCACCTCTCCCCATTTCCACTGCCTCCTGGGTTGTTGCAGCTGTCGTCTCACCTGGCCACCCCACTTGCACCCTGGCAGACTCCCTCCCCTGCTGGCCTGCTCTCCACACAGCAGCCTCCGTGACTCGTCTGGGTCCCCTTCAGCGCAGCCACCCGTCCTAGGGTGACCTCCTGGCCTTCTCCGGTCTTTCCTCCTCCTCACGGAGTATTCACCTACACCAGGCTCTTGTCTCAAGACTCTCGCCTGTGGCTCCCTCAGCCTAGGGCAGCTCTTTGCAGAATTCTCAACTCGGAGGCCCCCTGCCATCCTTCAGAGCTCCATCCATCGTCACCTTCTGTGAGAGGCCTGTCTTCCTTGACCACCTGGTGCAACAGGTAACGATGCCGCAGCTGGGACTCCCCCCTTGCTGCCCCCGGCTATACCCTCCCCCAGGGCACGTGTCCCTCTCCGACACGCTCTGGATTTCCTTATTCTCCCGCCCCTGCACATACAGGGAGGCTGGTCTGTCTCGTTCACTGTTGTCATTTCAGGCCACTGATCAACAGTCACTGAATGAAGGAGTATGGTAGATGCATCTGGGGGTGTGAAGGAGTATAGTAGAGGTCCCTTTTCCCCCAGAGAGAGCAGAGTCCTGCTCTGGGTGGGAGGGGGGGGCGGTGGGGAGGCTTCTGCAGGGGAGAAACGGGCTCACAGGGCACCCAGCGCCATCAGCAGCAGCCCAGGCAGCAAGGTCAGCTGGAGCAGACCTGTCTGCAGCGGGAGGCTGAAGGGCGGGGCACATTTCAGCCTTGACCTTGTAATCACATGCCCTGATTAGGACAAAGAGGCCTAAGCAACCCTCGAATCTGGTGGCCACTGTACTCCCTGGACCCCTGCCTTTGTTCCTGGGCTGCGGCCTGTACCCCAGACCCTGCCTGATCTAGGAAGGATAATCAGAGGGCATCCAGTTTACCCCCTCCTGGGAATGAGCAGGAAGCCAAGGCCCAGAGAAGGGTTGAGACTGGCACAGGGTCACAGGGCAAGTTGGGGTCTAAGAGCCCAGGCCTCGGGGCTCCCTGTCCAGCACTGTTCCCCCAGTGCCTGTTGCCAGAGCGGGTGTTTGGGTGCCTGGCATAAGTAGTGAAACAGAAGTTACAAGGCTTCGGATTCAGACAGACACCTCTGCCCTTGACTTGTTGGGTGAACGTGGGTGTATAATCTACCCCTTCCCTGCCTCAGTTTCCCTCATGAGACTGCTGCCTCCATTCCTCCTTCGAGGAAGCTGCCCTAGACACTCCAGACCACAGGAGTCCAACCTACTCTGTGCCACACAACCCGGGCAGGGGGGCACCTGGACAGAGAGAACCTGCTTTCAGGAAGTTCTCTGTGGAGTGGGCAGGAGAGGACATTAACCATGCTGCCCCAACAGAAATGGTGAGAAAAGCCAGGGAGAGCGAGGTGCAGGAGGGGGAGGGCCTCGGGGGAGGTGGGCCTGTGCCCATCACAGAGGGAGATGGCTTCTTATGGGGAGGCTGCCGTTAGAAGAGCTGCCTCTTAGGGTTGGCAGGCTTTTGATGGTCTCAGACAGGAGGGAGGGAAAGCCAGGTCAGGAGCCATGTGAGGACATGCAGGGCTATGCAGGGAGGCTAGAGACTCTGGGCAGGCAGCAGAGAAGGGGTGTGAGGGATGTAGTGGGGCCGAGGGCTGGAAAGCGGCTCAGGGCTGGGGTGTGGGGGCCTTGAATGCCAACCCAGGCCTAGGGTGCTGGAACTTTATGAGCCAGGGAGTACCAGGGGCTACTCTTCTCTCTCCCTTCCCCTGTTGGTGGAGAGCTCTTCCAGGCTGAAGACAATATTGGAAGGGTTCCTATTTGTGCTTTTCTGCTTGCGTTTGCACAGGGCTTCCCTTTCCTGGAGGCTCAGGTGGTAAAGAACTGGCCTGCAGTGTGGGAGACCTGGGTTCAACCCCTGGGCCAAGAAGATCCCCTGGAAGAGGGCATGACAACCCACTCCAGTATTCTTGCCTGGAGAATCCCCATGGACAGAGGAGCCTGGTGGGCTACAGTCCATGGAGTCACAAAGAATCAGATATGACTGAGCGACCTATCTTCCTTCCTTCCTTCCTTTCTAGTGGAGGAGTGGGAACTGGCTCTCTTCTGGCCCCTGGCTCATGTGCAGTATTTCAGGAAAGGGGTACTGACTTGGAGTGAGGGCTGAGGGGGTCTAAGACACCTTCACTTGTGCAAATTCTATGACATTCTTCCCACTGACGGCTAGGGATGGACTATAGCTCCTCCTTTTAAGTGTGAACCTGCCTTGGTGACTCACTGTAACCAACAACATTCAGCAGAAATGATGTGGGGTGACCTCTAGGCTAGGTCACAAAAAGCCACACGGCTTCCGCCTGATTCTCTTGAGACATTCATTCCCTGGAGGCCTCTTCTGGGAGGCTCCCGCTACAGACCGTGTCTGAGATGCCTGGGCCATGTGGAGAGACTACAGCCAGGAGCTCGGAACACAGTGTCCAGTTGCAGCCCAGGCACTGGACAGAGGGGGGGTCACCCCCAGACCTGGAGGGGCAGAGAAGGGTTCCCCTGCTGCCCTGTCTGCATTCTGACCCACCCGATCCATGAAGTAAGAAAACGGTCACTGCTTTTTGCGGCCAAATGTGGGATGGTTTCTTACGCAGCCCTTGGAACCGAAACAAGCTTGGTGGGCCCCTGCTTGGAGCTCGGCGCATGGCAAGTGATTACTGAGGCAGTGCTGCTGGAACATGGGAACAAACAAAAACAACGGACCACCACGGAGCTCCTCTGGGCACAGAGCTGTGGAGTTCCCGTAGCCAGGACAGGCTACGTGATCTGCACAATTTCCCAGTGCAAAATGAAAATGCAAGGCTCCTTGTTCAAAACTGAACAATTTCAAGATGGTGGCAGCAGAGCATCAAACCTAGGGTGGGGCTCTCCTAATTCCAGCTTCCCAAGCGAATGCCCAGTCTGCACTCACAAGGAGCCCATCCTCCGGTCTCACCTGCTGTGGGCTCCTCTGAGTCTTAGCCCTCCTCCTGCATCCTCACTGAGCCCCTGTCTTCTGTTACCTGACGCTGGGGTCTGTGTGCCAGAGTCCAGGGTTGGACAGAGGCAAGAACTAGCCAGTGTGTCCACTGAGAGGACCCACTGTTCAGTGGAGTCGGAGCCAAGGACAGAGTACCCGGGACCCAGGCTTAAGCATGGCAAGTGATTCACGGCAGTGGTTCCTCAGTGTTCTCTGAAGCTCCCCTGAGCCCCAGATTCTACGGTGGATAAGAACACAAGTAACAGTCCTAGCTGTTACAGCTGCCAGCCACTCAAGCTTTCTGGGGGTAAGCAATCCAAATGCACCTCTTTGCATCCTGGGACAGATACTACTTCTATCATCCCCACAGCAAATTCTGGGGACTGGAGATTGGACACAGCCAGGCATCTGTCTAGGGTCACAGAGATGGCAAGGGTAGGGGCACGATTTCAACCTGGGTCTCTCTCCAGGTTTTGCTCCTAAGGTTCCCTCCTGAAGGTACTGATGCAGCTGGGAGGCAGCTCTCCAACTTGCAGAGTAGCAAGTCCTTCTGCGAAGGGTCAGGGGGACCAGGGAGCATCACTTGAGCCGAGGCAGGGGACTGACCTTTCCAGATCACCTTGCAGGGCCATTGAGTTCCCAGCACCTGGGGTGAGGATTCCTTGGATTTAGCAACATGGGAGGGGGTGTGCCCTGAGCCTGCAGGCATCACAGAGCTAGGGAGGAGGCCCTGCAGCCTGACAGCTGATGAAAGAGGCACGCTGCATTTCAATTCTTCCAGGACCGAGGCTGGCCTTTACCAGGGTCTGCCTGGGGCAGTGACATCACATCACCTTTCCCTTTTGGTGTCAGTGGTGCTCACTATGGGCAGGGGAGGAGGAGAAGGGGACCAAGAGCAGCAGGGCTGCCTCTGTTGATGTTGCTGGGGAAGGAGGCCAGGCTGGATGACAAGGAAAAACTGGTGAGCTCCAGGAGCGGGGAAGTGACCAGCTTGGAATCATCACCAAACTTCCAGATGGGGGCTGAGAGGGAGGCAAGGGAGGGACAGGCAAGGGAGCTCTAGAGAACAGTGGGTGGGTGAGGGACCCCCGAAGGACAGGAACAGGTCTTTGCTGCCAGGAGCAAAACTGGACAGCAAAAATCAACCCTTCCTCTCAGGCGCAGTGAGCTGGGACTAAGTCTCATGGAACCAGAGGGCCCTGAAGCAGCACTGGCCCCACCATCTTGCTTTATAACAAGGACACTGGGGCCCCAGGGGCTCAGGGACATGCCCAGGTTACACGGCTTCTCTGGGGCAGAGCCATGACTGAGTCCTGGTGCCATCAGCTCAGCCAGGAGGCCAGCATGACTTGCTGACATTTTCTGAGTGTTCCTGGCCAGGCTCAGCGCCGAGCATCTTCAACCACCATTCTACCAAACTGTCACAATACTCCCGGGTAGGATCCTGTCAGGGTACCTCCCCAGGTGGCAGGGGAGGAAACAGGCCCATCTTGGCAGAGTTGGGCTTACACACAGGCTGAAGGGTGCCCAGATGGGGCCCTTTAAGGCCAGTGACAGTAAGAACCACAATTTAGGTCTGTAAACCCTTAGCTATTTCATCCATCCCACTCCGCTGAAGCCTCCCAGCAACCTAGGCAATACAGGCAGGCACGACTTCCTTCACCACATCCCAGAGGAGGAGTGACTGGTCCACAGCAGAACAGGATCCAAGGACCTGCCTGAGACGGTACCAGCCTCCCAAGGATGGGCTGGAAGAGGAGCCAGGAGGGTTTGGCACTCCACCCCTGGGTTAAGCACACTGAGCTGGTTCTGGGCCTTGCACCTGCCCATCAGGGCCCTTATGTACATCTCCTTCTTGCACTGTTTCCTGCCCAGGGAAGAATCCTGTCTTGTCCAACAGTCCATCCTCTGCCTGTCTCTGCTGAGCACCCCCTATCCCCGGAGCAGAGAAGAAAGTGGGATGAGACCTGCCCTTCCGGCTGCTGCTCCTCCTCAGTGCCCTCCTCTCACTGCCCCGGGCACAAGGAGCTAGTAAATCTGCGGACACGAGCTCCATACTACAGGAGGCCAGCCTGGCTCCTCTCTGCCAGCTGTCTCCCAAATGCTGGCCACAGGCCACCAGGATGGAATGGGTAAGAGAATGTGAATCGATGAACACAAGACTTCTCCACTATCAGGACAGCAGTCCAGGGGCTGCGTCTGGAGTAGGCACAACTCAGGAGGAAGACAGACCGCTGAACCGCCCCCCCCCCCGCCAGAGGAGCAGCACTCCACCTCCTTACACATCACACGCCCCTCACTGCATTCTAGCCACAGGGCCTTTGCACATGCTACTCCCTTTTTCTCCGATGTGCTTCCTTCCTTTTGCTCACCCGTTAATCCCTACTCAATTGCTACGTCCTCAGGGAAGCCTTCCCCAAGCCCAGTCAAGGTCAGGTGCCCTGTTACAGGTTTTTCACAGCCTCCTGATCTCTCCACACAGCAAGTAATGCTTAATACAAAGATTCATTTCTTAGTACTAACATCAGGGCTTCCCAAGAGACTCTAAACTTCATGAGGGCAAGACTCACATCACCACTGCACCCTCAGGGCCATGTGCCGGACACAGTAGTGGGGATTCAGAAAACATCTGTTCCATGCATGTTTAGATTGCTCTCTTACTGTTCAGCAGCACCCACATACCCTACCAGAACCCAAGTACCCATCAGCAAGGCTACAGGGCTGCCTGAAGCCCAGAAGAATCCTAGGTAGAAACCCCTCAGTCTTTATACTCAAGTCCTATTATTATTAGGTCAGGAGGTGGGATTGGAAGGCGAGAATCAGAGCAGGCTGGGGATATGAGAGGGAAGAAACCACACAGCCCAGAGGATGGGGAGCCACCAGCACCATGCACACACGTGCTATACACCCGGATCTGAGAGCACGTAGTTGCAAACACAAATAAAGACACAGACACAAGGACACGTCTGTGCACACGCACACACACACACCCCACAAGCAAACATGCAGAGAGCGTGCCCCCACACGGCCTTCCCCTCTGTGGTCACCCTTCAGAGTGGGGCTCAAGGTCAAGCCTGTGACCGCTACATTCCTGCCCTTTCCCCTCCACCAGTAGCAGCTCACTTTTCTAGAGCTGGAGGCTGTAAGGGTCTCAAAACCTGGGGTGCGGGAGGTTCAGGGAGCAGGGAGGTAGAAGAGATGCCGTCCCAGCTGGGACGCCTGCTGTGGTGAGGGTGGAGAGGCCCCTTGCAGCAGGCTCTGCCCTGGCCTTCGGTGCAAATTAAAACATTTTCCTTTTCTTCATAATTTTTTTTTCTCACATAGCTGCCCATGAAACATTTTAATAACATCCCAGAAAAGGTCAAGGAGAAGGAATTTCACAGTCTCTGAGCAGGTGGCTATAACTTCAGCCCCTCCTGGAGCAAAGCAGGTGGAGAGACTGGGCTGACACTGGATCCGAGGGGAGAAGGGCAGGGTGGGAGAAGCCAGGGCAGTGGGTGTGGCGGGCGTGACCACGGAACTGGCCACCTGCTAGAAGCTCTGGAAGTACCTTGGGGGGAGATGGGAGATGACAGAGTGGGGGTCACCACGGGGATGCTTTCACATCTGTCATTCACACCTACTGAGGGCAGCCTTGGTGGAGGGAACCATGCCCATTTGCAGATGGGAAATGAAGACTCTTAGAGGGGATATGGGTGGAGGATACACAGTGAAGGCAGGGAGGCAAGGCCCATGGTTTCACTCTGGGACCTGAACTCCTTCAGACACAGTTCTGCTGCTAAGAGCTTATCGCGGGGTGAAACGGCCCCCTCACAGCTGCACAATTCCACAGACCCTGGGGCTGGGGCTGGGGCAGGAAGGTGTGAAGGGCTTGACAGACACACTCAGGAGCTAGAGGCAGCCCAGATGAGCCAGTCCTGAGTGGGGACCCTCAGGCAGCCACAGAGGCTGAACACATCTGCTAAACATCCAGAGGGGCTGGAAAAGGGGTCATGGACAGGGGTCCATGCAGGCCCAGGAACTACTCCAGTGCTTGAGGACACCCAGTGTGAGAACCTACTCTCCAGTGCCAACCCTGCATGGAACTGGGCTTCACACATAGTCCTTGGCACCTGCAGCTGGGCATCAGCCAAGAGGTGTGCCACCCTACACCTCACACCCCACCCCTGCCCCCTAGGCTCCCTCAGCCCTTCCCAGGGCCATGGGAGATGGGGACTGCAAAGCAAGACCCTTCTTCTCCAGCAAGAGTGACAGGAAGGAATCCCTAGTCACCTGCCAAGCCTGGGCCTTATATCTGAATTTTTGTATAAGCTTTTTATTGAAGTATAATATGCAGAAAAGTACACAAGTCATAGGTGTAGTCTTATGAATTTTCAAAGAGCACACCACATGTGACTGGAACCCAGATGAAGAATCACAACATTCTACGACATCAGAACTTTCCCCTGAACATCCTACGACATCAGAACTGCCCCATCTAAAGATAACCACTATGCTGATCACTTTTTCTACAGATCAATTTTGCATCTATTTTACACTTAGGGAATCATACAAAAAGTATGCTTTCATGTAGAGCTTCCCCCCGCTGCAGTATTATATTTTTGTGAGCTATTTGCACCTTCAGCGTGGCTACAGTTTGTTCCTTCTTGCCATACAGGATATCCATATGGCCGCAGGCCCTGTGAGAGACAGGTTGCTTGGGTGTCCTTCACCCTGACCTTGGAAGGTGGCTGGGGGGATGAAGAGGATTTCTTCGGGTCCAGAAGGCCAGAGCCCCTGGCCTGGCTCGCTGGTGGGGCCCTTAGAGGCTGCAAGAGGGCCCATGAGGCCTCAAGCACCAGGTGACTGATTGCAAGGAGCACCTCGGTGAAAGCCGGCGGAGCCACGGGCTGGGGAAGCAGCCGGGAAGAAAGCAGCCGCAGCAGACTTACTGCTTATGTCTGACGGCCTGCCTAGCTAAACATCTGTGTGACAAATTAATAACTGTCAGATGGGAAGGACCTGGGGGCTGAAAACAGTTTCATACCATCTGTCTGTAGAGTAAACACACTTTGGAGTATGGGGTCTGGGGTCGACAGGCAATGTCTGTGCCAGGAGTGAGGATGCAGTGAGAAGGGCAGGAATTTTGGGGGCTTCAGTGGGCGGGGAGGGGCAGCAGCAGGTTAAACGCTCTAAGCTTTATTGAGCACCTACTATGGGCAAGCCCCCAGGCCTGTGTAGCACACATCTGCCACTGATCTGCTCAGCAACCGTCTTTGTTCTGATAACGGAGGCTGCTGTAGAATGGCCCCGTCCCATTCTCAGTCCATGTGATTTGAATGGGGCTGACCCACGCCCCGACTCCACCAGGAGGAGCATGACGCATCTCTGGTATATCAGAATTACGGTGCCCCAGCAAGCTGGGTCAGTGAGAATCAGCTCGGGAGTTTTGCTGGAACTAACATTTCTTTTCCCCCACTGGGGTTGATAAACTGGTGAGAAGTGAGCCTAGGGGTGCTGGCGTGCCTCTCTGCCAATACAAAAAAGCAGAGGCCGGCGCTGATATCAGATGCCTGCTCAACCTAGCGCCTGGATACAGCCATGCCTGAAATCACTTACACTTTCAAGTTACACGAGCCAATCCTTTTTGTTTGTTTGAGCCAGTTAAAGGTTTCTATCCCTTGCGACTACGAGTCCTCACTGATACAAATGGGCACTGGGAGGGTCCCCTGTCAAGGTCTCAGCAAAGGCCGCTGGGGAGGCCCAGGAGCCCACTCTTCTGTGGTGACCCCGCTCAGAGAGACAGCACTGCCCTCCTGAGAGACGGCTGGCGCCTGTCCCCATTAGAAGGCAGGTCTAGGGCTCCTGGCCCACTCAAGCTCACCACCTCTCAGGGACAAGGCAGAAAACTAACCCTGGGCCCAACTTCATCTTTTCCCAGGTGGGTGCCTTTTCCACATCGCTTCCCTGGCCAAGGAAGCCTCATCACGAAGAACCAGATGCTCTAATACACCAACACCACAACCTCTGAGGGCTTGGGGGGTACCCCCTCCCCCGCTCCCCCAACTGCCCACACTCCTTGGGCAAAATCCCTCTGGACGCCTCTTGATGGTTGACCCCAGAGCTCAGAGGCTGCCCTGCAAGGGAGAGAGGACTCACCAGGACCGTTAGCACTGAGGTCCCCACGGTGACATTCTCATACAAGCTGACGTTGTACAGTGGCTGGCTGAAGATGGGCCGGTTGTCATTCTCATTGATGAGGGTGATCTTCACCTTGGCATAGCCCACATGGTCAGGCACACTCTCATTGGCAAAGAGCTGGGTATGCAGAGCAAAGAACCAGTGAGCACTTGTATACTCCTGGAGCCCTCGTTCCCTTAAGCCTTCTGGAAATTTCCTCCAATTCTTTTTGCCTTTATCAGCCCATCAGATGCCCACCATATCTCTTTTGGGTGGTTTGGTTCATTTTCCATTTCCCACTCCCCCTGGGGCCTCCACCCATCCCAACCCAGAGCACCTGTCTGAGTCACTGCCCATCCCAGATGTGTGCCCCTGGGAATCCCTCCATCAGTGCTCACAGAATCTGCTGGGGAGGCAGGGGCTAACGGGGGTTGGACTGGCTGAGGCTGGGCAGCAGAGGCTCTTGATGGGCTTCAGAGACTGTGATGGTACCTAATAAAATTCCACTCAATGCTTGGACATTTCCTCATCCTCCTTGAAAAGGGGAGGCCCAGGCCAGCCCCTGCCATAGCTCGGTGGGCTTCTCTAGGTCAGACCCACAGGGAAGAATGGGGAGAGGTAGTCGGGGACATTTAAGGGGACAGTGTTGCCCCCGGCCTCCCCTGGAATCCCCCTCCCAGCCAAGGAGAGGTGAGGGGACTTACATCAAAGTCGTAGCGGTCCACAGTCTCATAGTCCAGGGGGATTGCCACTCGGATGCGAATGTCGGCCTTCCCTTGGACGGACGTGGGGGAGATGATGAAGTGGTGGGAGTTGTTCCCCACCAGGTACACCTCGAACATGCTGTTCAGGCCCTGGGTCAGAAGAGAGAAGAAACCAGTCAGAGGGCGGGAAGCCAAGGCCCAGAGCGTGGCTGGAGGAGCAGGGCAGCAGGGGTAGGGGAGGCAGATGAGGTGCTGGGACCGGAGTAAGACTTGTCAACTCCCCACCCCAAAGTGGTCTGGCCTCCCCTGTGTGATACTGGCTTGGCTCCCTGGCCCTCCTGCCCATGTCCAGGCCTTCTGGAAATTTCCTCCAATTCTTTTTGCCTTTATCAGCCCATCAGATGCTCACCATATCTCTTTTGGGTGGTTTGGTTCATTTTCCATCTCCCACTCCCACTTCTGTTCCAGTGACACTAACTGGGGGAAGTATCTGCAAGACCCAGCAGGGAGATGGTGGAAAGAAAAGAAAGAGGGCCAGAAGGGAGTGGAGGGGGATGAAGCAAGCAAGATTCAGGGGCAGCTTGGACCAGAGAGGGCATGAGGGCTGCAGCTGGCAACTGCTTTTCCTACATCCCCTCTCTGGATCATGTCAATCAGGGGGAATGTGGAGTAGGAACCACCCAGCTGGCTGGGTGGCAAAGTGAACCCCGGTATTCCCCTCTCTGTGGCCAGGCATGGTGGCCAGGAGGACACAGGATCCCAAATAGTGCAGCGCTGCTGGGCCCTTCACTGGTTCTGCCAGAACCCAGCAGCCAGAGGCCCTGGTTTCAGGCAAGGCGGCCTCACTCTAAGTCAGGTGTTTCTGATCACTCCAATCAGGGCCGGAGCCCAGGGAGCCCTCAGATGCCACCTGGCTTGTACTCACACAGGACATGTGATGTCTCCATGCTACCCACGCCCCAGATCATGGAAGGAGCCACTGCTGAAGGCGGGAGACAGGGCTTACTGACTGCCCAGAGACTGGCCTCCTCGGAAAGTGATCCAGGCTGCATGGGGGGAAGTAACCCCCAGACTAGCCCCCCAACCTTGAACCTCAGCAGGGGGCCTGTGGTTTGGAAACAGTCAAGAGCCTCTCTCCACTTCTGAGGAAAAGCCCAGTGGGTTACTGAGCTAGGCTCTCAGCACCAGAAGGACGCCTCCTCCTCCTCAGCCTGCATGACCCTCCCCTGGCCCAGTGTCCAGCACAGCCCCTCTGTGCAACTGGGGGTTGGCAGGGGGGCATGCCCCTTTTCTTGGCTGCCCAGGGATATGTCTATTGAGGGGCTTCCTTCCAGAACTTGTTTCTTTTGAAAGAGGGGCATCCAGGCAACCTGGAAGTCTTTACACAGTCAGAGAGGGAAGGATGGTCCCAGCAAGGATGGTAACGACCCCCTCAGCGAAGCCTGATGCCCCCAGAGCTGTCCCTGAGGCACTCAGATACATTTGTGCAATGAATACATTTTAACATTTACCCCTAGGTCTCTTGAGTTTTTTCTACTTACAACTACAAATTGGTGAAATAAAGGCACTGTCAATTTTGGGGTCCAGGCAAGCAGCGGGCCCTCCTGGGCCCCCAGGACAGAAGGGCTCCCGCAAAGTGTGCGGGCAATGCTCCTTTGGCCCTGTTGGGCTGTGGAGTTTCCTAGGCTCCCTGGCGGAGAATCTATCTGTCAGATGGAGGGGACCAATTAAATGCCCGAAGGGGCACTAATAGCCAAAGCCAGCGGACTGTGGCAGCTCCGAGCAGCTGACACCCATACCTCTTCCTCCCATGGACCTTGGCCCCGAGAGGGTGGGGTTTTCTGAACTGTGCCAGCAAGTGGAGCAACACCCGGCCCCCCTGCCCACCATGCCTCCCAGCCTCTGCCCTTCCCAGGCTCACTTACCAGGTTCTATCAGTGGGAGTCGGTCAGTCAAAGGGTATGGAGACAGAGAAGAAGCCGGAAAGGTACCGAGAGGAGGAAGGAATCAGAGAGAACGTGGTGAGATCCAAGGTCAGGGTGAGGGAGAGGGGCCGAGATGGACCCAGCACACCTGCTCCAGAGGAATGGCCCCCTCTGCAACTGATGGGCCGTGGCCTCTGGGGGCGCCAAGGAGGGATGGGTGTGTGGGGGGCATGCATTCGGGTGCTGGGGTGTGGGAGGTCTGTGCAGCCCCACACCCGGGGAGGGGGACACAGAGGAAGCTGGCACAAAGTTGGGAGGGGGCTGGGCTACTGTCTCCCTGAGCTCCCTCCCTCCTCACCGAGAGCGAGGGTGGGAGAGGAGGGGCTGTGCCCCCTGCCCTACTCCCAGGAGCCTGGACAGAAGCCCTGGAGGAAACAGCCCCAAGCACTGTCATGTTTAATCTTTCTAACACAGAAAATGTCCAGAGCATAACAGATGTGGGGAGCCTTCACGTAGTTCAAAAGTGTAAAGGGCACACGACCGACACACTTTCCCCACTGTCCCCGCCACTGGACAGTCTTCCCCAGAGACGACCACACCCCGATCTTCAGGATCTTTCCCCAGGAAATCCATGCGCATACAAGCACTGTGATCTCTGGCTTGCCTCTTCCACATAAACAGTAGCGTGCTTCCACTTAAAACCACGTTCTGAAGCTTGATCCACAATTGTACAAAGAGCTGACAATACAAAGAACCCCCACACAGCACACGTTCACTGGACACCAGTGAACTCTGCCAGAATGACCGAGAACAGCCCTCTGCAGTCCTGGCGGCCGCGGGAGCGAGGCGCAGCCCATCGCCAGGGCAGCGCAAAGCCACAGCAGGGCAGGCACGCCGCACCGCCGGTGCTCAGACGCCGGGGCTTCAGCAGCGTTTCCTCTGTGCGAGCTTCTTCCCGTGGGCCACGTGAGGAACGTGAAGGAACACTGGAGCCTGGGGACACCTCCAGAAGAAATGGAACTCACGGAGGTGGGCAGCAGCGTGAGGATAAGAAGAGCCCGGCGCCCAGGCCCGGGTGCCTTCCAGACCAAGCGAGGCAGAGCTGGGGCCTGACGTGGGCGTCCCCCAGATGCAGCTCCCGGGTGAGAGGGGCAGGTACTGGCATTTCAGCCAGCAGTGTGAGTGGACTGAGCAAACCGAGGTGGCATTGCTGAGCACTCCACGGCCAAATCTAAGAGAACGCCAGCAGAAGTGGCTGCCCTGAGAGGGGTTGTCTTAGGGATGAAGGGAAAATGGATTCCAGGTGGAGAAAGTGGCTTTAAACACGAAGTCCTTGGGCCTCGGTGTGTATTAGAATCACCTGGAGGCTTGGGAAAGTACAGATTGCTGCCCTCCCTCCTCCAGGAATATCTGATTCAGTAGGTCTGGGGCGGGGTTGGGGGTAGGGGGAGGGTCATGAATTTGCATTTCTTACAAGTTCCAGGTGATGCTCCTACTGCTGCTGCTGGTCTGAGCCCACCATTTGAGAACGACTGGTCTAAACAAAGACACGGAGAGGGGAACGAATACCTAATAATGAGGCAGACAGGTGAGCTGACTGCAAAGGGTTTGCGTACGGAAACTGAGGAGCCTGTTGGGGTATCAGGGGGTTGTGTCTCTCCTGGAGGCCCACCGCAGGCACCATCTGCAGGGCTCTGGCCTTGTGTCCATGTGCAGTGGGGACACCAGGGTTTAAAAAGGAAGATGAACTTGGTGGCCAAGTGCGAATCACATCCGCACAGCCCTCCTTACCTGGCTGCACATCAGAACTGCCCATGGCGCTAGAGATGAAACACAGATGCCCGGGGCCACTGAGTCAGACTCTCTCAGGGGTGGGGCCCAGGAAGCTGCATTTTTCGAGGGTCTTCAGGGAACCACGCTGCACAGTCAGGGAAGACCTCAGGCAGGACAGGGAGGGCAGCCTGGAGCACCCGCAGGGACCCAGAAGGGCAAGCAGGGCAGCTGGTTGCCACCAGCCACACATCGACACCGCTGGGGGAGCTTTAAAGTGCCCCCATGGCTAGGCTGCACTCCAGACCAAGGAAATCAGACTCAGGGGGAAGGAGACGAGACATCAGGATCTTGCTCTGCTCTCAGGTTCCTGACTCTAACGGGCACCCAAGGATGAGGACTACTCAGAGCGAGCAGCGGTTCTCCGGGTGCGCTGTGGGAACCAGTGGCATCACCTGGAAGCTTGTCAGAAACGCACAATCTGGGGTCACACTCAGAAACTCTGGGGGTGGGGCCCAGCACTGTTTTAGCAGACTCTCCGGGGGTTCTGATACATGCTGATGTCTGAGAATCAGCTGGACACAGCAAGGCTGGTGGCGGGGTGCAGAGCAAGTTGGAGCAGTGAGAAAACTGACCAGCGAGATGTGGTGGATGAGAAGCTGGAGAGAGGACGGAGTGGGGCTGAGACCGTGGCGCACAGACAGAGGGGCTGAGGGGACTCCTGGGAAGGTGGTGCTGAGCTCAGTGCAGATTCAGAGCGAGCACCTGGCCAGGTAAGAGCACTGAGCTTCCTGCCCCTTCAGGTGAGATCTCTGGGTCTCAAGGAATGAGATCTCTTCCCCTCCCTTGATCTGCCACCAGGGGCCGGAAGTGCACTAGGCTTGATCCTGCAGCTCTCAGGACCCCTCATATGGCTGTCCTGAGACCCCAGGACCCCTCTGGCTAAATTCTCTCAAATGCTCAGCCTGTCCCTTCCAGAATCTGCCAAGAGGTACTTGGCTTGTGACTCTCAGTCACATCCCTTGGGATGTGTGTATGGGATTCTTACCTGGTTCGCTAAGTGGGTACAAGTGAAGTGAAGTGAAGTCGCTCAGTCGTGTCCGACTCTTTGCGACCCCATGGACTGTAGCCTACTGGGTTCCTCCGTCCATGGGATTTTCCAGGCAAGAGTACTGGAGTGGGCTGCCATTTCCTTCTCCAGGGGAACTTCCCGACCCAGGGATCGAACCCAGGTCTCCTGCATTGTAGGCAGACGCTTTACCGTCTGAGCCACAAGGGAACCCCCTATGAATTGCAGCCCTTGGCCCAGAGCCTTCAAGAACAGCCACTTCCATATACCAAGCACCCACCATGTGCTTCCCATACCTTAACCAGAATCTTCACAACATCCCACTGACATCAGCATCGGTACACCCCTTTTTACAGAGAGGGAAACTGAACCCAGAGAGGGTAACTTGTTCAAGATGCACAGCTTGGGTCAGTACTGACTCATAGAGTCTAAGCCCCTCACCACCCTGCTCTCCTGGTCTCCTGCATATCACTCCCTCTCCAGAACATTGTCCTCATGGGTGCAAAGAACAGGCATCAGATGGCACTGGAGAACCCTTCCTGTATTCACTAAATGCCAGGAGTGTGGCCCAAGGGGCAAAGCATGCCTCTCCCAAGATCAGGGAGAAGGTGGAGGGGAGAGCAGTCAGATGGCAGAGGGTACGCCCGCTTCTCCCAGTCCTGGCTGGGTCTCCTCCATGCCCTTGCTCCTTGCTTGCTGCCAGGCTACTTGGTGAGGCAGGGAAGGAGGGAGGTGGGGAGAGGCAAGAGGCCCTCTTGGAGCTGTTGAGGGGCAATTTTGTTGGGAGGAAAGATAAAGAGAAACATCAAAAGGAGTCCCAGTGTGTGTGGAGAGGAGCCCGGTGGATTAAATTCTTTTCCAGCTGAGAGAGGCGATGAGAAGGCTGATAGCCGGCAGCCGCGGGCCCCAGAGCCGCGCTGCAGCGCCTGCCCTCCCCGCACCAGGCTGGGGAGCCGCCTGGCTGCCCGTGGGCCTGCGACAGTTCGGCTTTATTTACTTATTGGAGGGAGAAGGACGCATGAAATCACTCCTCGCTCCCCCAACCCCGTGCAGCAAGCTATGATTTGCTTTGCTCCTGGTGACTGAAGTCTTGCCACCCCCCATGGAGGGCAGCACGCCAGCCCCTGGCCCAAGTTATCAGCTGCTGCCAGAAGGGGCTGCCTCCCCCTGCCTCCTGGAAGTGGAGGGCTGGCCTTGAGAGCGGTCAGAGCAGACACTGCCCGGCAGGGACGCTCTCACCTCACCTCTTTGCAGCTCCCACAGCTAACACTGGCTCCATGATGGACCCTATGTCGTTTTCAACTACGTATTGAGAGTTGATTGCAACTATTAGCTCACTGAGTGTTCACAACAACCCTGGCAGAGGCCGGGGTGAGATTCACACTGGCTGACAGCTGCCATGTGCAGGGCCCTTCCCTCCTCCTGGGGAGCGGATTCTGCCCTGTCAGGCCACTATGCCTGCTTGGGGCTGTCCTGTGTGCTCTTAGAAGCTGCGCCTGACTTCTCTCTGGATGTGGCTTCCCGCAGTCATCCCCTGGTACTTCCCTCTGCAGATGACCCTGTGCCCCAAAGGAGGAAGGCCTGACTTAGCTCCCAGGCTCCTTCATCCCTCCGACTCTTGCTGGGTTCTCCCCATCCTGAGGCACTTCCCTGCTGATGGCGGCACCAGTTTGCCCCTTGAAGATGCTCATCTCCCTCTGCTGTTGGTCAGGGTTACGGCCGGGTTGGTGATCCAGTGGTGTAATGTAGTGGGGAGAAGGTTTCAGGGTTGGGAAAACAGGCTCTGTTGCTTCCTAGCAGTGTGACCTTCTACTCCTAGAGCATCAGTTTCTTCATCTGTGAAGTGGGGAGAATAAAGCATAACCCATAGGATTAAGCAGCAGTGTTGTCTCTCGGCCTCACCAGGTTTTGGTGGGTGACTTGTGGATTATGTTTTCTTGCCTAAGAACGGAGTCTCACTAATGGCAGGAGCCTTGTGTGTATTTTGCCTTTGTACCCAAATGCTAGGGGGCCCTCATCCATCCTATGAACCACAAGGTGTCCTGAAGGGCACTTTCATTCCAGAAGCAGAGGAAGGACTAGGGTCACACGCATGCAGGGTGGGGCTAGCAACGTCGCCGTGTGTGAGTCAAAATGAAGAAGGGCCAGGGACCACTCCAAAGGCAGAGAGAGAGCTCTGTGAGCTGGCGGGACACCTGAGGAGGAAAGGGGGCCGGAGATCTGGAGCATGGAGAGGGGCCCACGGAGTCAGTGCCGCCCTCACAGGAGCCCTGTCCAAAACCTGAGCCAGCCAGGGAAGGGCCCTCTGACCAGTGATTCCAGCGTGTGAGGCCCTAAACTTCAATGGTGGCTTTGGAGTTAGACCTGAGTCCAGATACCGGTAATACCCTTTCCAGCTGTGTGATTTTTTTTGGCACAACTTTACCTCCTTGAGCCTCAACTTTCTCATCTGCAAAGTGGGAAGAATGAAGCCTACCTCACAGGGCTATTGTGGGTGAGCTGCAAAATCTTAGTAAAGTGCTTGGGATGGAGTAAATGCTCAACAAAGGAGAGTGGTTATTATTGTTCTAGAAGGGAAGGGGGAGTACTCCTGGGGTGGGGCTGATTTCTAGACCTCGGTTTGGCCAGGATTGAAGGTAGCAGGCAGAGAAGGACAAAGGCTTGGCTGTAAGCAAGGGGCCCTAGGTCTCTTTCCCTCCTCCACTGTGCCCTGTTGTCTAATCCATGCTATTGAGCGACAGAAAATCAAAGTCCACAGAAGATGTATTCTTTATCACCCCTTTCACTTAATTAACTCCAATCAGACATGCCAGAGTAAACCTGGCAGGGAGCTGGCCTCTCCTCGCCCCTTCACCTCAAAGTGTGCTGCTTCTCCCTCTAGCCCCCACATTTAAGGGGGACACCAAGTTGCTCTGGCCCCATCCGCCCATGGGGGCAGCTACCCCAGGTCCACTGCCCAGGGAGCCCGCTGTGAAGTCAGAGTCCAGGGGTAATGGGGAGAAGCCCTGAGCTGCCACTGCCTCCACCCGCTAACCCTGCCTCAATCCCCAGGGACCTTCCAAGATCCAGCGTCGAGGAGAACTGACGCCGGCGCCTCCGTGGTAATTGCTGGGTGAGCAGCCACCTTCTGTCTCCTCGTGCCCCTCCCACTCGGGGGCCCAGCAAAGCCCACACATGCCACACGGGGGGAACTCAGCTCTGCTGTGTTTTTCTCTTCTGCATTCCAGGCTTGCCTGGCTCAGAACCTCAGCTTTTCTTTCCTGGGAGTGGGCCACCACTTAGGCCTGAATCCGAGATGCTGAGTCCTGTCCCTAGGTGACCAGCTGTCCCAGTCGGCCTTGGCCTGAGAGGGCTCCCAGGGTGCAGCAGTGTGAAGGACAAACCTCATTTCGGGCTCCCAGTTCACCTATACCCCTTTCCCAAATTTCTGTGTGGTTTGGACCCTTGAGCATTGTGAGCCTGAGGTCAGGAAAACCAGGTTTCTCTGGATCTGGCGTTCCTCTCTGGGGCAGGCCCTTTTGTCTCTCTGGACCTAAGTTTTCCGACCCGCGAACTGGACCGGGTGCTGCTCCAAGGTCCTGTTATCATGGCCTTCTGGGCTCTTTCCAATTGCTCGCTCTGTCCACTCCTTCCCTCTCGCCCCTCCCCTCCATCGGCTCTCTCTTCTTTTTCTGCCCCTCTTCTTCCTGTTTTCCTCCCTCCCCGTCTCCTTTTCATTTTCTCCCTCTCTGCTTTACCGTCTACCTCCAGCTCTTCTTCCTTCCCTCCTCCTCCTCCTCGGTTCCTCTCTCCGCAGATCCCACCCTCTTCTCCCCAGGTTATCTGTTGAATTCCACACACGTCTGCACAGACGGGATCAATCCGAGGCTGCCTTGCCTTCAGCTTATCTCTGCTCCAAATGATTGATTTTCCCTCTTTAAGAGTAATTTGCTGGTGAATTCCATGTATTGCAAAAACCCCTGTGAAATCTAATTCAATCCAATTGGCAGCTGGCACTTTGGGGAAAGAATACTAGAGAGCTGTCAGTTCCATTGCTAGCAGACAGGTGTATTATTCGTCTACAGGAGAGGGCGCGAGGCGGGCAGGTGCTCCTCACCTGTGCGTGCACACCTCGCCCCCTCTCTCCAGAGGATCTGGTCCGTTAGTCCTACAGCCAGTCCCAGCACTGCTGGGAGATGAATTACATGCAGTGTGCACTGGGTCCTTGCATTAAAGTAAATGAGGGGCAGACACTTTCAAATTCTGTTTTCCTAATTTGCAGCCCACTACCCTAGTACACTATGGGGACCTCACACTTCCGAAGCCCAGCTACACCTGATGGCCTCTTTCTTTGCCCCTGTCCCCACGCCTTCTGTCCCTGGGCACTGAGCCCCAACTCCAGTGGCCCAGCAAAGCCCATGTCACACAGTGGGAGCTCAGCTCTGTTGTTTCTTTCTCTTCTGTGTTCCAGGCTTGTCTGGTTCAGAGCCTTGGGGTGGGTCCCCTCTCAAGCCACTATCAGCAATGATGGGCACTGCCCATCATTGACCAGCTGTTGCAGTCTGTCTGGGACTAAGAGTGTTCCCAGGATGCTGGTTTAAAGTGCTATAACCTTGGCAAACTCAGAAAAATTGGGACAATAGGTTCCCCACCCTATAAGGAGAGTCTGAGAGCCCAGCAGGGGCCAGCTGGCACCACTGCTCAGGTGTGGCATCCACTGGGCGTGGAAAACAAGGAGTCTAAGCATCTAGTTCTAACCACACCGGCCCGTGAGTCCCACAGGTGCTCCACAAAGTTTGGGCTCACTTTAGAGGCTCAAGCCCCCAAGCAGCTCACACCAGCTGGTCCTTACCAATGAGGATGGGTGCGTGGCCGACTAGCAGCCCTTGCTCAGCCCTGGTGTCTGGATCACCGGTGCCACCGGTGTCCACTGGATACAGCAAAGCTAACTGTACCACCCCCAGAGACGGAACCAGCCACTCTGACCTCATTTCTATGTCCCAGGCAAATAGTCATTTCTGGTGGGATCCAAATCTTTATTTAGGCTGCCCTGGACCTCTAGGGGCCTGAGCAATCAGCCCAGTGGGCACTTACTGAAACAAAGTGGCTTCGGCGGGTACTGGTCGGGAGGACTGCTAAGTCACTTCAGTCGTGTCCAACCCTGTGCGACCCCATAGACGGCAGCCCACCAGGCTCCCCCATCCCTGGGATTCTCCAGGCAAGAACATTGGAGACTAGGCTCCCCTTAGCAATGCCTGTGGGTGTGGCCGAACAGCAAGCTTTATGTGGAAGGGACCTTCCCAGGCTCACACAGGCAGGGGACTGCTGCCCAGGCCGGAGGTACTGGATGGGTACCTTGAATGTAAAGGGCAGAGGGACCAAGTGAGATTCATGAGACCTGAGCTCTTAATTCTGGAACAATATGCTCCACCCCACAAGATCCCAAGGAATCCAGGCCATACCCCCTCCCCCATCCTTTCCCCCCTCACTCCCTCCTGCATGGGACCCTGTTTGAAGGAACCTGCCCTCAGTGGAAAGCTGGAAGAGTCCTCGTGGCCCAGCCTGCCAGCATGCGGCCACTTTTCTAATAATAAGGTCTGCTGTTCTGATCAGAATCTTCCAACTTGGACCTCACTCGCATACCTGGCTTTAATTCCCTTTCTCGCTCCACCAGCGAACTCTGCACCAGAATTTTGGCTGGGGTTGGGGCAGTGTGCTAAAGGGTAAGTGTACTCAGAGGTGCAGGGCGAACAGGCCAAAATGCAGGATAAAAGGGTGTGCATCCCAGTCTGCCCCAAGGCCAGAATCACCTTGCCCTTCCTCGGGGCACCTTCTGCAGAAGGTCACATGGCCTCCTGGGCAGGGCAGCAGCTGGAGGAGGATGAGCCTCGCTGGCACTGCCGGAGGGGGGCTGTCCTCAGCTTCAGAGCAGGGAGGGGCAGGATGCAGAGCTGGCAGTGGGCCTTGCACTGAGCAGTTGCCTGGCTCTGTCGATTTACCATGCTAAAACTATTTCCCTGTTCCCACAGAGAGAGAAATGTGGCAAGGCAAAGAAATCTAAACGCCTTATGGAAATCAGGAGGGGGACTCTGCCTGCTGCTAATCACACCACTTTATATTCCTCTGCCTCTCCAATAGTCAGTCCACCTTCAGCGTGCCTCTGGGTGGCAGGGAGGGTGGCTCAGAGGGATCCCATTGCCTCAAGAGGCTTGGGGTGGGATGGGGTGGGTAGAACTCAAGACTGTTTAGAGGCCATGACCCTGGGTGTCTTGGGAGCCGGAAGGGATTGGGTGAGTTCATTTTCCTGCTCCTAGCTCTCTGCCCAGGTGGACTGCCCAGCCTTGGGGCCCCTTCCCTCAGAACACAGGCACCATAAGTGCCCTATTGGAAAGCATCTTGGGCTGGAACAGGGTACTGGGCTCTAGGCAGATGGGTGATCATGCCTGATAACAGTGTCACTCAACTGCCCCAGGGCATCCTGAAGTCAAACCAGGCACAGCTCAGGTTTGCAAAGAACACAGTCTATATGACCCATGCCATGCCTTTCCAGGCACAGAGGTATTGGACACATCGTAATTGTGGTTAAGCAGACAAAGCAATACAGGCATAAGTGAATGAGCTGTATGGTGTATCTGTGAATATGCAGGTGTGAGGAAAAAAATCTGAAAATTGAGTCTCTAACACAGAGACTCAGAGAGAGAGCAGGTGAGGGTGATGGAGGGAATTCAGATAAAAAACTAAGTTCAGGGAAAGATGAAACCAGAAGTCTGGGCATGGTGGCAGATGGTGGCAGCTGCCATCTTTTCTTCCCTCTAGCCTCTGCCCTGGCCTGCCCTCTGAGCTTCTGCCACTTCCGTCCCTGGGATTCTAAACCCGAGCCTCACTCCAGCCCTCACCTTCTGCACAGACCCCACATCTAGCCCTCATCCATTAGTGCTATCTGCCATCACCCTGTCCTCTTTCTCCTTCTGTCCAGATTAGCCAACCTGAAGATGAATTGGCTCTGAGGGTACCACTTGCACTCAAGAACTGTCGATGGCTCCCAACTGCCTACTGAGTTAGGTTCAGACTCACTGTGGTACTCATGGCCCTCCAGCCTCCCTTTCTTGCTTTATAGGAGGGTGGTATTACATCTGTGCTGAATTAAATGACGGTGGAGGGAAGGAGAGTGCTGAGTGCAGAAGTCCACCAGCAGTGTTATCTATGTTGGTGCTTTCACATCATCTTTTTTGGGAGGATGAGGGTGGAGAAGTCTTCAGTAATATAAATTTTTATAAATTTTATAATGAACATGCAGTGGAATTGACATCTGGGGGCACAGAGTTCTGTAAACTTTAGAATGAATAGCTTGGCTTCCCCCATCACAACCAGGCTACGGACGTCCACCCCAACCCCAAACTCCCTTGTGCTCTTTCTTTCCAGTCATCCTCTCCTACCCTGAAACCCCTAGGAGCCATTGATGGGTTCTCTGTCACTAGAGTTTTGTCTTGTGAGAATGTCATGGAAGCACTCGGAAGTAGCCTTTGAGGCTGGCTGCTTTTGCTCACCAGAATGCCTTGGGAGATCCATCCGACTCTCACTTCACCTCAGTAGCCTGTGTATTTCAGCACACTCCCGTTCCTGTAGGATGAGTTAGCACATCTGCCCCGACTGCGGAGCTAGGGGAGGAAGCCCTGCATCCCTCTAAGAGCGGCCATCCTGGTGCACTGGGGAGAGCTTTGAAGGTGGACTCGAGAAGACAGTTAAGTGGATTAAAAAGAAAAAAACAAAGCCTGGTGGGCTTGCTCAGTAAATGTTAGTGGATCTGGGCATTCCCTAATGAGGGTAATTAAGAGTCCTTATGCTGAAACAAGAAAAGTAAACACAGACACATATGCTAATTGGGGACTACTGGTAGACGCTCAGGCAGCTGCCTGCTCCCTCTCCGCTCCACTGCCTCAATCGTTCTCCTGTCCTTAGTGCTCCCTCTTGGTCCTCCTCCTACCTCAGGGGCGGTCCCTTCTCAGTGTCTCTGCTGGTTCACTCTCATCTCCCCTAACTCTGAGGTGCCCTCCGGCTGCGTGGCGCCCAGCCCTGCTCTCTAGTTTACCTAGATCCCTTTTGTAGGTGAGCCCAGTTAGACCTGTGACTTTAACTACAATTCAGACGCTGGCAATGTCCTTGTTTCCTACTTGGCTTCTTGGCACTTCTATTTGAATGCTAACAAGCAGGTCAAACCTAACATGTTGAAGGCTAACCTATAGCTTCTGCCTTCTCCTTACCAAAGCTCCTGCTTCACCGTCTCAGGAAGTAAAACTCCAGGTTCCTAACTGCTCAAGGAGCTCCTGCAGTCATTCTCAGTCCAGTCCAGTTCAGTGGCTTGGTCGTGTCCAATTCTTTGCGACCCCATGGACTGCAGCACGCCAGGCCTCCCTGTCCATCACCAACTCCCGGAGCTTGCTCAAACTCATGTCCATCGAGTCTGTGATGCCATCCAGCCATCCCATCCTCTGTCCCATCCCCTTTTCCTCCTGCCTTCAATCTTCCCCAGCATCAGGGTCTTATCAAATGAGTCAGTTCTTTGCATCAGGTGGTCAAATTATTGGAGTTTCAGCTTCAGCATCAGTCCTTCCAATGAATATTCAGGACCGATTTCCTTTAGGATGGACTGGTTAGATCTCCTTGCAGTCCAAGAGAGTCTCAGGAGTCTTCTCCAACACCACTGTTCAAAAGCATCAATTCTTCAGTGCTCAGCTTTCTTTTTAGTCCAGTGACCTTCATCCCCTTCTCCACCCCAGCAAATCCTCTCCCTTCAGAACAGGCCCTGGAGCTGTACACTCCCTACCCCTGCACACATTTTACTGCCCTTCTCTCCTAGGAATGGCCCTGCTCTGCTGTATCTATGAACCCAGGCAGCCAGCACATTCTTACAGTTTTTGAATTGAGATACAATTGATCACTTTAGCCATTTTAATGTGTGCAGTTCAGCGGTTTTGAGTATATTCGCGATACTGTACAACTACCACCTATATCTAGTTCTAAAATATTTTCATCAGCCTGAAAGGAAATCCTGTACTAGAAGCAATCCGTCTTCATTTCCCTTTCCCTCAGCCCCTGCGACCACTGGTGTGCCTTCTGTCCCTATGGATTTGCCTATTCTAGACACTTCGTGGCAATGGAATCACCCACGAGGTGACTTTTTGCATCTGGCTTCTTTCACCTAGCATCCTGTTTTCCAGGCTCTGTGTTAAATCGTGGATCAGAACTTCATTATTATAACAGCTCTACAATATTTCACTGTATGCCACATTTGTTTGTTCACTCATCAGATGCTGGGCATTTGCGTTGTTTTCAGAGTCTGTCCTCTTGAAAAACTTTAGTCAGATCAAGTCTCTCTTTTGCTGATCACTGCCTTCCTTCTGAGCCTGAGCCCTGACAACAGCCAGGCCTGTCCGCCTCCTCCGCTACCCACGGGCCTCCTCAACCTGCAGCCACACTGCTGCTCCACAGCCACCCCACCAGCTGCTCCACTGAGGTCTCTCTGCAAACATCACCTTATTGGAGCGACTTCCTCTGACCCCTTCTCCTCCCCCGCACTCCCTCAGGCCCCTTACGCTGCTGGCTTGTTTTCCATGGCTCCTCTCACCCCTTGACATATAATAATATACATCGATTTGCTTCTTTAGTCTTCTCCTGCCCAAGGGCTGGGCTTCGGCTGCGTGCTCACTTACGAACAGGGCCTAGAAAAGCACATGGGACGCAGTAGGTGTTCAGATACTTGCTGAACAAATGAACAAATGATCAATTCCTGCCTTCCACTCAATGTGGGAGCTGCTCTGGGACATCCCTCTCCTGCCCTTGGCCTGGGCGCTCACTCCACAGCAAGCTTCGCTAGCCGCTCTGTGCCTGCTCTGTGAGCTCACGTGGAAGGTTCCTCTCCAAGCCCATCGAGCTCATGTAAGAGGAGCACAGGTGACATGTGCCTGCTGACGCCAGGCGCTGGGCCCTCATCAGGATGAAAGAGAGGAAACATGCTCTGCTCCGCGCCAGAACATCTTTCCAACCTGGGACGTGTGCGTTCGGCAATACTCATCTCAAAAACTTCTCTCACTTCCAATTCTTTTTTCAAATTCACTGGGGAAACTAAGGCCTAGAGAGGAAGGAGGAAAGGTCCCCCCCAGGCCTTCATGGACAGTGACGATACAGCCACGAAACCCTGCCTGGCATCGAAGGCCTCCTACCCTCTCCCACCCCGCTCCTGCACCATTCTCCCGTCTCGGGACAGAGGAAGGCAGGCGGGGAGGCTCCCTGCCCTCCGTGGCGGCTGGCCTCACTGCAGCTGCCCTGTGGGGCCCTGCGCTCCCTCTGCCTGCTGACGAGGAGGTTTCCCAGCCCATGATCACAGTGATGGGGAGGGTCACCAGCCATAGCGCCCAGCCACACTGTGCTTACCCTTTACCCTTCAAGTCGGGGATGAACAAGACAACCACCAATTGCTACTGGGGCCGTGATGGGGGGTGGCGAATGGGGCAGGCGAGGGAGGGTGGGAGTTAGAAACCACGATTTGGAGTGAGGCTTGGCTCACCAGGGCCCATGGTGAAGGGGCACCAGAGTGGGCATGACCCAGCCAAGCAGTAATGGAGACAGGATGAAGGTTGTTAGTTCTGCTTCTGATCTGGGTGGGAGTCTTCAGGGAGGCCAGCTGCTGCTTTTAGGCAGCAGGACTCTGAGGATAAAATGATACTTTCCAAGGGGAAGTGTGGGTGTGGGGAAGGGAGCTGAGTGAGAGGGGAGCAGTCCCCCAGATACAACATGGACGGTGACCTCCAGGGGCTGGCGGGGACTTCAGAGCCACAGGTACTGGGGTGGGGAGGAGTGAAGTGTGGGTGCTGGCGCTGCTTCACACCGCCGCCAAGGCTGAGGGGCCTGGTGTAAACAGTATGCTAATTAGATTTACGGTGAGACTAAATTAGGAGGTGTCTGAATCACGCTGAGGACACCCTCTGGTCCTGGGAGAGGCTAGAGCTTAGCATGCTGGGAGGAATCACACCACAGGATGCAGCCACGCACAGGAAAATCCTAATAATCATCGTCGTCATAATAAGAACCTCAGCCAAGGCAACTGGGGAGAAATTAATGGGAAAAAGCACTAATGGGGCCGCCCTGCTCCCCCTGTCTTCCCTTTCAGAGTGGCTTTGCTTTGAAGTCAACAGATGTTTTCCTGGAGAGCCTAAATCTTGAGAGAGGAACCCTCGGAATGTGCACTGAAGCCAGGACAGGGCCGGGGTCGTGCAGACAGACCCCTGCCCGCTGCAGAGGCAGCGTTCACCCGGGTCCCAGCTGTGCTGACTGTGCTTTGTGGGGGTCTGCAACCCCTGCTCTGCAACAGAACCAGCAGAAAACCTTTCAGAGAGAGGAGCAGCGGGACGGCCACCTGGCTGGGCGAAGAGGGGTTAGGCTGGCCTCCTCTTCTCCACCGGCCTGGTCTTGGTCGTTCCCTGGGCCAGATCACCCAACCCCTCCCTCCTGGCTGCTTTGCTTCAGTGATGAAGTCACAAACCGGGTGAGGCATCCAGAATGCTGGAGGCACTCCATCTACTGCCTTTATATCCCCTGGGGGATTCGGTGGGAGGTGGGTGATTTCCCAGATCCCAGTTATCTCCCTAATGGAGGGGAAAGAAGGGCCTGGATGACTGGATAATCACACATCCACAGGGAGCAAAAGCCTACATCTGCCTCCATGGATGCTGGCAGTCTGCCCCTCCCTTCCCTCCCCCGCCACCCCCCATCTCTCTTCAATGCTTCTAGAGTTTGGTTTCTAGCTCAAATTGCTTTGGAAAATAGGGAAGCAGAGGTCTGTGCCTTGGGTCATACTGGCAGGTAGGGAGAGCTCAAGACAGTGGGGATCACTCCCTAGGGTGCCAGGGACGCATATTTCCTGTGTCTCTACTGCAAAGTAGATGCTGGTGGGTGGATTTATGGGGCCTGGGTGAACAGTGGCCTGGAAGCTCCACAGCTAGAAAATGGACACTCAGCTGAATGTGTGACATGGAGAAAATGGCCTCCCTGTTCCCCCCCACCTCACCCTAAATGGATATTCAGTTCAGGATGGCAACTCTGAGAACCAGTGGAAGGCTGGCCTTACAGCCAATGCCTGAGGAGGAAGCTGGGCTGAAGGGTGGCAGTTACTGAGGACAGAAATTAAGGAGGGGTCTTCCATCTTTTTTGTGCCATGGACCCTCTGGAGGTCTGGTAAAGCCCACAGACCTCCTTCAAGAGAATAACATTTTATTTGCATAAAATAAAATACAAAGGACCACAATGTCGATTAATTATCTTGAAACACAGTTATCAAAGTACTTTAAAAGGGTATTATAGTACAGTTATGTGCTTCTTAATGCATGAAACAATAAGATTTGGCAGCGGGTCTAATATATGCTGTAATTTCAAAGTAGTGATGAGTGTAAATGGTATTTTGAGATCCTTGTGACACTTGTAATGTGATACGAAAATATCTGAGATTTCTCTTGGGCTCAGCGTCACAGGTACTGCTAAGGCTGCTGTGATTTGTTTCTATTTCATAATCAAAGAGATCTCAGAAGTTCAGGTAGAGGTGAGCAAAAATAAAGATGCAGATTTCTCTCCATCCAGGGTCAAGGGTGCCTTGGAGCGTCAGTGGGCTCCCACCCCTGGATTAAGAACCCCTGGACTGAAAGGAAGTCTGGGAGGGCCTTGAGGGGCCAGCACGGCAACCCTGCAGGGCTGTGTGGGGAGAAGGGCCAGAGGAATCGCAGGCCGGACCGGCCAACCAACAGGAGCGAATGAGAACATGAAATGAAATAAATACAAGGTTATGGACTGGGCTCCCTGACAGGCCTGGAACCCACGTGGAATGGAAAATGAGGGTGCTAGGTAAAAATAAAGCCAAGACGGACAGGAGAACGAGAGCAATCTCTCCTTCTCCCTACTCCGCCCCCCCCATCCCCCGCCTCATCCCTACAAATAAACCCAGTATTCTGGAATAGGGTCTTTTCTCCTCATCATTTGCTTTCTTTTACTTGTTTGTTCTGTGATGCTTTCTCCTTGGGGAGGTGGGTAATGCTGGGTTTTTTCTCCTGTGCCCCTCAAACAAATGAACTGTGTCATTGCCTGCCCGAAACAGGAATTAGCTCCTGCCAGGTGTGTCCCTGTTCACCCCTGCAGTGCAGCCGCCCCCATCGCCTCCCCTCCCCCTCCCCTCCCTGCCAGCCAGGTTGGAGGTGCGGGACCCACCTGCTCTGGTGGGACCAGATCTCTGAGAACGGGGAGCCCTGGCTATAAACGGGGAGCCCCGAAGCACAAGCAAGAAGCACAGGGACGTTTAAGGCCAAGCTCTGAGACCCACTGGCTGTGCCACCTCAGGGAAGCCCCTTAACTTCTCCCAACCGCAACTTCCTTTTCCCTAGAAACAACACAATAATACACATATCTTCCAGGGCTGGGAGTAAGAATTTTTAGGATTTTAAGAGTGTTTTTTATGGGCCAGGCACGTCTAAATACACATATGCTGCTGCTGCTAAGTCCCTTCAGTCGTGTCCGACTCTGTGCGACCCCACAGACGGCAGCCCACCAGGCTCCCCCGTCCCTGGGATTCTCCAGGCAAGAGTACTGGAGTGGGGTGCCATTGCCTTCTCCGAAATACACATATAAGCCCATTTAATCCTCATAATGGTTCTACAAAGTAGGTATTATTACCGTCTCCATTTTTTCCCAACAGTTTCAATTTCTATAGATTATTTGACTTAATTTCAATATACAGTCATTAAGAGAAAAGAAGTAAAAATAATAGGGAGATGTAAAAGCGTACATATCACCAGATTGGGGTGACAACTATATCTAGACTTGAACAGCACTGGGAAGTCTCATGTTAACAGCAATGTGGAGTCCCAGTTGGGAAAAGGGTCCCGGGCAGTGCGTCCACCCCACTGATGAGACTTCAAACTGTAGTGCCTCCATTTTGCAAATAATAAAACTGAATCCATGAGGATAAACAAGCCTCCTAAGGTTACACAGAACAAAAGAGGCAGCGTGAGGGTTTGAACCCAGGTAATCTGGCTTTGAAGCCCTTATTTTTTAACAACTCGAATTGGCTCTTTCTTCCTAACCCGTAAAGGGATACCCCAGATAGTATCAAATAAAGAAGGATGTTTGGTGGGGGGAAGAGGCTGGGGGCGGGTGATGAGGCCCACAGGGGCACCAGGCCTATGCACCCAAAGTGGGGAGCAGACTGGGGCAAGAACAGGGGAGAGAGGATGGGCTAACGTTGGGAAGCAGTGCGGGGTGGTTAGGGAAGCTTCGGAGGCACCCTCCCTCTTCCCACCCAGGTCCTCTTGGACAAAAAGAATGTTAGGGTTTATAGTCTTGAGGCTGACTGGTCCAACCCATGGTTTCCCAGAGGTAATCACTGAGGCACAGAGAGAGGACAAGGTTGGCCTGGAATCCCTCTGTGAGGAGGCGTGGGCCCTGGCTTCCCTGCTCTCTCTACCACCATCTTTCCTGGGCAGTCTCAGGCAGGTCTGGTAGCAGAGGATTATGGCCAGAGTTCAAAACCCTGGGTCAGCTTGAACACGGGAGAGCCTCTGTCACAAAGACTGAGACGGCCACTCAGTGTCCTCCTGAGAAGTGCTCTGGAGGCATTTCTTCTAGATTTTTTAGGTTTCATCATAAGGGGTTTGGGGCTCTCTGGCTTCTTACAAACACTTAAGAGGAAATTGGCCAACGGGTAGGAGAGCCTCAAGTCAGACACCAGGATGCACCTGCCAGCTGGAACAGTGGGCAATGGAGGTGGGGACGTTTTCTGTGTGGTCTAGGACCAGATCTCTGAGAACGGGGAGCCCTGGCTATAAACGGGGAGCCCCGAAGCACAAGCAAGAAGCACAGGGACGTTTAAGGCCAAGCTCTGAGACCCACTGGCTGTGCCACCTCAGGGAAGCCCCTTAACTTCTCCCAACCGCAACTTCCTTTTCCCTAGAAACAACACAATAATACACATATCTTCCAGGGCTGGGAGTAAGAATTTTTAGGATTTTAAGAGTGTTTTTTATGGGCCAGGCACGTCTAAATACACATATGCTGCTGCTGCTAAGTCCCTTCAGTCGTGTCCGACTCTGTGCGACCCCACAGACGGCAGCCCACCAGGCTCCCCCGTCCCTGGGATTCTCCAGGCAAGAGTACTGGAGTGGGGTGCCATTGCCTTCTCCGAAATACACATATAAGCCCATTTAATCCTCATAATGGTTCTACAAAGTAGGTATTATTACCGTCTCCATTTTTTCCCAACAGTTTCAATTTCTATAGATTATTTGACTTAATTTCAATATACAGTCATTAAGAGAAAAGAAGTAAAAATAATAGGGAGATGTAAAAGCGTACATATCACCAGATTGGGGTGACAACTATATCTAGACTTGAACAGCACTGGGAAGTCTCATGTTAACAGCAATGTGGAGTCCCAGTTGGGAAAAGGGTCCCGGGCAGTGCGTCCACCCCACTGATGAGACTTCAAACTGTAGTGCCTCCATTTTGCAAATAATAAAACTGAATCCATGAGGATAAACAAGCCTCCTAAGGTTACACAGAACAAAAGAGGCAGCGTGAGGGTTTGAACCCAGGTAATCTGGCTTTGAAGCCCTTATTTTTTAACAACTCGAATTGGCTCTTTCTTCCTAACCCGTAAAGGGATACCCCAGATAGTATCAAATAAAGAAGGATGTTTGGTGGGGGGAAGAGGCTGGGGGCGGGTGATGAGGCCCACAGGGGCACCAGGCCTATGCACCCAAAGTGGGGAGCAGACTGGGGCAAGAACAGGGGAGAGAGGATGGGCTAACGTTGGGAAGCAGTGCGGGGTGGTTAGGGAAGCTTCGGAGGCACCCTCCCTCTTCCCACCCAGGTCCTCTTGGACAAAAAGAATGTTAGGGTTTATAGTCTTGAGGCTGACTGGTCCAACCCATGGTTTCCCAGAGGTAATCACTGAGGCACAGAGAGAGGACAAGGTTGGCCTGGAATCCCTCTGTGAGGAGGCGTGGGCCCTGGCTTCCCTGCTCTCTCTACCACCATCTTTCCTGGGCAGTCTCAGGCAGGTCTGGTAGCAGAGGATTATGGCCAGAGTTCAAAACCCTGGGTCAGCTTGAACACGGGAGAGCCTCTGTCACAAAGACTGAGACGGCCACTCAGTGTCCTCCTGAGAAGTGCTCTGGAGGCATTTCTTCTAGATTTTTTAGGTTTCATCATAAGGGGTTTGGGGCTCTCTGGCTTCTTACAAACACTTAAGAGGAAATTGGCCAACGGGTAGGAGAGCCTCAAGTCAGACACCAGGATGCACCTGCCAGCTGGAACAGTGGGCAATGGAGGTGGGGACGTTTTCTGTGTGGTCTTTCTCTGTTTCCGCCTGTGGCCCCTGTCAGCCCCCCATTTTCCACACAGCCATCAGGGAGCTCCTTAACAAACATGACTCAGAGCATGTCAGCTGGTTCCCCTCCATGCTCACAGTCAGGGAAGAACACCTTCCCATGGCTGGCAGGCCTGGCCTGGCTGCTCACTCAAGCTCCCTGGACCACCCCACCAGCTTCTCCTCGGCTCCTTGGAAATCCTTACAAGGCTGGATCCCTTGTAGGGAACCTCTGCCCTTGCCGGGGAGCACCCTCTGCAACTCTGTATGGCTGACCCCTCCACATCACTGAACTGCAGCCCCAAGAGCACCTTTTGGGAAAGCCTTCTAGCACTCCTGAATCAAAAGTAGTCCCTCTATCCACCACCCATCACTCAGCTTGTTTCCTGACTTCCTGACCCTCAGTCCCGCCTGCAGTGATGTTGGCGCCTCCTCCTATAGCTTTCCCACTAGAATGAAATAGAAGCTCTTGGAGGGCAGGGACCACATCTTCAGCACCATTTCCCCAGTGGTGAGCACACAGTAGGTACATAATAACGTTTGTTGACTGAATGAATGCATCATTCCCCACCTGTGTATATTTCAATATATTCCCTTAAAAATGCCAGGGGCAGAGGATGGCCAAGAAATTAATGAGGTCTGAAGGCCATTCTTTAATGATTGTAATTCCCAGGGCCAGGCAGTTAGAGACCTCTCTGGGCAGGATATTGGCACCCTACCCTATACCCCAAGCCCTCTCTCCTGCAAACATTCTTAAGCACAGTAGCAATTCTGTTCTAAGAAGCTGTGGGTCAGAAGTAAAGAGGATCAAATGCCCCCAACTCCTGAGAAGAAGGGCAGGATGTGACACGGGCGGGATTTCTACTGACAAGCATGCAGAAGAATTCTCCATCTTTAGCCCAGTCAACTGCGTAGGGTCGTGCATACTGCAGAAACAATACTTTTTTAAGAACCCCTTTGCTGGAATTTGTAAAGCAGCCAGCTGCATGGATGGGCTTCCACACTCCCTGCCTTCAGTCCCCAACCCTTCAGGGTCAGAACGCAGATAGAAAAGTGGCTTTTTAGGACAAGTGAACAGAAACTTCCAACCCCCCCCCAATCAATGTAGATGGGAAAACACAACAGGCTGTGTCTAGCTCAGCTGGAGGCAGGACTTGGGGAGGGCTACCGGCACCATTAGGAGAGGAAAAGTTGGCCAAAGTGGAGAAACAGCAGAGATCATATCGAGGGCAGGGGAGCGGGCAACAATGTGGTAGGAATCCAAGCAGGTAAGTGTGTAGTAATTTCCTGTGGCTTCCAAGAGAACAGCAAGGAGACACGAGAACGCCCAGCTGGCGGAATGAGGCTGCCGCAGCCTTTAATTTGAAACCCAGAGATGAGCTCCTATTCCAAGGCCGACTCCTGGGGCCTGTGCCTAGAGACTTTTTTGTGTGATTTGCATTACAACCATCTATTTGCATCTCAACTGTCACAAGGTGCAAATGGGTGGCTGTTGGTTTCAGCCCACCCCATCCCTTTCTCCTCTGGCTTTTCTATGTTTTCTACAGCTGGACAAAGGGGAGGAAATTGCTCGGACTTGACAATGGAGATGGAGTCCTTGGGACAGAGAAAGGGTCCCTTTCAAGCACCTTTAGGTGCACTTGAAGGGTCTGGCAGAGCCCAAGGTTCAGCAAGAGGCTGAGCAGAATCTGGAGGTGATGGCAGGCATTATCTAGTCTTTGTGAATTAGGTTAGCATCCTTATTAGGAACGGCTGCCACAAAGGCCTGACTGAGAGAGAGGTTCAACTGCTTCCTCCTTCCCTTTCAGTCTTCCGTCAGCACCCTCTACTGCCCCACAGTGGACCTCTCGGCTCACCTTCCTACACAAACTCAGTTGAGTTTGGGCTTCAGCATATGGGTACTGACGATGATTCAGTTTGGATAAAGCCCTGGGCTACTTCATTGCTTCTTTTATCATTCAGTCGTGCTTTCAACTCAACCAAAATATATTTTTGCAGTGCCTCCCAAGTGCCAGGCAGAGAATGAGGCACTGGGTGGTTACACTGGTGAGCAAACAGACCTGCTCCAACCCATGGGTCATTCAGTCTAGTGGGGAGACAGACACTCTTAAGATTACCACACCAGTAACTGCAAAATCACAAGCATGGTGAGTGCAAGGGAGAATCACGTCCTGGAGAATCTATGACAAAGGGACGTGAGCTCTCCTCATTCTCCCTTCTCCAGGTCTGCTCGAAAAACATTCTCCTGCCATACCTAGCAAATCCAGAGTCACTTTCAACCCAGACGCAAATCCCAACAGATGGAGTCTCCCCTCAGCAAGAGAAGTCAGAGGAATGACAAATCCTTTACAACAGCTCTTGCTTCCTCCTTGAGGTTCTCTGATTTTCTCCAGACTTGGGACACTCGGGCCATGCCATGCGTGCCACTGGCCTCTGTCTTGTGTTCCTGCTGGCCCTGTGGCTGAATACTCCATGCTGGGAACCTGAGGCCTGACCATCCGCACCCAAGACCAGGCTTTGGGAGCACTCACCTGGGCAGATCTGATCCTCACCCCTCAGAGGTTTGGAGAGTGGAGAAGAAATGGGAGCTACAAAAGAGCAGGGCAACTGAGACAGCAATTTCTCTCTCCTTCTTATTTAGGAACCAGCCCAGGACCACATCTGGGGTGGTCTGGGTGCAGCCCTACGGGGACACTGGAGGAGGGCCCGGTTTTCTCCTCCACTTAAGGTCAACTGGAGGTGGCCTTAGGGTGGGATGGTCTGGGCTGCCTCTCCTCCTCTCTCCCTGCACCTTGCTGTGCCCTGGAGAAGTGTGACCCTGTGGGAAGGAGGCCAGTCCTCTACCGTTAGAGACACTGGCCAAACCCCAACGGATCAGGGCCCCTGACGTCAGCATTCCTGCAGGTGCTTTAGACAGGATTCCCGGGAAGGGAGCCTGAGGTAAAGCCCAAGGGCACAGGGTAACCTTGAAATCCCCCAAGTCGAGGTGAGCGGGCCCTGCCGGGGTGGTGCCCCCTGCACCCATATGGTGAACATCTGGGTGTGCCCGGCACATGCCAAGTCCTATACACTATCAGCTGATCTCCTCCTCTCCACACACCTTGCTGCTGTCCTTTGTGGCAGACACAAATATGTAGCCATGTTACGTCTATCCCCCGGCCTTCGGGTAGCAAGGTGGGGCACATACCTAGTGCTGGGTGATGGGCCTTCAGCAGAGTCACACTGCCGAGATGAAGCAAAGAAGAGCCGGTGCTTAGCCCTGTGGCTGCCTCCTGCCGCAACCCCAATCCTGCGACGGTGCGCCCAAGTGGCCACCCCAAGGGGCTCTCCCTGCCTACCCTGGCTGGACAAGCAGTCCGAGGGAGAATAAACTCTCTTGCAGGGTTAATTTGTTCCTGTGATAGAACTTGACTACTTTTTATTACACAGGTGAGCAAAGTGAGGCTTAGAAAGGGTCAATGAGTCATCCAAGGTCACGGAGCTAATAAATGGCAGGTTTGGCCCTGAGCACAGGCCCAAGCTGATTCCTTGGCTTGGCACTCAAGGTTCCCCAAAGTCTGTGTCCCAGCCCACCTTCCCAGCAGGCTACTCCACAATCCCTGATCAGTCGCACAGGTTACTGCCTGTTCCTTTGACCTATGTACAGCTTTCTCCCTCCACTCCTCTCTGGGGGCCACAGTCTGGCCCCCGTCCTCCTGAGCACTCTTTTACCCCCTGATTTTTACCCCAAGGCTTAGCCCTAGTCCCCCTCTTAGGGCAGAGTCCTTCCTGACCCTCCAGTCTCTGCCTGCCTCCTCCTCAGCTGAGTTCTGAAGCCTCACTGCCTACAGTTACTGGACTCTGGACCGCACTGTTTCTGGTGTCTCTCTTCCCTTGGGCATTATCAGCCTGAGACCAAAAATGGGACTGTCCTCTGAGGTCTGCTCTCCCAGGGAATACATCATGATCCATGGGGAGTGAAAACATGTCCGAACCTGTTTTTATACCTGTTTATCTCCACCGTTTAAACTTTCTACATTATTGCATATGTTTTAAAATTACATATTATATTTGCATAAACATATTTGGCCCCATGGGCAGGGACCAAAGATCCCACTTCCTGGATTTCCTTAAGTCATCAAATATAGCTCCCTGTAAACAACAGGTGCTCAGTACATACATCAGTTATCTCAGAGAGGTAGGTTCCAAAAGACTCAGCGGGAGAAGAAGGCATATCATATGTGTACACACGTAAGAAATGCGACTGGGCATATATGCGTACACACACACACACACTTGCCCTTGTGAACCTGAGTCCTTGGGGGGATTGGGTACAGTTGAGAGAAGCTGACAGGAGAGGGGCCGCAGGCCTGGAGTAAGGCCAGTGAGAGAGCCTCACGTGAGGAGTAATTGCAGAGAAGCACCTCTGGCGGGGAAACCTAATGGAATTCCTGAGCAGAGTGGGCCGGGAGAGCAGCGGTAATAAATAGAAGTCCTATTATGGCTGTGACTAGGGCAAGGGGAGGCATCCAGGCCAGCAGCATGACACGGGGTGGAGCTGGAGCCCCCGCCTCCTGGAGCTCCCTCTAGAGCTGTCTCTCTCACTCAGGACCCCTGCCCTTCCCTCTCAACACTGGCCTCAGCCTCCAGGCTCCAGGGCAAGGGGGTGCAGGCCTCCTTGTGGCCTGGGATCTTCTGGAAGGCACTTGCACTATTTGCAAGGAAAAGGTGGGGTCGTTATCACCCTCAAAGCAGGAATAAGACTTATTCCAAAGTCACCATTTATATAAGAGCCTCTCCCTTTAAAAATTTCTATTTTCTGCATGTATGTTTCATAACACACATACTAGGTTAGTACGATGATCACATATATAAATTTCTAAAATAGAACTATACATTGGAGGTGTGTGCTCAAACACTTTGTATGGTATTTTTGCAGGCTTATTTATCCTCAGCACGTAGCAAGGGAGGGCAATGCAAAGTTTGTTTCTATTTTATAGATGGGGACCTGAGAGCCCAGAGATCCCTGGTGTCCCCCCAGGGTTGCATAGCCCAGGCTGGGTGCAGGACTGGACATCATATTTTAAGGGACTCACCTCATCCTTGTCTACCACCTGGATGAAGAGGGGGAGAGCAAAGCCGACCTGTGCCAGCTCAGTGATGGCCACGCTGTACTCAGAGCTGTTGAACTCTGGGGCGTTGTCATTGATGTCAATCACCAGGATGTTGAAGGTTGTGGTCACTGTGGCGTCGGATGGGGTGCGGTCATCGTTCAGCTCTGTGCCCTGCAGACAGAATAAACGTGCCAGGGATGAAGGTAGCCATGATCACAACAAGAGATGTCATTCATTCGGGCTTTTTCAATGCTGGGCACTGCACTTTATGTGAATTATCCCATCTCATCTTCACCGTAACTCCAGAAAGAAGATTCTATCATTAGCATCTCTATTTTACTGATTCCCGTTACTGATGGGGAAACTGAAACTCAGAGAGGTCAAGGGACTTATACAAGGACACACAGCCAGAGTAGGTGTCAAACTCAGGCAGTGGGTTGAGGTGGGGTGAAGAGGACAAGACAGATTTCAGGGTTCATCCGGAGGTAAAGGGATGAAAATGATGCCCAATTATTCATTTGGCAAATGATGAAACAGGCTGAGAACATTTGTGCTAGCAGATAGTCAAGACTTAATTCAGCACCTGCTATAGACTGAACACCGTGCAGGCACCGTGAGGGTCCCAGCTGGACTCAGACACCTGGACTCAGACACCTCAGAGTCCCTGGGCCACCAAGTAGCCATTCCCAGCCCTTCTGATCCAGAATCTCTGGGTGAGAAGCTCAGGACTAGGTATCTTTTACTAGCTTCCCAGAGGACTGGGATTCACAGCCAAGTGGGGAAACTCTACACTATATTTTACAGAAAGATGGAAAAGCTGAGCTCAGGGTCCCACAGTGAGCTGGTGGTGTTGCTGGGACTGTGGAGCGGCTCTCTCACACTGGAGCTGCCCGGCTCCGGAAGAAGGGAACAGACAGGAGAGGAGGCTGAGAGGCGCCCTGGGGCTTGGAATTGGATGGGGAAAGGCTGTGTTAGCTCGCTCCCCCACTGGCCCACATGTGGACAGCGGGAAGATAGGACAGAGCCAGTGGGAGAGTCGGAGCTAATCAATCCATCGCTGCCACAGGCCTTCTGAAAGTCAAGGAGAACAGTGAAAGGCCAGGCTGGGGGCACGATCCTTCCCATGCCAGAGAAGCGCCTTCTTCCCAGAGCCCCTCTCCTCTGTCCTTGTGTCCCCCTCTCTAAATCGAAGTCTGGGGCTGGGGAGGATGCCTGTGGCACAGGCAGCATCCGCACCCTAAATGGGTTTCCCAGGGAATGCCTCAGCAAGTCATTGATTTTAATTAAAACCAGCCATGAGTAGCAGGGGGCTGCAGGAGGCGGGGGGCTGTGGCTCTCTCATACCTTCTGGGGTGGGGACCACTGCCACTTTGGCCTCTCCCTTCTGCATTGCTCTTTCCTAACCAGCAAATAGCCCCCAGGGAAGCCATGAAAATTAGAAACAGTGGAAAATCCCAGAAATGGGGTAACTCTAAGAATCCAAGTTGGCTATAACAGAACTTGAAATCACGGGGTAACAGAAAGGACAAGAGGATGCGCACCCACTCTGGGCCCCTCATCCCCTGAGATGGGGATGAAAGCCACAGTTCTCTGCGGTCATCAGTAAGGGCTCTGAGATGGCCAGCAGGGTCCCGGACAAGGCCCACGTGTGACAAGCGCTGGTCCTTCCTGACAGAGGCCCTGGGCACAAGCCCCGGGCATCAGTGCAGGGTATGGGAACAGCAGTGATGTGCCTCCTGGAGCCTCCACCTTGGGCACCGGTGGAGGCTTGCACCAAGGCATGGGCATCCCCTCTACCCAGGATAGAGGTGTCCGGCTCTCACCTTCACGGTCAGGATGAAGCCATGGCTATACAGGGGGTTCTCCCGGTCCAGCAGGCCATTCAAGGTCAGTGCCCCACTGATGTAGTCCAGGGCAAAGATGCTGTTGGTATTCCCTGCGAGAGAGAAGAATTCAGGGTGTGACTGGGGCCCAGGGCAGGCGGACAGGGGGCTGGCGCCGGGGTTCCTCTCTGGGCATTAAGGACTAATCATAACTTAAAGTGGATGCTGGTTCCAGGAGCAATGAAAAGAACCCTGGGATACAACAGAGCATACGGCCCAGGCAGCAGACGACACTGAATCACAAGATGAGAACATTCTGCCTGTTCCGTCTTCCTTGAGGCCCTCTGACTGAGTCAAGGAGAAAGTCTTGACTTGGTGCTTATATGTCTTTAACACCCTCCCTAACATTTGCTTCTTTTCCTCTCTAACAGAGAGAGAACAGGCTTCAGGATCTGTAATGAGTCATTATTGCTCTGTCTAAATACTTGTGTACCCCAAGACTCTGTATGGTGAAATCCCAGTCTCCAAAGATGATGGTAGTAGGTGCAGTGAGCAGGTGGGGCTTCTGGGCTCAGGTCACGAGGGTGACCCCATCCTGCGTGGGATTCATGCTTTACAAAAGAGACCCTGGAGAGCGCCCCTATATGAGGATTCAGCAGAAAGGCGCCATGTGAACCAGGAGGCGGGTGCTCACCCGGCTGTGCTGGCACCCTGACCTCAGGCTTCTAGCCTCCAGAACGGTGAGAAATAAATTCCTCTGGTTGATAAGCCACCCAGGCTATGGATGTGTTGCAGCAGCCCCTGTGAACTAAGGCAGTAACCTTGTTTTGTTTCCTTGCGCTCATTTTTATGGTCATTCCCTATTCTATTCTGTTCTTTCTAATCTATTCTATTTTACTCTAATTTCTATAAGGCAGTGATATAAAGTTTCCTTTTATGATAAAAATAAGTTAAAAACAAATTTCAATTTTAAGTTTTAAGTATTTATTAAAATTTAAAATACATCTTTAAAGTACTGGCAAAAATCACACATAAATGGCACCGGCTCAAGTGTACCCTTACCCTACTCTTTCCCACCAACTTTCTTTTGTGCTCCCCTACAGGCACCCCAGCCCTCACAGTGGTTTCTGCAGGGTCCTCAAATCCAATCCTGCCTCTTGTCTTTCATTACCCGCCTTATCTCTCGGCCTCACCTCCTGTCCTCGCCCCCAGCATGAGCCCGTCTCCCCCTCCTCCAGGAAGATGGTCCTAATCGCTCTGACTGACCCTCCAGCCCCACAGGCTGCAGCCACTTCTCTGTTTGTTCGCCAGTTGCTTGCTGTAACTGGGCTCTTTCCACCCAGCCTAAAAGCCCCCTGAAGGTGGGAGGCTTTCAAGACTGTTCTTCAAGGTACCCAGCCAGTGCTGGGTGCACAGATGTAAGCAAGTTTCTGAAGGATGGCTGCTCCCAGCTCACCTGAGCCCCCACCTGCCCTCGTGCCCTTCCCATCAGCCTGTGAGCTCACTGCTGCTACTGCTGCTGCTGCTGCTAAGTCGCTTCAGTCGGGTTCGACTCTGTGTGACCCCATAGACGGCAGCCCACCAGGCTCCCCCATCCCTGGGATTCTCCAGGCAAGAACACTGGAGTGGGTTGCCATTTCCTTCTCCAATACATGAAAGTGAAAAGTGAAAATGAAGTCGCTCAGTCGTGTCCGACCCTCAGCGACCCCATGGACTGCAGCCTTCCAGGCTCCTCCATCCATGGGATTTTCCAGGCAAGAGTACTGGAGGGGGTGCCATTGAAACTCCCAATTCCACTACTTTCTCTTCCTCGTTAACCAGTGTGTTGGTTCATTCAGATACTCACTGCCATTCATTCACATTTTCAGCAGTCCCTTGGACAGGCCATCCCATGGCACTGTGGGGGACACAGAGGTCACCCCGCCAGGAATTCTGATGCTGAAGCGCTTATAGCCTCATCAGAGAGCTTTGACATCCACAAGAATCAGTATCTTCTTTCTATAATAAATCATGCACAAACCAGTAATCCTTGCTGAATGATGTTCCTGCTGCAGGAAGAGGCTGTTCACCAGGGGAAGGCTTAAAGAAGGAAAGCTTCATGGAGGAGGTGCCATCAATTTCCTACACCACACCACTGGCTAGCTGTGTGACCTTGGGCCATTATCTAACCACTCTGTATCTTGGTCTCATTTTTAAAATTAGGATAATAATGGATCTATCTCATAGGGTTGTGAGAACTAAAGGAATGTGAAAAAAAAAAATACATGTGTACAGACTTGGAACTGTTTCTGGCACAAAATAAGTACTTAATAAATGTTGTCTGAGCTGAAACTGGAAAGACTGGCAGTACTGGGGAAGGGGCGGATGGACACTGATTCCATAGGTAGGAACTAACATCCAAGCCCCCGGTACACAAGGTGGACGCCAGGACGGCCCATGGAGGCTGCTGTATCTCCCCACCAGGTCCCTTCCCCAGCTCGAAGGGATCTGTACACAGTAGGACCTCAGATCCTCTCTTGGATTAACTAGGGGGAAAGAAGAGGGGAGACAACATCCTTCTCTAACTTTAGACTGAGGCAGGGGCTGTTCTCAGCGGGCCCATGCCAGTCAGCAAGCTGGCCCACTCCCAGCCCATCCTCCTAGGCCACTGCAGAGGCTGCCCAAGGCAGGGGAGCGGCTGCTGGCGGAGGGGCCCGTTTGGGTCTCATCATTCTCAGACTGTGGGCTTTGGAGACTCTGACCTGGGCCAGGCCAGGGAGGGGACATCCCCCTAGCCTTCACCTCGCCCAAGGCTTTGTCCTGCAGCCTGGGTACCCTCCTGAGGGCTTTTGTATGACTGCCTTCATGAAGCTGGAAGGACAGGATTGCAAGGAGGCATATAAATGCATGGATACAAAGGAGTTTTTTAAGCTAAGAATTCTGCTGTTGGGGAAACAAGAGGACGTGTGCTTTCATCTGCTCATCATTAGCTAACCCACTCGACAAGCAATTACTGAGCTCCTACAATGTACCAGGGACACCTTCCGATGGGGAATGTAGAGCCCTCGACCAGACATTCCCATGACAGGGTGATGAGTGCTGAGGAGGCTGGAGTGTGGACAGCGCAAGGCGCTTCAGGGGCTGGATTCTCAGAGCCCATAAATGCTGAGAGGGCTCAGAGCTGGAGGGCTGCCCTGAGGCAAGACCTCCAGGCTCCTGCCTCCCACACCCACTTCCCCACCACACACATATTCATGGACCCCGCCTCCCCAGGTTCTCTGTCCAGCATCCCACCATTCCAGATTTTCATATAAATTTATTCTCCTCAATAAAGGAAGCTATCAATGTTTAAATGTGATTCAACTTTTATCTTTGCAAGATTTTTTCTATAAATCATTTACAAACCAGAAGCCCCTTGTTGAATGATGCGCTCTGCCTTTCCGTTTGGCTATCTCTCCTGGCTCACTTAGTTGGGTTCCCCACTCAGCACCTTTGTCCTGCTCATTGCCACGCTGCCCATCCCCAACTCAGAGTCTGCCCCCAGCACATAAAATAACCCCTTCTCCAGCCTAGGCACTTTATCCAACCAACCTGCAAGCAAATATCCCTCAACTGGTACAAATTCAAACTCAGGGACCCTCCCCCAACACACACATACACACACACACAATTTTTCACACATCCATCTGTGTAGGATTCACCTATTGGTTTCCTACAAAGTGTGAGTGACTAACTGCCAGGACCAACAGTCAGAAAGGGTTATACCCTGGGAGCTGACAAGACCACCTAAGCGCGTCACTGGCTCTGATGATCCTCCCGTCACCATGGTAACATCAGCACTCACTGGGATGCTGGGCTTGGGCTGGAACAGGACGTGAGTCCCATACCCCAAGCAGGGCAGGTCTCATTCGAAGACTGATGGATCAATCAGATCGCTCATTCATCCAAGTTCATATCGAGCACCTACTGTGTGTAAGATGCTAGAGAATCAGCAGAGAAAAGCAGGCAAGGTTCATACCTTCAGTCTCACACAAACAATTCACAATCAGGACACAACCACACTACTGAGTGTATATGCACTTGCGAAGCTAAGGTCCCTAAATGAGAGCTGGGTGGAGCAGAGAAACAGCTGTGCCCTGTGGAGGCAAATGTCTGGGTTCCAATCATGCTCTGCTGTGTGCTAACTGGGTGACCCTGATCAAGTTCTTTGCCATATCTGGCCCTCAGTTTTCTAGTCTGTAAAATGGAGGTAATGGGGAGTGTTGCTGTGAGGATTAAATGAGTTAATACAGTGTCTGGCACATAGGAAGCTCTCAATAAATGTTGGCCACCTGTCCTGCACCAAGATACCACCGTGGACCATCTCCTTCACCCACCCCACCCAGGAGCCTTTGCCTAGAGCTTGTGCCCAGTGGTAGCACTGAAGCCAACACATTCTCTTACCAGCAGAGTCTCACAACCCAGGGCTCAGATGTATTAATACAAGGTGGCAGCCTTGAGGCTAAGTCTGACAAAACCCTCAGGTCCAGAGCGCATTGCCTTCAGGGTTCCAGCCTTGAGGTGGGTCCTCACTTCCTTGCTTCCCTCCCTTACTGCTCTTCTCCCATAATCCTTCCTCCCTGGGCAGGAGGGAGGGTGGCGTGGGCTTGGTAACCATACACATGAGTTTCTTTGTTATTCTGGAAACTGACACTACCCTGTCAGTGCTCTGGTCTCCCAGACATTTTTCACCCAAGTCCCATGGGGACCAGGGGGCTGGGGGGGGGGCGCGGCTCATGGGCGATGCCTTTCACCTGTTCAGCCCCCACTGCTGAGCAGAAGGGCAGCTGGTTCCCCTGGGTTGACAGGTGCTGTCCTAGGCGTGTGGGGATATACCTGGTAGGGGAGGGGAACTTGTGGGGAGTGGGGCTGCACCTTGAGAACCCGAAGGCTTCAGGAACAGGTGGCTTAAAGCATTCACACAAGAGAAGAAGCAGGTCATTGCTGGCCCTGCTGGTTCTCCTGGGACAACAACCTCCCTCCAGGAGCTTCAGGCATTAAGACCTCTTCTGATTTGCAAGAGAGGCGTTGAGAAGATGTGAATCAAGTGCACACAAGCACATAAGGCTGCTGAAGGCGAGTCACAGCCCTCTTTCCCCTATTTATTAAAAAAAAAAAATAGTGGCTACAATTTATTGAACCCTTCCCTGTGCCAGGCACTGAGCTAAGCTGTCTGCACAATTATATGACTCACTCTTCACAATAACTTTAGAAAAAGATATCCCACGTATCCATGAGAAGGCAGGCTCAGAGACGTTAAATAAACTGGTCCAAGGTCACATGGCTGGCGAGTGGCTGGCCTGGACTGGGATTCATGTCTCTCTTTTTCTCCTTGCAGCCATTCATCCTGCACCCACTCTGCACCTGGCCCTGGGCTAAGGCACAAGGAACAGGGTGAGGCAAGTAGGATATCGCCCTCCTTCACAGAATGAGGAGTAAAAGAAGCTGCTTTTTTTCTCAAGAGGGAGTTCAAGTTAAAAAAAAAACTCTATACAGTCTGGAAAGTTCTAGTTAAATTCCTCATAAAATGACAGAGTTTTACGTAGCAGCAGAATGTCCATGTGGTGATGGCCTCCAGGACAGGGGTTCCTAACCTCCAGGATCTAATGCCTGATGACCTGAGGTGGAGCTGATGTAATAATAATGGAAGTAAAGTGCATAATAAATGTGACGCCCTCGAACCATCACGAAATCACCACTCTGGTCCCTGGAAAAGCTGTCTTCCATGAAACCAGTCCCTGGTGCCCAAAACAAAGTTGGGGTCCGCTGCTCCAGGAACTGGAAGGGAGGGCTATCTGGGGACTGGAGTGGGAAGGCCGGGGTTGCCAGCGCACCGGTGATAATATGCACGAGGCACTGGCAAGCCTGCCTTTAGGGAGACCTACGGCGCGGGAAAATGGAGATAAGCAGTGCAATGGTCAGGGAGGCAAATGAGAAAGCAGTATAGAGCCAGGTGTCCAGAGGCAGAAGGGAAGTTCTGAGGAAGAGATGGTTATCAGGGTCAGACAGTCTGAGAGACAGGCTCAGGAGAGGAAAGATCCAGTGAAGGTCTCCTGTTTGGATCGTCAGATGCACCCGGAGGTCAGACTGTGCGATACTGTGGCTGAGTGGGGCACAGACTTGGGGACCGTCAGTACAGATGCTGCTGCCTGGAGCTTGGTGTGAAAAACAAGGAGCTGGACTGACAGCTAGAGGGCGCAGCAGAGTTAAGCAAAGGGCTTGTTTCATAGATGGTCAAAGGCAGAGGGAGAGGGAAACTGGATTGGAGGGAGAACAAGTGGGGGTACAGGGTCAGGCTTGGAGGGCAGGAGGGCAGCTCTCTTTGGGCTGCCGGGAGCTCACCCTCTACCTCCTTGCTCCTTCAAGGCTGGCAAGCTCTCCCCTTCCCTGGGGACCCCTCCTCCTGGCCCCTGCCAAATCTCATCACTCCCACATCTTGTCTCCTCGTTATCTCGCCGGCAGCGTCTTGACCCATGGCGGAGCTAGGTCTGGGCGAGAAGCAGTTTCGTGAGTGGCTGATGGTGCATGTGGGAACACAGGCTGATGACTTTCAATTGCTTTGTCTGCTCTGCTGGGCTGATAGCAAGCACTCTTGCTGCCCTCTGAGTTATAAGGAAAACCAACAGCTCCCACCTTGGTCCTGTCTGTTCTTAAGATCCACTACCAATGTCACCGACTTCAGGAAGCCAGTCCTGAAGGCTGTGTCCTCTCTCACCCCGCTGAGTCCCAGAGCTGGGCTGGCACCCTCAGAACAGCCCTGTGCTGTGGGGCCTCCCTGGTCCTCACATCCAGAGACTCAGTGTGGCCTTGAGGGTAAAGGGTAGGTTTTCATGCTTCTGTCCATGGTACCCAGAACGGTGCTCATTACCTATCTGTTGGATGGCCTGAAGTTTCCTGTCCCCTCTGCAGGGATTAGGAAGGGTCAGTGAGCACACACCAGGTGGGGTATGCTCTGGGTCGGGCCCATGCTGGGCCATGAAGTTGAAAAAAAAAAGAAAAAAGCCATGCATATGAGGCACTCGTGATCTAGCTGGTCTTTTGGGCCCAGTGGTCTGTCAATCCACTCAAACACTACCCCCTAAATGGATGAGGGGACCAGTGGGAGCCTGACCCCTCACCTGGCCTCTGACTCTGTCACCCGGCCCTCCCAGGGAAGTGAGCGAAACTGGGATGTGCGGCCCCTACCCCCGGTGGCCCCTCCTTCAGCTGTGGTCTCTGCCTGGAGTCTGTTACATCAACACCTGAGTGAAGACTGCCTACTGTGTGTGAGCTCGCAGGATGCAAAAGAGATCTAGGTGCCAACAACAGATCTGCCGGTTACTAGCTGTGAGGCCCCCTGCAAATCGTGAATTCCCTTGAGCCAAATCCCTCATCTATAGAGTGTGCAGAACAGCTCCCACCTCACAGGGTTGTATGAGGATCAGGTGTGATCGTGTATGTACAGGACCTATTGTGGCGCCTATCTTGGTTCCTGTTCCTTCTTTCCCTACTATGACTGTTTTCTGAATAGACCGAGTTAGCCCCAACCATGGCCCATCTTATGCAGAATGTGCCAGGACAGGCTCTCTCCATAAAGGCCAACATATACTGTGCCTGGCACTGTGCGAACTATATTGTATGTGTATGTATACATATGTATATTTTTTAATATTCACAAAACTCCCATGACGTAGGTACACTTATCCCCATTTTCCCAACGAAAAATTAAGGCAGAGGGAATAACTGGTCCTAGATCACAGTGAGGGGTGGATCAGCTCTCACTAAGCTGGAGTTCATGTCCCCCCCAGAGGCCCCTGGATTTCCCTTCCCCCTTGTCCGCAGCCAAGGATAGCCTACTGAACAGCTGCCTGTGTGCTGCCTAATAACCCGGGCCAGTGGGACAAGCTGGCCGGCAGGCCCACCACTGTCGAGTGGAGCCGCACAGTTCTGACTGGTACAGAACTGTATCACTGCATAATGCACACTGGGAGTCAGGCTGAGATACGGGCTTTGGGCAAGATATCTTATGAATTAAAAATTGTTACTTAGCTGCCTGCTGACAAAAGGGGCCGAGTCGAGTCCCGGGTGGCACCTGGACTGGGCTGCATTTAACAGCTCTGTGTCCAACATATGGCAACCAGCGGTGTGGGTTACCTCAGCTTTCAATCACAGGAGACGCAAGCTGAGAGCCTGCTGCACGCCCCTGCCCCAAGGACCGTGAAGGTAGATGAGGCCTACCCCCTTCTCCAAAGCCTTCCCTGAGGCTGCCTGGAATGCTCGCCCTGCAGGTCTTCGCAGGTGTCTTGTCTGCAATCCAGCCTCAGTTCACAGGTTCACCTTTGAGGGGGCCTCGAAGAAGCACTCTCTAGTCACCCCACCATCCTACTCTCGCCTTCATCACCCTCTTCTCCATTATCCTGTTCTGTTTCTTTCAAAGCACTTCTACTTTCTGAACTTCTCTTTTCATCTGTTTACGTGTTTGGTTATTGTCTGTCTCCCACACTGGAATATAAGCCCCAGGAGGACATACCTAGGTGCTCAACAAAGGCTTTTGAATGATGTGTGGGCTTCAGCAGGGGTGTTGGGGTGCCATTCTGAGGCTGGTGTAGAAGGCTGCAGGACAGAATGATACAGGGGTGACTTACAGTGTCACACTCACAGAGATCACAACTGCAGTAGGGTCATGGGGAGGGGGCAGCCAGTTAGCATTTCCAACTGGGGCGATCACACTCTCCCGATGCACCCACAGTGACATGTTTGAGCTGAGTGCGTTTTGTTAATTACAGTTATTATCGGCCAGTTGGGGAAAGACGACCTCCGAGCCCCACAAGCAGGTGGGAATTGCAGTCTGCTTGTCTTGTCGGCGTTTCACAGAACGACGGTTTTCATCAAGCTCAACTACACCAGCAAATGGTCACCTCTCCTAATAAGACCACAAACTGGACTCTGACTAATCTGCTCATAACTGGCTCCAAATTATGAAACATTAACCTGATCAGCCAAGGACAGTAAAGCCTATTATGTCAGGGTTGCAAAGGGTCACACCAGACCCCTCTCACGGATGGCAGTACCCGGCTTCCTGTCTACAGGGACAGGCGACCCTGGTCCTCTGAGGACACTTTAATGGGGATTGACAAGATGTCGCCAGGAGCCAGGGCTGCCATCAGAACCTTCTGATTTCCTGAAAATCCTCTACTCTGCGACCAGGTAAACTTCTCCAGAGGGAAGAACAATGGACGTGCCCACTGGTGCAGCCAGGACTTTCTCCATGGTTGCTTACTAAAGAGAACAGGCAACGACCTAGATGTCTAACAACAGGGATTAACTACGCTACGATATGAAATTTGGTCAGCCACTAAATAATGTTGCAGAAGAGAAGTTTGTTACTTAAAAAGATAGATGTTTAAGACGTTTCACCCCTGCAAAGGAGGTACAAAATAGCATAGTTCACAGTACACATTTTTGTTGTTGTTTAACTATATATATGTATATATAAAGAGAGAGAGAGAGAAAGGAATGAAATGAAATGTTGACAAAATGTTAACAAAAATGATCTCTGAGTAGTGATACGAGAACACTGTTTCTCAACCTTAGCGCCCATGACATCGGGCTGGATAATTCTCTACTGTGGGAGACTGCTCTGTGCATTGCGGGGTGGTTAGAAGCACCCTTACCCTTTGGCCACTAGAAACCAGTAGCGCCCCTTCTCCCAGTAGTGACAACCAAGAAATCTTCAGACCATTGCCAAACACTCCCCGGGATGGGGGTTGAAGGGGCTAAAATTGCTCCTGCTTGAGAACCACTGCTCTAGAGCCATTTCAGCTTCTCCTTGTTGATTTATGTGAATTATATTTATAAAAAGAATTAATACAAATTCTGGAACTCCCCGAAGTTCTGGAACTTTAAAGAAAACTCCCCGAAGTTCTGGAACTAGATAGTGGTGATGGTTGCACAACATGGTGAATGTATGTAATGCCACTTAAAAGTGATAAATTTTACGTTATGCATATTTGCTACCCAAATCCCCCAGTGTCTGATGATGTGTGTCTAAGTTGGTGCTCAACATGGGATGATCTGGAAACGGATTCACTTTAATGAGTAACCCTTCCTCTGCCTAGGTTACCACCATGACTGATGATAACTTGCTGAATTTAACCTCCCCGAGGACAGGGACCTTTCCCACCACGGTTACTGCTACCAAATGAAATAAGGGCTTTACTTAAAGAGGAGTTTGCAAGACACTGGAGGGGCTGAGTAGCAGAAGATAAGGTCTCTGTGCCCAAATGGCACCTGATCTAGATGAGAAAGCTCATGGGGCCTAGTGCAGGGGGGCTCCTCTGTCAGGCCTTGAAGGGCTGGGTTTGGGTCAGTGTGGAGAGGGAGAGGGCATTCTTAGCAAAGGGCCGGAGGGGACAACCACTTCCCAAGGCGGGAGCTAGTGGGAGGAGCTGAGCTCACACAAAACAGTGTCAGGAGTGGCTGATGTCAGGAGGAAAGTAGCTTGGATTTTTGTCCACAGCAGTGAGGAGGCCCTGGAGGCAGGAAGGCCTGCCGGTGATGCATGGACCGGGTGATAGTGAGAGGAGGAGCAACAGCCAGGGCCATTTATTCTGAGCACTTCCCATGTGTTGGTCAATTACTTGTCATAGAAATGCCATCTGCCAGGTTGCGGTGGCATCATCATCATCACTATTCCCATTTTACAGGTGAGAAAATCCAGGCACAGAGAAATTAAGTGATTTCCTGAAGTCACACCTCTGGTAAGTGGCAGGACCAGGATTCAGGTCTGTCTGACTCTGGAGCCTGGAGGCTTAGTTCACACACCAGGCTACCCCCTGCAGGGAAGATGCCTGCTTCTGCCCACTGGCAGAGCACTTCTGAGTTTACTGGATTCTCCCACAAGGCCAGCACTGCTTTCAGATGAGTTAACCGAGGCTCAGTTAGGGAAGTGATACGTTTAAGGACACCTGATTACTTAAAGACAATGTTGGCATTAGAACTTGGGTTTTTGGGATCTCAAATGGCCCTCCTAACTGTCATAGTTTCTCCGAGGTGGGGCTCACACTCCCTAGGCTCTGGGGGCCAGAGACGGGCCAGGAGATGAACAAGGTGAAGAGAAGGGAAAAAGCGGCTGAGAGTCCCTCGAGGACTCACCTGCTCACCTGCCTGGAGGTGTTACCTCCAGGATCTGGGGCAAGTGGCCCCAGAACACCCAAGCCCACCCTCAGCTGAAGCCCCTCCTTGGGCCAAGGGTGGGCACTGAGCTGTGCTGGGTCCTTTGGCTGTGGGCTGCCTGCTGCTGGACCAGCCCACATAATTCACCTGAGGCCTGGCACTCCAGAGAGCGTCAGGGCTCTGGGAGATTTACGGGCTCCGATAAAGCCATCTCAGCCCTCGCATAAGAAGCGTTTGATATTTGATGATCTGAAAGGCCTTGTCCCAGAGGAGGAGTGTGAGGGGGGAAGGAGGAGGGGAGACACTTAAGAAAACAAAGAGGACAGTGATCAGATGCCCAAGGAGAAGGAGGCACGGGGCGGGCTGTGTGCTGTCTGTCACCCTGACGAAGCCGGCACCCCCTCCTCCAGCACCTCTGCACGGATCCAGCACCGAGAAAGGGAGAGGCAGGCTGAGGGGACCGGGCCAGTGTGCCGCGCTATAGGGCCTCCCTCCCCGAGGCACAGGGCGAGGGGGTGATGCGCGACGTCCCTGGGGAGCCCACCAGCTCCCCCTGGTCACCCCCAGGGGAGGGACAAAGTTTATGTATAACAAAGCTGACGGAAGAACCCATAAAGGACCTGACTGGATGCACACTTACGGGCCTGTGGGCCTCTCTGAGCCTCAGTTTCCCCCCTGGGGGTAAGAATACCTATCCTACTCACTTGGCTATTTGGAGGTTCAGTGGAATAAGGGACCAGAAGATGCTTTACAAACTGTAAAGGGCTGAGCCCACGTCAGGTATGTGTGAAGGATAGTGAACCCCGTGCCTGGGGCAGGTGGAAGTAAGCAGTGCCTGGAACTGGAAGAAGACATTAGGTGGGAAAGACCGCGGTGAAGAAGGGCAGGGTGGGGGCAGCGCCAGCTGTCGGTGCACACTGAACTCGGTGCGAAGAGGAGGCTCGGCACTCCTGAAATCCCCTTTAGATCCTGTTTCCCAGGCTCTACCCTTTTCCTCTAAATGCCGTTGGTTCAGTTCCTTGTCTTGTCATCATCATGACAGTGAAAAACTCCAGCATCAGAAAGCCCTGAGTTCGAATCTAAACTCTGCTACTTCCAGCCATGGGACTTTGCAGGCAAGTGACCTCGCCTCTGTGAGCTTGCTTCCTCACCTGCCAAACAGAGGTGATGATAACTGAAGGTGCCTCCTAGGGTTGTGGGGAGGACTCAATGAGATGGAGAACAAGGAGCAAGGCTCCCTGATTCCCATCCCCCACCCCCGGCTCTCCTGCTGCTTTCCCTCCTTGAGTGCTGATCCCACAGCTGCCCCCCCACCTCCACCCCAAGTACTGCACGTTCCGGAATGAATGACTTTCAAATCTGGGAAGGAGAGCCCATCACACACACTGAGCTGGGTAATTTATGAATCAAATTGTGCTCCGTCAGGGCTCCGCAGCCCAGAAATAGATGTGGTCGGACGAGGTTCAGGGAGCCAGCCTCAGACACAGTTATCTTCATAGAAACTGGCCACCAGCTGGCAGAACTGGCCCAGACTACTGACCTTGAGGGGCTCCCTGAGGGCTGAGAAGTCCCCCTCCATCTGATCCCCGCTGAGTCCTGAAGAGAGGACAGAGCTCTCTCTGGGGCTCAGGAGGACAGCTGGAGAACCTGGGCAAGTTACTACACCTCTCTGGGCTTCAGAGTCCTCCCCTGTTTAAAAAAGAGGCGGCTTTTCTACGGTGTGTTAGTCGCTCAGTCGTGTCCGACTCTGAGACCCCATGGACTGTAGCCCACTGGGCTCCTCTGTCCATGGGATTCTCCAGGCAAGAATGCTGGAGTGGGTCGCCATTTCCTTCTCCTTTCTATGGTAGTGGTTTTGAAATCTCCTTGTTTTAGTAGAAAATCCTTTTATCAGAGAAAGTCTTGCACAGAATCCCAGTGTGTAAAGCAACCAAAACCAGGGCTAGCTGCTCTGGCTGGAGCAGATGAGGGGCTGTGCTGGAGTTCAGCACAATCAGTAGCCCCTACCCCCAGAGGGGGCCCTGAGGAGGGGTTTGGGGGCCTGGAGATTCAGGGAGCCTGAAAGTCACCATGGACTCTTTCAGTATTAGGATTCCTTGGCTGTCTATGAGCACTCAGCCAAGGATGCACAGGGCCTGTCATCATACCATCTGGGTTACTTGAGAACCAATAAATGCTAGCCAGGTAGGTAAGGTAAGAGATTCATAAGATCAGCATTGTTTCATCTGGATTAGATGTGAAAAGGGCAGATGTTACAGTGCCTAGGACCAGGGCTAGAATCTTAGCATAACTCCTCATAAGCTGTGTGTCTGTGGGCAGGTTACCTGCCCTCTCTGGGCTTTGGTCTCCTTGGCTGTAAAAGAGGAGAGGTAATACTTGTCTCTGGCTTCCCTGGTGGCTCCGTGGTAAAGAATCCGCCTGCCAATGCCCTGGGCTGGGAAGATCCCCTGGAGAAGGAAATGGCAGCCCACTCCAGTATTCTTGCCTGGGGAATGCCACGGACAGAGGAGCCTGGCAGGCTACAGTCCATGAGCTTGTAGAAGAGTTGGACACCGCTGAGCGACAAACAACAATACTTGTCTCATGGAGCTGATGGGAAGATGAAAGCAGGAAATGCATCTACTTAGTTCAGCACATCGTAAGTGCTAGTGAATATTAGTTGTTACAAAATTTTTTGAAGAAGGAAGGAAACTCTGCACTCGACACATTCTTTGCAGCTTAGTCCTCACCCATTACTAAACTGAGTGAGTAAAGTCGCTCAGTCGTGTCCAACTCTTTGCGACCCCATGGACTGTAGCCTATCAGGCTCCTCCCTCCATGGGATTTTCCAGGCAAGAGTGCTGGAGTGGATTGCCATTTCCTTCTCCAGGGGATCTTCCTGACCCAGGAATCGAACCCGGGTCTCCCGCATTGCAGGCAGACGCTTTACCGTCTGAGCCACCAGGGAAGCCTAGTGAACTAAACTGAGGTTGAGAGGTAAAAAAAATTGGTCCCAAGTCACATGGCTGGTAGGTGGTTGAGCTAAAATTTGCACCTACAGTATTTGATAGCAAAGCCTGAGTTCTCTGTCCTACACCTCGCTAGAAACACTGCATCCAGAAAGCCCCATCAGGAAAGCTCTAGATGGGGCCAGGCCCAGTTTCCTGATGACAGAGGGTTTTCCAGCATCTGGTCAGTGACTCAGTGTGTGACATCAAGGCAGATGTTTCTGATCAGGGAATGGCTAGGGGAAAAAACTAAAGATTTAGTTAAGGACAAAATCCACTTGACAATGTGGAAAACAAATCTTGTTCTACTGAAAATAAGTCAGAATCATCATTAAAAAAAAAAAAAAGGCAAATTCATCCTTCACGGAAGGAGCCCCCGTGAAAACGGAAAGGCTGGGGTTTCCCAGAGGTTGTCCCCAGTAACTCTGATGCCTGGGGTACAGGAAAGGCCAACTTTTTAAAGTTCTACAGTCAAATAAATTTGGGAAATGCTGAACAGGCATCTCTGCTACAGGATTTGTCAGAGCCTTTAATGTGCTAATGTCGCTTGTGATTTGCCAGGACAAGGATGATGTTGTGATGAGGTGTCTTTCCAACTTATTTGGCCACAGAACCCTTTCTGCAAAGGCTGTTTTGAGGAATGGTGTGGAAACCCACTGCCCTCCAGTGGGGACCCTGAGCACGCAAGGTAGATGTGCCCAGTGCCAGAGATGGAAAATGGAAGATGGTTATAGCCCATTACGTTCAAACTTCTCCTTCTCTCCTGGGGAACTGAGGCCCAGAGATGGTGAGTAACTTGACCAACATCACACAGCAAGTTAAGAGTTGGAGCTGGCACCAGATGGGTCAACCTCAAGTCTGGCTCAAGTCTGGGCGCATGTCCAGGACACATTTGGACATGGATTCCAGACCAGAGGTGGGTGCTCTGCCTACTTTGGGATCACATTGGGAAAAAAGGAAACTTTCTACTATGGAAAATTTCAAAGATAAACAATGCAGAGAGAAGAACACAACGAAGCCCTGTATACCCATCACCCAGACTCAATAATCATCATCATTTTGCCAATCATCTTTTGAACTCATTCCCTCACCCCTGACACCACTGGAGTTATCACAGCAAAGTCCAGTTCATCCTTAAATACTATACACGTCACTGATACGGATTTCATAAATGTGGCCAGACACGCATTATCACACAGAACAAAGCTGATGAGTCCTTAACATCACCTAAGACAGACCGCACGCAAGCGGGGGGCCATTTTTGAGGCTGACATTAGGGTTAGATGCCTTAACCTTTACTACTCAGTCCTCAGAGACCAAGCTTCTGGGATCACCAAAAATGAAAGAAAAGGTTCTTATAACAATATCTGTCAAGTTCCACTTCTGAAACAAGAACAAAATGAAGAGCAAAATGATCAGGAGTAAATATGGTCAAATGTCAACAAATGTTATCTAGGTGGTGAATACACTGAGGGTATCTTATGTCAGTTTCTGTACTTTCCTAAATAGTTAATATTTCACATTTGCCAGTGATCCTTGCCCCTCTCCCCAGGGGTCCTGACCTAGTGTGTGTGTGTGTGTGTGTGTGTGTGTGTGCACGCACGCACATTTGTGCATGCATGGTGGATGGGGGTGGGTGACCATTTCATCCTGGCAGCCTGGCTTCCAGAATGCCCTCATCTTTCCAGCTCGAGTATCAGCCCCAGATGTCTCATCATGTCCCCAGGCCCTGGCCCAGTGCCCCACACCAAGTGGGAGTTCAGAATGCTTGCTGAGTGAGTCCAGCCAGACAGGGAGGGGTGTCCCGAGACATTTCCGTCCCCTTGGCTCAGACAGGCAGGAACTTCTGCTGAGCAAGCAAGAAACAGGAAAAAGAGAGATGTCCTTGCCTTTTTGTTCAGGGAGTATGGTCAGTCACCAAAATCTCTGCAAGACCTCTGACCACTTTCTTGAAAGAGAAAGGTCAGAGTTCAGGATACTTCCCACTGGACCACCCTCAGGACCTGGCCTGGGATCCTCTCAACTACAGGAGCTGGCCTGGGCTGCAGACCCCTCCTCCCTCGGCAGGAGGGCTGTTTCTCTGGGATGCTCCCAGCACAGCTGAAGGGACAGGCGGGCACCCTATGGTCCCCCTACTCCAAGCTCTGTGAATGTATGCTTCTGCAGGGGAGGGGAAGCAAAGGATCCAGCTGGAGACAGATGGCATCTGTGGGGATGTTTCACAAAGCCTGAGACTCTCAGTGCCCATGGAAAAGAGGAAGGAAACCCTTTGTTTGTGAAAGAAGCTCCTGGCACCGCCGATGGCACTGAGCAATTCCTCAGACCCCAAACACCATTTTGCCCAGGCCACACTGAGGGCAGTCTTTGATCTTCTGCCCCCTCCAACTTCTGCCCAGATGTGCCCACTCTCCCTCCCAGCACTAAGCCCTAGACATTGCCAGCTGCGGCAGCCCCAGCCTGCAGCTCCCCTGTCCGAAGATGACTTATGGCTTTAATTACCGAGAGCTGGGTGTGAGCCTCGGGAAGGAGCCAGCCCCACCAGGCTGGGTTCCTGTTGACAAGGGGCTGCCAAGTTGGCGAGGGCGGTCCTGCACGCTTGCCACACTGTCCTCCGTCGTCTGGGTGGTGACCAGACTCTTCCTTTCCTTCCAGGGTGCCTGCCTACGTGCTCTGAGAGTGGGGTGAAGGAATGTGGATGCCGTGGGGAATGTGCGCAGAGTGGCTCGGAGGCTGACCCATGAGACAGCTTTGTCTTGAGAGGTGTGGGGAGATGCAGGAGGGAGGACCTGGGGCAGGCGAGCAAAGGGGTGCTCAGGACGATGACCAGGCTCTCCTGAAAGACAAAGGTTGCCAAAGAAGCTGGGGTAGTATGGGGAAAGCTGTGAGCAGCTGGACAGACAGATGGATCCAGCTGAGATGGTCTGCATGATGAACCTTCCAGGTTATCTTTCACCTGGATACCCCAGAGGCCTTCCAGCTGCTTGCCCTGCTTCTCCTCTAGCCCTCTCGCCAGCTCACTCTCCACCCAGAAGATCTTTCGAAAGCCTGATGCAGATCCAGTTACTCCACTGCAAGTTCTTCCCAGTGCAAATGGAACAACCCTGAATCCTCACCCTGGCGTGAGAGCCCCTAAACGGCCAGCCTCTGCTCAGCTCTCACCTCACTTCCTACGCCCAGTTCTCTACTCCCCACCACACCTGAGTCTCATGAAACCTCTTTTTCCCATTTTCTCTTTCTTAAATATACCCAGCTATTTGCTGTCTCGGGGCCTTTACACGCACTGTTTCCTCTGCCTAGAACTCTTTTATCCCCAAACCTCCGCATGGCTGTCTCCTCTGCCTTTGTTCAGTGTCCTCGCAAATGTCACCATATCAAAGAGGCCACTACCCCAGCTAAGTGGCTGAAGCTCACTCTCCATCATACCTTCCCCCCGTTTTATTTTCTTATAAGTCCCTGTCACTCTCTAAAATTATCTTAGTCATTCATCTGTTCAATAGTTTATATTCTGGATTTCTCACCAGACTATAAGACCCATGAGGACAACAGCATTTTCTCTCTTGTTCGTGGCTGTGTCCCCAGAGCTGATATAAGAGAGGTATTTGATATTCACATAATAATAAACATTCATGAATAATCATCAAATTAGCCCCAATTCTTTGTGTTACAAAAAGGGACAAGGACCTCCACACTGCCCAGCAACTAGAAGCAGAGCCAACAGACCAGAGGTGGCTACCCTGCCCTCCACGGCCAGGCCCCCTTTCCCTGCTGAGTTGACCAGCTCTGTGCAGGGGATGAGCTGCCTGGTCTGCCAAGCTCTGCTCCCTACCTTACCTAAGAGCCTCCTAGGGGGGCAGGCTCCAAGGACGGTTGTGGGGTTTTGAGGAGTCCTCCCAGTGATGGACCTTGACAGCTTCCTGCACCTGAGGCAGCTTCAGGGCAGAGCAGGAGGGGACTTGGAAGGGGGCAGACGTAACAAGGAGGAAGAGCCTGGGTCAGAGTAGCTGAAAGAGTGAGCCTGGAATCAGGTCCCTCCCCGACTGCTGTGGCCTTGGTTTTCTCATCTGTGACTTGGGAGGGCTGAACTGGATGACATATGGGTCCCTGGGGCGTGTGACAGGTGAGCCCCCTGAAGCCAGGCCCCTGGCATTGGGAGAAAGTTGGAGATTGGCAAGGGAACAGGTGAAGGCATGAAGGCGCCTATCCTGCGCCCTCCCTCCCTGACCCCAGCACCGCTACAGGCTCTTGCCCGGGCCCGCGTTATCAATCTCCTTCCACCTGGAGAACACCCCTAGATGGAATTCCTATTGGCGTGAGGCCTGTGATATAACAAGTCACTCGCTTTGCCTAGAAAATGAAAGATGATAAGGCAGAGTTCCTGGGACAGAGGCGATCTCCATAAATCTGCCAGAGAGTGCCGGGATTACTTTGTGGGATTAATTATCTGTCCTTCAAACAAAGACCTGACCTCAGCAGCCGAATGTCCCCAACCTGTAAGGGAGGGAGCCTTGGGCCTGTCTCTTATACACATCTGGCCTTGGTTTTCTCATCTGTGACTTGGGAGGGCTGAACTGGATGACATATGGGTCCCTGGGGCGTGTGACAGGTGAGCCCCCTGAAGCCAGGCCCCTGGCATTGGGAGAAAGTTGGAGATTGGCAAGGGAACAGGTGAAGGCATGAAGGCGCCTATCCTGCGCCCTCCCTCCCTGACCCCAGCACCGCTACAGGCTCTTGCCCGGGCCCGCGTTATCAATCTCCTTCCACCTGGAGAACACCCCTAGATGGAATTCCTATTGGCGTGAGGCCTGTGATATAACAAGTCACTCGCTTTGCCTAGAAAATGAAAGATGATAAGGCAGAGTTCCTGGGACAGAGGCGATCTCCATAAATCTGCCAGAGAGTGCCGGGATTACTTTGTGGGATTAATTATCTGTCCTTCAAACAAAGACCTGACCTCAGCAGCCGAATGTCCCCAACCTGTAAGGGAGGGAGCCTTGGGCAGTGGCAGGGTGGGGGTGGGAGGGGTGGCCTGGGCTGAGGGGCAGGCCATGGTGCGGGCTGAGCAAGCACTGTGAGATACCAAGTAGGCATTTCACTTCTCCTAGAAGACCCTACACAGCTCCCTCCTGCCCAGCACACCATGTTTACCCGCTTCTAACACTTTCTGCAGCCTGACTCTTCTTGGTTTCCAGCAACCCAGCCACCCCTCCCAGCCGTTTCTCGGCCAGTTGGTACTGCCTCCTGTCCTCTCCTAGCTACACTCCTACTTCCCAGAATTGGGGGTGTCCTGATATGGATAAGAAACTTCTATGTGCAATAGAAAAAGGACTGGACCAGGAGCCAGCTTGGTGTCTACCTTGAGTTTCCTGAGCTCTCAGCCTCAGTTTACCCATCCATAAAATGGGAACAGCATAGATAAGGTCTTTTTACATGAAGAGGTTGTCAGGAAGATCCATGGGACAGAGTGGCCTGTGGAAAGCACATGGACTTCAGACTCATGTAGACAGGCCATTTCTTGGTCTAGAATGACCCTATCTGTTCCATAACCTTTTGGGGTTTGTTTCCTCCCCTGTGAAATGGGGACACGGATAGAGTTTGTCGGCATAACATGCAACGTCTGTAGACAGCCTGGCATGACATCCTTGGGAGGGAGTCTACTGACATCCTAATTACACTGCAAGAGGAGTGCGGTCACAGTGGCTGTCTGCTCTCCCCTCAGGCCAGTCCCTTCTCCTTGCTGAGCCCACACTGCGTGTAAACTCTCTAGACTCCCAAGTGGAAGCAGACCACTCTCGGAGCCAAGGAACACCAGTGCTAATCACAGAGAGGCTTCCCAGGGCCAGCCTGCATGCCAGCCAAGCCCCAGGTATCTGTTTTGAGTCACAAGGGCCACGGAGGAAAGGCAGTTGGTATCGTCTTCAGTTCCATGAAAACATGAGGAGGTGGATGGATTTCATGGTAGAAACATAGACATTAGAGGGTCACCTCTGGGTGGAGGTGGTTGGGGTGTGACAAAAAGGTCCTGGATGTGAGGTGAGGGTGGCTCGGGAGCAACTGCTGGTCAGGCCACACAGGACCTGGGCAATCCCAGGCAGACCTCACCCAGCTGACTTCCAAGATCTCATGGGGTGAAATAGGAAGGCCAGCCCTCCCTTGCAGCGTCACACAGAGGGTGGATAACTTAGGTGAAGGCCCCTGGCAGCTGCTCAGGCATACATGGGCCCCTCAGGAAAGAATGGCTGCTTCATGGGTTCCCAGGAAAGTGTGGATGCGGCCCAAGCAGGCCTCCAGGGTTCAGAGGCTCAAGTCCCAGGGGCCTGATGGACATGTGGATTCCAGAGCATCCCACAGTCGCCATGATGGGGCGGAAGAGAAGGAGGATAAGAAGGCAGATGCTTGTGGACCCTGAGCCAACAAGGCCGCCATGGGCCAGAGGGGACATGGTTCTGGCGTAGGGTAGGGAACAGCAGGTGAGAGCAAACACGGAAGCTGAGCTGGCTGGTGAGCAAGACCTCCCAGCAGAAAAGGAAAGGGAATAACCAACTTTCCCCCATCGACTCAGCAGAAAGGGAAGCTGGGTGGTCAGGGAAGGCTTCCAGAGGTGGTGAGTGGGAAAATAAGGCTTAAAGGAAGGGCGGGCTATAGGAAGGGATAAATAATGGCAGCAGGCTCCTCTCTGCTCTTCCCAAGCTCTCTTCTTTCAAGAAGGTGCAGTGAAAAGCAGTCACTTCCCCTAGGTAATGTCAATGAACATTAGGAATCATAGCAATTTATTGAACACTTACTATGTATATCAGTCACTGTGCTAAATAGGCCCTGCCTTCTCTTTGAGGTAGGGGTTTGAATGTCAATTTACAAAAGTGGTTGTTGAGGTCCCACAGCCAGATGAACTTGGAGTCAGGATCTGAACTCAGATCTAACAGACCCAAAGCCCTAAGTTGCTACCTCAGCATACAAAGCACTTCCCAGGGGGCATCCAGTTGGTTATTCTGTCCTGTGGGTGGCACAACCTAGCACTCCAGGTTGAATCAAGTTAGGGACACAGTCCATACCTCCTAACTCTGTGCCTGGTGGATGGCCAGTAGCTGAGGCAGGTGCTTTGAGTTCCAGTGAAGCAAGATGAGAAAGAAACAGAGATGGGTGTCATCCTGGACAAGGATTGGGTGTTGGGTTTAGGTAAATGGGGGTGTTTGCCTCTTCAGATCTGTGGGGTCCATCTACATCCCTTCAAACAATACCCATCTTATTGGACTCAAGATTTGATCTCCAAAACTGCAGTCCAAACTGCTTGGGTCCAAATCCTGGCTTTGATGTTTACAAGCTGAGTGGCCTTGGGCAAGTTACTTAACCTCTCTGAGCTTAGTTTCAGTTCAGTTCAGTTCAGTTCAGTTGCTCAGTCGTGTCCAACTCTTTGCGCTCCATGAATTGCAGCACACCAGGCCTCCCTGTCCATCACCATCGCCCGGAGTTCACTCAAACTCAAGTCCATCAAGTCGGTGATGCCATCCAGCCATCTCATCCTCTGTTGTCCCCTTCTCCTCCTGCCCCCAATTCCCCCCAGCATCAGAGTCTTTTCCAATGAGTCAACTCTTCACATGAGGTGGCCAAAGTATTAAGAGTTTCAGCTTTAGCATCAGTCCTTCCAATGAACACCCAGGCAAAATGATAGGATACTGAAAGAGGAACTTCCCGGGTTGGCAGGTGCCCAATACGCTACTGGAGATCAGTGGACAAATAACTCCAGAAAGAAGGGATGAAGCCAAAGCAAACACAATACCGAGTTGTGGATGGGACTGGTGATAGAAGCAAGGTCTGATGCTGTAAAGAGCAATATTGCATAGGAACCTGGAATGTCAGGTCTATGAATCAAGGCAAATTGGAAGTGGTCAAACAGGAGATGGCAAGAATGAATGTCAACATTCTAGGAATCAGCAAACTAAAATGGGCTGGAATGGGTGAATTTAACTCAGATGACCATTATATCTACACTGTGGGCAGGAATCCCTTAGAAGAAATGGAGTAGCCATCATGGTCAACGAAAGAGTCCAAAATGCAGTCAGTTCAGTTCAGTTCAGTTGCTCAGTCGTGTCCGACTCTGCAACCCCATGAATCGCAGCACGCCAGGCCTGCCTGTCCATCACCAACTCCCAGAGTTCACTCAGACTCACGTCCATCGAGTCAGTGATGCCATCCAGCCATCTCATCCTCTGTTGTCCCCTTCTCCTCCTGCCCCCAATCCCTCCCAGCATCAGAGTCTTTTCCAATGAGTCAGCTCTTCGCATGAGGTGGCCAAAGTACTGGAGTTTCAGCTTTAGCGTCATTCCTTCCAAAGAAATCCCAGGGTTGATCTCCTACAGAATGGACTGGTTGGATCTCCTTGCAGTCCAAGGGACTCTAAAGAGTCTTCTCCAACACTACAGTTCAAAAGCATCAATTCTTCGGTGCTCAGCCTTCTTCACAGTCCAACTCTCACATCCACACATACTTGGATGCAATCTCAAAACCGACAGAATGATCTCTCTCTGTTTCCAAGGCAAACCATTCAAAATCACGGTAATCCAAACCTATGCCCCAACCAGTAATGCTGAAGAAGCTGAAGTTGAACGGTTCTGTGAAGACCTACAAGACCTTTTAGAACTAACACCCAAAAAAGATATTCTTTTCATTATAGGGGACTGGAATGCAAAAGTAGGAAGTCAAGCAAAACCTGGCGTAACAGGCAAGTTTGGCCTTGGAGTACAGAAGGAAGCAGGCCAAAGACTAATAGAGTTTTGCCAAGAGAATGCATTGGTCATAGCAAACACCCTCTTCCAACAACACAAGAGAAGACTCTACACATGGACATCACCAGATGGTCAACACTGAAATCAGACTGATTATATTCTTTGCAGTCAGAGATGGAGAAGCTCTATACAGTCAACAAAAACAAGACCGGGAGCTGACTGTGGCTCAGATCATGAACTCCTTATTGCCAAATTCAGACTTAAATTGAAGAAAGTAGGGAAAACCACTAGACCATTCAGGTATGACCTAAATCAAATCCCTTATGATTATACAGTGGAAGTGAGGAATAGATTTAAGGGCCTAGATCTGATAGATAGAGTGCCTGAAGAACTATGGAATGAGGTTCGTGACATTGTACGGGAGACAGGGATCAAGACCATCCCCATGGAAAAGAAATGCAAAAAAGCAAAATGGCTGTCTGGGGAGGCCTTACAAATAGCTGTGAAAAGAAGAGAGGCGAAAAGCAAAGGAGAAAAGGAAAGATATAAGCACCTGAATGCAGAGTTCCAAAGAATAGCAAGAAGAGATAAGAAAGCCTTCTTCAG
>SJYT01043546.1:479775-560386 GCA_006410635.1 Cephalophus harveyi
AGAGATACCAACGGAACATTTCATGCAAAGATGGGCTCGATAAAGGACAGAAATGGTAGGGACCTAACAGAAGCAGAAGATATTAAGAAGAGGTGGCAAGAATACACAGAAGAACTGTACAAAAAAGAGCTTCAGGATCCAGATAATCATGATGGTGTGACCACTCACCTAGAGCTTGGTTTCCTCATTGGCAAAGCGACAACAATGATAGTACCCTCCCCATCAGGGTGCTGTGAGGAGTAAATGAGTTAATGCATAGGCTGCTTAAAGCAGTGCTAGGCACATGGTGATTACCAGCTAAATGCTGGCCAATGCTACTATTAGCTGGGTGGGGTTTCCCCTTTTACCTCCCATTCTACTCCTCTTTTCCCAAAGAAGTACCACTCCCAGGCTCTGCTAAACATCTCTGTACATGTATGTATTATTGCTAAATATCTACTGTTGCTAATGCATTTTTCAACTACAGACATGGTATTATGCTATTCCATTCTGTTTCTTTTATCACTCAACACTAAGTTTCAAAGATTTATCTGTTTCACTGCCTGTACATCTATTAAGTTGAATCCTATGAAACTGCTCACATTCGACCATTTTTGACCTACAAAAATGGTGATTTCATGTGATTTAACCTAATAGTATCTGGCTTCTAACTGATACAGAGCTTTAGTGTAGGGGTTGTAAAAGGCCATAGTAAGTATTTATTTTAGACTTTGCAGGTCAAGAGGGAAAATTGAGGACATGATGTTAGTACCTACTGAAGAGTAGAGAAAAAAATCTCCACAAAATTTTTGATGAAATTTTATATATAACAATAATTGAGCACATTTTTATAACACTGGTCTACTAGTAAGAAGAATGAAATTTGGGGAGCAAAACATTTCACTTAAGCGGAATTCAAAGACAGTGCTTACTATCATCAAATCAACTGGCTTGATGAAATACTCATCTTTAAAAAATACTCATCTTTAAAAATACTCATCTTTAAAATTCAGGAGTTAGGACCTGGATATTATGATGGCCTTTATTTAGCCTACCACAGCATCTTTGCCCCTGTCAAAAATTTACCCCACTCATACCTCTCTTCCACACTGGCTCCCTCATGGTCTCCCAGGATGGATCCGTGCATCTACCTAGTCCATCCATAACTTGGAGATATTACAAAACAGGCAGGGGGTATGAAGAAGTTGGTCATTTTAATTGCCATTTGCATTTCTCTGATTTCCAGTCAGTGTCGGTACCTCTACATACATTCAGTAATCTCTGGGGCATCCCATTCTGTGAATATATTTTGTCTTTTTTCTATTGAACTTCCCAACTTTTCCTATTGATGTGTAGAAATTTCTTATATATTCTAAATATTATTCCTGTGCTGGTTTTTTAATTGTTGCAAAAATCTTTTCCACACATGTCATCTATTGTTAACTTTGTCTATATATTTCAATGGAACTGGAAATCGTTTGATGATCAATTTTTCACTTATGGCATATGTTCTTTGGGTGGTAAGAAGTCCTTTTCAACTACAAGGTCACAAAGATATACCCTCACATTTCCTTTTATGAGCTTTATATTTCACCTTTCACCTTGAAGTCTTTAATCCATCTGGAGTCTACCTTGGTGTATGGGAGGGATTTGTTTTATTTTTCTCCATAGAGCGAGCTAGTTTTCCCAACACCAGCTACTATACAAGTCATCTTATCCCCCATTGATTTGTGGTGCCACCTTTATCATATATCAAGTTCCCATATTTATATGTGGGTCTGGTTCTATTCTGTCCCATTGGGCTATCTGCCTATCTTTTTAAATGTACTGGATAAATTTGGGGCTAGTCTCCCTCATGGCCCTGCTGCCCTCTTCTGTACCAGCTGCTCAGGGTGACACCATCTCGGGCTGCCAGCTCCCTATGGCTTTGGACATTGCTCGTGACGATGAGCCGGCCAATCTGACCCCTTCTAGGAAGTCTGGAACTGGAAAACTAGAATATGGAGATGACTGACAGCTGAGACAGAAGCAAAAAGGACATTTCAAGGGTAGCCATGATGAGAGAGATCAGTATGGCCATCATGGGCTAGGTAGATGCACTGATCCATCCTGGGAGACCATGAGGGAGCCAGTGTGAAGAGAGGTATGAGTGGGGTAAATTATCGACAGGGGCAAAGATGCTGTGGTAGGCTAAATAAAGGCCATCATATATCCAGGTCCTAACTTCTGGAACCTCTGAATGTTACCTTGCATAGCAAAAAAAGGAAGTTACAAATGTGACTCAGTTAAGCATCCTGATATGGGGAGATTATTGGCTGGACCCTACAGATAATCACAAGAGTCCTGAAAGACTGAAGCACAGTGAGATCTGACTGTAGAAGAGAAGGCAATGTGATCACAGTGAAAAGACTGGAGTGATCTGGGCACAACCCAGAGAATGCTGGTAGCCACCAGCCCCTGGAGGAGGCAAGGGACGGATTCCCCCCGGAACCTCCAGATGGAACCAGCCAGCTGACACCGTGACTTTAGCCCCATGGAGCTAAATCACTGCGGACTCTGGCCTGCCTGCCAGAATCAGAAGAGAGAACATTTCTGTTGCTTTAAGCCCCTGAGTTTCTGGTAATTTGTGTTGAAGCCATAGGAGGCAAACTCAGATGCTGTAAGAAAGGAGAGAGGGTGCAAGCTCTGCCCCAATTCCTCATCCCTGGAGGTCCAACTCTGAGGAAGGTCTGCTCCAGATTCCTATAGGAACCCCACAGCCTCACCAAGGCCCCTTTCCCTGAGCGTCAGAGTGTTCTTGGGGCCACAGGGGCTCTCACAGGAACAACAAACACTCCTTAGTTTGACCCTTCAAATCACCTTCCTCTTCTGCAGCCTAGTGGCCTTGTCTGTTGCCCCTCAGACATCTCATGAAGAGTCCCTCCTCAAAGATTTTGCTCCAGTTGGTCTGTCCTGCTTGGGATGCCCTCCTCCCTACCTAACTCACCCATCCTTCAGTCCCAGTAACACCTTCTCCCCCATCGCTAAGGTGATATCATTTACAGGATCCTATCCAATAGAGGGCTGGTATTTCCGAAGTTCTTGCCCAGTGTTCGACACTGGAACACTTTACATGCATGGATACAACTGTCAGAACCTGCAGCAGCTCCATCATCCCTCCCCTAGCACAGATAAGGAAAGGCTCAGGACAAGTTACTCCAGTGTTAGGACTGCCCAATCCAGTCATCTGGATGTCCAACTTTTTCCATATCTGCGTGTCACACCTATTATTATTATTTGCCTCTTTTCTTGCATTTGACTCAGTTTCTCCTTTAAAAAATCACTCTAATAGAGTCTATTTAAGAATATCATCAATGGAGAACCAGTTCATTGGCCATAAATAGTGATTATAAAACAGATAAAACGAGCCTATGTGGTGAGATTTTAGTTACATCAGCTTGGCATCTGAAGGCTCTAGCCTGCTTTCTGTTTGTTAAACAGAGAGATGAGCTAAATGGTGAAGAGGTATTCAAGATGTGAGTACCCAACTAGACTTTCTCCTGGACAGGGCTGACAGAAATAGAAAATCTAAAAGAGAATTGAGAAGGGAATAGCCGTCTCACTGTGTGATTCGGTGTTATTTCACGCCCCACGCGTGCGGCACTTAAAATCATCTCTCTGGGGAATCAGCTGGGGTGAAGCCTCTGCCCTCACGCCATCCCCCCAACACCCTCAGCCTCCTCTGATCTCCCAGAGGACTCACTGATGGCATGAGGCCCTCAGCAAATGCTGTATGGATGGACAAGCAACTTTTCATATGCTCACTCCCCAGCAAGTCCTTACGCTTCTCACAGAATGGTTTTCCATCTCCAACTTCCATCCTAGACCCTGTCTCCCCAAGACTGCCAAGAAGGGAGGCTGGCTCACCAGGACCTCCTTACTAAGCATCTGCTGAATTGTGAAGGGCTGACTCTCCTGTCCCCACAAACTTCTAAGGGGCCCACAGCACCCCAGGACCTCAACTCCTCCTTTCCGAAATGTTCCTTAAGCCCAAACTAAATCATCCTCATTTAAGACTCCTGCTGTCATGAAGGAGCTTCCCAGGTGGCGGCAGTGGTAAAGACCCCACCTGCTAATGCAGAAGACGTAAGAGACGCAAGTTGGATCGCTGGAGGAGGAAATGTCAATACACTCCAGTATTCTTGCCTGGAGAACCCGTGGACAGAGGAGCCTGGTGGGCTATAGTCTATGGGGTCACAAAGAGCACACACTGTCTTTAAGAAGAAAAATCAGTCACTGGCTCCTTTAAAATAACCCTTGCTATTCTGGACATTGTGGTGAAGTGCCCTTCAGCCTCTGCTTTCACTGATTCAAAAGCGTTTCACTGATATGGTCCTTCAGAACGGTGCTTCTACCTGCACGGGCAGCAGGAGGGTGTGGGCGGGGCAGTGAGCTGGAAAACAGAGGCAGCCTGATTCCACCCCATGGGCCCCCACGAAAGAAAGGCCTTCTGAAGGTGCTGGAATGGAGCACGGCCCAGCAGAAGGAAAATGTGAGCAATAAATCCCTTCTGTGTCAGAATGTTTGTTCAGTTCAATCAATGTCTGAAAATATCTGCCCTGAAATCTCTGTTTCCAGGATATTGGTCAAATATTTGAATGGGGCAGCCAGTTAATTGACTCAGGAGGAGCACTTGACACAGAGGCAGAGGGAGGGGTGCGAGGGCACAGGAAGACAGCCGAGCCCACAGGCAGATCCAGTGACCCCCAGCCTCCGGCAGCACCGCCAAGTGTTCAGGGCAGGGGGAGGGGAGGCCCTGGAGAAGTGCGGGTTCTGGAGCTAACATGCTCTTCCCTCCTGCCAGCCATGTGACTCTGGGCAGCTGGGCCTCAGTTTCTTGATCTGCAGAATGGGCAGACAATGACAGTACCTACCTCCTGGGGTTAGTAGGGAGAATTTAAAGAGTTGATGCAGGAGGAGCATTTAGATCTAGTTCTAAGCATCCACAAAAGTGTTCGTTACTATTCCTATGTTATCATGATCCCTTACTCTGGTATTGAAAGCTCTCCAGTGTGAATCCCATGCTGTAAGAGGGTGTTAGGGCTGATGGAGAGGTCCCCTGAATGTGTGCTCACACCCTGCCTTGTGACTGGTGACACCCCTTCCTCGTGGTCTCTCCCAATCATCCCTCAAGGACTGCCCTTCTCAAGAACCGGCACTTTCCTGGCCTCCTGGAGCATCCATCACACATGCCACGCTCAGGCTCCTGTGACGGATTACCTGTGCAGTCAGGTCCTCCCTGACGCTGATACTGGACCTGTCTGGTGAACCTGCGGGTAGCCCTGCTGACATGTGGGCTAAAAGAGAGATCCCTTCCTTTGCTTCCATATTTTAAATTTGCTTTAAAACATGGGTTCTGTGAGAGAGATGGGGGTGGGGAGGGTGGCATGGTGTCCTTGTGGTCCTGTCTGGGCCCCATCCAGAGAATAGCTGAAGGCTGAGTGGGACAGCTGTTTAAATGGTGGGGGAGGAGATGGAGCATAAAGGGGCCCAGCAGGGATACTGAGGGGCCCAAGCCCAAGTACGGCTGCAGGGGGGCGACGAGCATCCCGTGTCCACCCGATTCACTTTGGCTCCAGGGTCATGGGGTGTCCAGGGGATGCTGGGCCATTTCAGCGGCTAGGGAGGGTGCAGACAGCAGCGGCCCAGGTGACTTACTGACTTGGCTTTGTGCAAGGGACACCCACAAGGGATCAGGGGCAAAAGAACAGGTCAGTTGGATAGCATATGCCTTCCTCCCTGCCCATAAGGGCCCTGCAATGCTTGGGGATTTGCTAAGAGCTATAGTCTTTGATTTTTGCAGGCAGAGAGGAGGAGCAAGAGCCAGTGACACTTACTTTTCTAAAATCTCCATTACCACCTATGTGCCGAGGAATCCTAGTATCTTTTCGTGTATGCATCTGTCATCAATCAGATGATAATGTTTTGATAAACTCTATTAATATTCCCATTGTACAGATGAGGAGACTGAGGCACAGACAGAAGTAACCTGCTCAAGGTCAGCTGAGACCTGAGCCAGGCTGGCCATGAGAAGGGCCTGTGATTAAGATTTCTCCCTCTCTCTCTCCAGAATGCCTGGCCCACAGCAGGCATACAATAAATACTGATGACATGGAGATGCTGATAGGAACATAGGTGCAGATGTTAACATTTTTGTCCCCCCAGGAAATCATGAATCAGAGCCCTACAGGGGTAGGAGACGGCTGATGGGCTGAGCCAGTAGAGGAACTCCATCTGCTTTGCTCACCCTCTCTGCAGGGCACCCCAGGGTGTCTACCTCTTTTGGAACCCACCCCATCACCAAGCCTAGAAAGGGGAGGGTACAGCCGTGCGAGGCTGTGGGTGACGTCGGGCTTAATATCTTTGTAACCACATTGCAAAGGGGCATGCCTAAGACGGCGCCTTACACTTAATCTTTCTCTTATTGCTTTTTCTCTTGTATGATTTAACCTTGCACCAGGTATCAAGCTAGATAAATAAAAACTTTTATTTCAGATTAGCCCCGGCTGGGGGCTGCCTTGAAAGCGGAGCAGTCATCCAGGCAGTGAGATGAAAAAGGGAGCGGGGAATGTGAGCTGCTGAGAGGGACTCATTGTATCTCCCAAAAGATATTTGAGACCGTTTGTGAGGAGGGAGGGATGAGATCTCCTGCCAAGCCCACAGCCTGGGGAGGCTGAGACGGCAGCTGACATCCCCCTAGTCCAGCCTTCCTGACCGCCTCTTCCTGAGTGGCCCTTCACGCCAGTTCCCTTCTCACACTAGTATTTCCTGCTCAGCGCTCAATGTGGCCAGGAGACCCTGCCTTTGCTGATATTTAGCTATGTCTTCCCCTCTAGAATGTGAGCTCTGTGGGCTCAGTGACAGCAACCTTCCCTTCACAATTGGTCCCCGGGGTCTGGCATGGAGCCTGGCACACAGTAGGAACTCAGTTAATATTGGCTGGTTAACTGAATGAATGAATCCTGGGGTTCTAGTTCGGTACATAGACCAGGGGGTTGACATGAATTATGTGGTTTCCCAGGCAGAATAGTAAAAGATGGTAAAAAGGATGTGGGTTTTGGAAGCAAGAAAAGCTGGGTTTGAATCCTGTGCCCCCAACTTATGTGCTGTGTGACCCTAAGTGTTTCATGAGCTCTGTGGGTCTAGTTTCCTTATCTGTAAAATGCTCTGGCCGGCTGCGTTCTGGGGTGAGAGTGAGGGTGACGGAGAGTATATGTAGCCCAGAGCAAACCCTCTCTCATGTTTACAGAGAGAGATGCACAAGATGTTAGGGCAGCATGGTTTGCAATAGTAAAATCAGTGCATACACCGTTCAACAAGAAAATGGATTACCTGTGATATTTCACATGATGAAGTAACACAGAGTAATAAAAACGAACAAATAATGACACCCTCCCCCCCAAAAAAATATAGATGGATCTTGTATGTAACACTGAAGAGAAAACACAAGTCCAGGAGACTATGTGTAACATACTATTAAAATAAGGTTCAAAGACGACTGAAATATGCATGTGTGACAAAACATTTTTTGAAACCAAAGAAATAAAAAAGAGAAAAAAATGCAAAGTGCAAAGAGATGGCTGTGGGATGGGGAGTTGGGATGGACGGGATGGGGAACACAGGGAGATGTGTGGGATGAGTAACAGTCTGGCTCTTGGGTTGGTTGGTGGGTTCACAGGTGTCTACAAAATTATTAAAAACTAATAATGAAACTAAAGAGGGCCATACAAGGACCAGTGCTGACTCTGAGCCAAAGATGATGTCTAAATCAGTTCTGTGCACTTGACGTGTGCCAAGATAAGAAAGAAAGAGAATGCAAAATAAATGCTGGCTAATTTCACAATCCTCCAAGGATCTCCGTGCAATAAAAGCAGTAACTTAGAGATGAGGAAAACTACAAACGAGTCAATTTTTTTAATAAGACAAATGCCTGTTGACATCAGACTAGAACTTCTCTCCAAAGCAATCTCTAGGCATGAACTAGAATGAGCCCTAGCCCCTGAAAGTAGCCTTCAGCCATGACTGGTCTGCCAGATCCCAGGCCTGGAGAGAACTACTTCTTGAGCTGAGCAAAGGCCACCCCTGCCCAGCTGTGGAGGTGGAAGCCAGGTGCTGCTTGGATCTGAGTGGGAGGTCCTAGGTAAGCTTCCACAGTACATGGGTCCCATAGGAGGCTCTACAGTGTCTTGAGCAAGGGTCAGAGACTTCTGCCCATGGGAAGGGTATGGGAAAGAAGGGAGGCAGAAAGGGAGTGTCTCAGACCATGGCGGTGAAACCTCTTCAAAGCCCACTGGCCAATTTGATTCATGGGAAGGATGCCAGAGGCAAGGTACAGCTACGGACAAAGAGCACGCAGGGCCTCAGGAAAGGCTCAAAGACGGCACAGAAGAGTGGGGAGTGGAAGGGAAGCAGTGTAATCCCGAAGAGAGCAGGGAGAACGAACAGGAGAAGGAAGTGATGCTTTACCAGGAGGAATCCAGTGTTAGTGTGACCTCTTGTTGTTGGTTTGGTACGGTGGCGGGAGAGCACGGTGAATAATATTTTTTAATTAAATTTTTTAAAAGTCAGAGGAACTGCCCCGTAAATATTGTTGAAAGAAGAGAGCCACAGGATGCAAGCTGAATAAACCTTGGATGGCATCTTCATTCCAGCTCTCTAGAGAATGCCTATCAACTACCAGCGGCTGATGGAGGCTCGGAGGCCCACTCAGGCTCAGTGGGAAAATGTGCTGGGGTCAATTAGTGCTCTCTGCCTTGACATGGGATACGGGTGCTCTGGTATATGTGCTGACATGGGTCTAACAAGGCAGTCACAGGTGTAAGCAGATCAGCTTTCCTTATGAACATGCCCCCTTTTGCCGAGGCCACTACAGGGACCCGAGATACCGAGACTTAGAGCTTAGATGCTTGTCTCCCTCTTTCCCTGCACCGTCCATTCTCACTACAGTGCCTTGATGAATCTCCTCCTTTACATCTCCACAATAAACCCTAGTCCTCCCCTAGTTTGGTGCAGCAGCCTGCTAGGAGACCATCCTCATTCCAGTGCTTCCCGTTATGACTGTCCAGACCTTCCATGAGATAAATCTTCTGATGACCCTCTCACCCCCAGACATGCTCCAGAACCCACATCTTTTGCCCTGTATGCCCTCCTCCAACTGGCCCCCCCACTGGTCTCCCATTAGCCCTGATTCCTCCCTGGCTCCCTCTTGGCTCCAGCTGTTCCCCACTGTGCCTGGCCAGACACCCTGGAGTTTCTGGGGCTTTCAGGCACCCACTATGCACTCCAAGCCAGGGCTGTGATCTCCAATTCTGATTTCCAAAGCAGATCTCCTTTTCCTAAGTTTTTACGTCTTGGGGGGAGAAAAATGCCAAGCAGCTTAATCACAAGGGCTTTGAAGTGATTCAAATGATGGTCTTCTGTGATAGCTGTCCCCTACCAGGCCATGGCCAGGGGCCCGATTTAGTTATTGGCATATGTGGAGGTGTATGTACTGGCATATGTGGGTTTGTGCAAATTTGACTGCTTATTCTCTCTCTCCACACACACACACACACACACACACACACACAGAGCTTTCATTTCAGTGTTCAATGTGTTTTCAAGGAACTGCCTCACTTGGTAACGTTAAAATTCAGCAAGTGGTGAGTGAAGACTTTGTCTTTCACTAACATACCTGGGCAGGCCCCCCAGCATGACCCAGTGGTAAGGCCACTGCCTTTTAAGCTGAGAGGTTTCAATCTTGATACTGCACACCTATTCTTCATTCGAGGCCATTGTTTCTCAACTCTTTATTTTCATTATCACATGCCCCTCCAACCTCCCTAGCCATTTAAGACATTTTTTTCTAACTGTTCCCCTAACCTGCATGAAATTTTAATATCACAAATATAGCATATGTATATCTGTGCTTTATACATATAAGGAGTAAGGTATTTTTTTACCTCTCAGAACAAATCTTTGCCCCCTTGGGGGCGATACTGACCTGTTGATGACACGTGTTCTTCAAGACCAGAGCTTCTCAAAGGGTGGTCCCCAGGCCATCAGAACAGCATCATGCAGGCCCCACCCTCTAGAGTTTCTGATTCAGGTTTAGGGTAGGGTACAAAATTTTTCATTTCTAATAATACCCAGGTGGAGACATCTGGAGACATCACTTTGAGAACAGCTGCTGTCATGCAAATTCTGGCTATATTCTGGAGCCCAAGAGACCTGGGTTCAAATCCATATTCTTTCGCTTTGTGGCTGTGACCCTTGGTCAATATATAATAGTCCCTGAGCCTTGCCGTACATGCCAACAAAGTGCAGTAATACTGTCTCCTTCATACACTACTGTGAGGGATTAAATGGCCAGTGGCTCACATACAGCAGGCACCTAACAAATGGGGTATATGGCAGAACTGCAGGAGACCCAGAGAAGCAGGGCTCAGACAAGAAAGCGGATGATGGGAGGGTAGGCTCCTTCAGCCTGAAAGTGGAGTCTGGGCTGAGATGGGGGCTGTAACGCAGGTTGGAGTGGGAAGCGCTAGCTTGGGCTCCTTCACCAAATCATCATACCCCAGGGTGGCAGGGGCCCTTCGGGTGCTGGGGAAGGGTCTGTTTAGTGGCAGTTATGGGAAGGAGAGAGTCAAACGACAGAACTCAGCCGACAGTACTTCTAGAAAATCAAAATGCTTCTAAAGTGGAGGAAAGGATTCAGACAGCGTTGGAATTACCTGGAGGACCTCATAAATAGTCTCCTGGCTCCATCCCCAAGTCTGACTCTGTAGTTCTGGGGTGGCCTGAGAATTCACATGTCTAACAGGTCCCCAGGTGATGCTGCTGCTGCTGGTCCGAGGCCCCACCTTGAGGACCACTGCTTCACAGCCTCCCCTGGATGGGCTTCCAGTGACAAGTGCTTAAGGAGAGATGAAGAGTCTGGGAACCCGTGGGGAGATGATGGCAGGACAAAATGCCAGGCCTTAGAGCCCTCAGGACTGACTGAGAGAAGCCTCCAATCTAAGTCCCCTGACCACCCAGGCGGCCTGCTTGTTGATACACGTGAGTGGGCACAGCTGGTAAGCTGGGCTCCTGACAGCGTGGCGTGCCCATCCCCACTGCATCCTGGCCAGTGGCAGGCAGGAGGCCCACGTGAGGCCTGCTGTGTGCTGACCCACGGACAGGCACAAATGCCACCCGCTTTATCTAATGGCCTCATCTCCTTGTCACAACTCTGTGAGAAAGACACCATCACCTTCAGATTAAAGATGGGGGAGCTGATGCTTCAAGGGTTTTAGTGACTCCCTCCAGGTCACTTAACTGGGAAGAGAGGATGCCTCTCTGGAACAGACAGTGGTTGGAAATTAAATAATTTCTCTGCCCGCAGGGACTCTAAAGGCCTCTCAGGCCGCGGTCCAGTCCTGGGCTCCTCCGGTGCTACAACAACTGCCCTGCCAGTCGCCTCCTGTCGGCGTGGCCTCCTCACCGTCCCTGGCTCTGTCTCTGTGCCCACTCTGTGATGCCCACCACTTGGGAACACTAGGGCAGCCTCCCTGCTGACCTGCTTGCTCCCACCTGTCCTGCCCCAACCCACTGAGCTTTGCACAACAGACCCCTGCCCATGTCCCTCCCCTGCTGGACTGGCAGCCCGCTGCCCCGAGGACCAGGGCCTGGTGTCCTCCTGGGCAGGGCACTCCACACCCTGCGCGTCGGCCTCGTCTCCCCTCTGTGGCCTCCCCCACACGCTGCGCTCAGCCACGCGTGTGACCGCAACTCCGCGGTCGGGTACACTCTCTCTGCTCTGGGATCTTGGTACGCGCTGCCCCTCTGCCTGCAACAGACCCTCCCTCTACCCTTCCCAGCTGCTCATCTGTCAGAGCTGGCTTAGAAGATCTCTCCTCAGTGAGCCTCCCCTCCTGGTGATGGCTGGGAGGTATCCCCTCCCACGGACTCTTGCTCACTTCTTATGACAGATATTTTTGAATATATACAAGAGTAGAAAGAACGGTCTAGTGAGCCCCCTGGGAGCCACTGCTCTACATCACCAATGATAATCACAGCCCATGCCTGTCTCCACAGCATTCCACCAGGGAGCTGCAGCCTGTCCCCCAGACTGCCTGCAGGTTCCTGCGGCTGAGACAGCAACTCGGGCCTTACCAGCGCTCAGGACTTCAGGACAGAGAAGACCCTCAGTCCACTGTAGGCGGATAGTAAAGTCCCTGTGTGTTGAGCACTGACTACACATTTAGGTGATCCGCTAAGTACGCACACGCCGTAGCATCCCTGTGAGACCTGGGTTATAACTACCTCCACTTCACAGAGTGGAAAACTGATGCCCAGAAGGTTGCACACGTAGCGGAAGGCAAGCTAAGGCGGTCTGCCCCTGGAATAGAGCTGCCCATAGAAACAGATGCAAGCCACACCTGCTATTTGAAATTCTCTAGTAGCCACGTTAAAAAAAAATTGGTAAAATTACTTTAAATAATGTTATCTTTAACCCAGTATATTGAATATACCATTTTAACACGTCATCTATGTAAGGCATTATTGAGATATTCTACAATCTATTTTTCATACTACATCTTCAAAACCCTGTTTTTACAGCACATCTCAAATCAGACAAGCTGCATTTCAAGAGCTCTGTACATTTCAAGGCAACCGTACTGACCAGCTCAGCTAGTGGTCACCACCCTGAACATGGCCCTAAAGCCTGCACGCTCAAGCACTTACCTCTCTATACTTAAATGAATTAAGGAGGAAATGAGTAAGAGTCCCAAGAACCCCTGGTCCTGAACTTTCTTCAACAATTAATAATGTTTAATATTTTATGGTCCTTTAGGGTCTCTCTGGCATCGTCTTATCTGCCATGGGAGTTGTCATCTCTGTTCCACAGATGAGGATATGGGGCTAAGACGGCCAAATGCCTTGCTTGAACACCCTGCTGCAGGTGGCATTGCTGGGCCTCAAACTGACAACTCTGGACTCCTAGTCCTGTGCTCTGCTGGGCAGGGGGGCAGCCACCCCTTGAAGCAGGACTATGTCCATCTGGCAGGGGAGGGTGTCTGCTCAGACCACAGGTGAGGCTGACCACTGGGGACAGGAGCCCGCAGAGCTCTGGAGATCAGACGCCGGAGGAAGTGATGCCCTTGGTGAGTGGCAGGGCAGGCACAGGCTGAGGGAGCACAGGGCCCGTGCCAGATCCTCTGTGGGAAACAGCCTTGTCATTCTTCGGTCGTAGTTTGGCCACAAGAGGCTGAGAACAAATTGATGGCAATGGAGCCATAACTTACCTCTGAAGGCCTCTTTGTTCTTGGCAAAACAGAGGGGTCATTAGTAATAGGGAAAGCACTGGTGTGTGGACATAAATCCCCCCCGCTGCAGGGCTGATAAACAGCCTGGAGGGGACAGGGCCTCAGGGAGCTGGGCAGGTTAACCGTGTGCCATGTGTCACTGTGGGCTCGGGTCTATGGACCACCTGCCCAGGCTCTAAGGTGCCCAGAGACTGGGTAGCCCACAGTGCCCTCAGGACTTGCACCTGGCTCTGGAAGCCCATGGGCCCTCAGTCCTTTCAAATGAAAATGATTCCAGGGCACCTGAGCTGGAGCAGGCTCCCACCAGGTGTAGACACTCAGGGTCGGTGTGGGCAGTCAGCGTGAAGGGACACTGGCAGGGCATCCCTTCTTCCATTTCGAGCCAGACAGGCACTGGCCAAGCCACCCAGGCCTTAACACCACTGGAGAGGAGGGCACGAGAGGCCGGACCCTCAGCAGACAATGTTCTCTGCAGTAGTGTCTACACTGACTAGCTGAGGGAAGTAGAAGAGGTCAAATCAGCCTCTGTCCACTGCTCCCCTGCGCAGTGTGCCCTGTTGCCTGTCTGCCTGCCCAGACTTGGGCTGAGGCTGGCTCGCAGGGGTCCATGCCAGCCCAGGCCTGGGGAGAAGGGCAGGGAGGGAAACCAGGTGCTCAGGATAGGAAGGGCAGAAAGAGGACTGCCCTTTCCTGAAACTGTCTGAAAAGGATCTGGGGTTGCTGGTGCCAAACACCCATTACAGTGAGGACCGTCATGGCCACCCTGCGAACATGGTCCAAGTGCTATTCCACCAAGAGCGGCAGACAGCTGCCCCAGTGCGGTGCCCTCCATTTCCACACCCACTGCAGACTCTGCCAGTTGAAGACCGCACTGAACCTGTTTGACTTCCTGGTCCCCTTCAGGCAGCCATTACCAATCAATCAAAGCTGGCAGGTAAGAGAAAACCCGTTTGTCATCCTTTCTAAAAGCCTTCAAGGCACATCTGTTCTGGGAATCCTATAACGCTACGCTAAGTGCTCGAGGTTTTCCAGAAATTTCTGCCTCCTCCACCCACCTGGGCATGCATCCCCTACCTCTATTTTCATATCCTGGGTTTCCCTTCTTATCCTGTTTTTTGCACAGAGAAATCTGGCCTGAGAAAGTGTGTCCCTAGAAATTTCACAGGATGCTGCTGCAGGCAACTGACCCCAGACTCTAAGCTCCAGAGCACCATCCAGATACCAAAGCCTCAGCGGCTCTGCCTTCCAGCCTCCTGCTCCAGGGGAAAGGGGTGGCTGGGGCCATCTCTGTTAGAGAGGGCCTGAGGTTCTGGGGCTGGTGGCTTGGCACCCAGCGCAGACTGGAAATAGACCAGTGCCTTGGAGGATGGCCATCTGTTACCAGAGAGGAATTTCTAGCTGTCCATGACCTCGGGCCAGATCCTGACTCTCTGCTCTCCACTCCTGTCTGGGAGTATGTCTAGAACCAACCCAGAGATAATGAGAAGAGGAGACAATCCCCTACCCAGCCAGGTGCCCCCTTCTTGCTGCCAGCTTATACTAGGCCCCCAACTCCATCAGCCTTGGGGCTCACTGGTGTTCACTCAGATCTCCAGCACAAGCCCCTTGTTACTGGGAGGCACTTGTTTTGCTTCCCAATTTGACAAACTCATGAAGGAGACCAGCACCAGCATGGGCCTCCCTTCTCTGCCCACCAGGAGCAAGTCCACTAATTCCCAAGAGGACGCTGCCTTCTTATAGAATGGCTTCCTCCCTAGGATATCCTGGCCTGAGGAACAGCTGCTTCTGGGGCTCAAGGAGAAAGGACCTTTCCTGGGCTTCACCCTAGTCCTATAGAATGAGAACCTTCACGGATGCCAAGGACTTAGCATTTTTGGTAGGAGCTCCCAGGTGATTCTTGGGCAAAATGGAATTTGAAAACCCATTACCTTAGAGTAACATACATTAATTCATTTATCCATCCATCTATTCATCCACTCTACAAGTACAAATTAGACTTTACTCTTGTGGAGCCCTGTGCTGGGCATGAGAATGGGGAGGAAGAGGGGTGGGGGAACACAGGCCCAAACCCACACTGCTGTTGCTGCCGCTCACCACATGAGCTGGTCTGACATTCACCCCGGGTCTTAGGGTCCCATGGGCTTAGAAGCACAGTTAACAGCTGTGCTAGACGCTGCAGGTCACGGAGAGCCCACAGTTGCCCTGATTTCCTGCATTCCTAAGGATGTGGCTGGTCTCCCTCCCACCACCTAACCCTCAGCACCCTGAAGGTGTTATTAGATGACCCTGGCGGCTCAGATGGTAAAGAATCTGCCTGCAAGGCAGGAGACCTGGGTTTGATCCCTGGGTCAGGAAGATCCCTGGAGAAGGGAATGGCAACCCACTCCAGCATTCGTGCCTAGAGAATCCCATGGACAGACGAGCCTGGAGGGTGACAGTCCATGGGGTCACAAAGAGTCAGACACAACTGAGCAACTAAGCCATCTTAATAACAGTTAACACTTACAAAGTATCAATACCTTACATACATTTATTAAGGTCTTTACATACAGTAAGCCTTCTGATTTCTGAACCACCTGAGGTAGGCATTCTTATTGCTCCATATTATGGATGAGAAACTGAGGTATGGAGATCCACCCCTAGACAGTATGCTCAAGAGACTCCATCCACGTTCTTGATCACTGCACATGGGCGTCTTGAGCTTTAGGGAGAAAATGCCCCTACATGCCAAGTCTACTCTCTTGGCAGTGTGGTAGGCAGGGGCAATGGGGTGGACATTGGCCTAGTGGCCTGCCACCACCCTTTTGGCCTTCAGACAGCGCCCCCCGCCCCCGCAGATGCACCGGGCTCGCGTTTCACTCACCAGCAGGCTGGGCAGGGCGGCCAGGGTGGGGTGGGAGAACAGGCACAGAGTGATCCAGACTGTGAATGAGTGAGCAGTTTCTCCTGCACCTCTCACCAGCCCCCGCGCTCCAAAGCCACCAAGACCCAAGACGGCCCAGGAGCTGCTGCTTTGTTAGTCTCTAAGCAGGGATGTGGAGTCAGGGGTCCCACCAACCAGAACTTTCTCTGCACTCAGTCACTGCTGTGCTCAACCAAGAGCCTAGGTGGGAAAGGAGGGCTTACGTGCCTCCCTGCAACATTCCAGATAAACGTGACTGTCTAACGGTCAGAAATGTGAAGAGAGCATGAAATCAGCCACAGCTGCAGCTGAATTAGTTCTAAAATGATGTAAAAAGTGCCATCTTTTCACCAAGTAAGTAATGACAAAAACCCAGCGTACTGAAGCAGGTTAGACAAGAATCACCAGTAACCTGGGCTCAGAGCCCCAAATTGCTCTGGCTCATTGCCCCAGAGAGAGCAATGCACACTCCTATCCCCACCATCACCCAAGCGGCCCCCACCCCCGAGCCTCTGTCGCGAGCTCCCCTTCTCCTCCCCAGCTCCTCCCTCCTTCATCTAGGCAGCTCCTTCCTGAGTCCTTTGGCCTGGGCTGTCCCTGGGGACAGGTGCCCTCAGGCCACTGTCCCACAGACCCACAGAGCCTGACACCCCTAGAGCGGCTTTTCTTGAGTAGGGGTGGGGCATCAGGGCACCCCAGGCCTTACCTGAGACGATAGTGTAGCCAATTCCCCGGGGACGTCCTTTATCCTGGTCAATGGCAGTGATAATTCGCACTGTCGTGCCCTGGGTGGGAAAGAGAAAGGACTTGAGTTTGGCAGGCCAGGCCCCAGGGTGCTGTTCTTCTTGTAGCTGTCCTGACACCCACAGCTTCCCTCCCCCTGGGGACCTCAGGTCAGTCTAGGAAGTAGGGGCCGAGTACAGAGACCTTAGCTGACCCCTATCATTCCTGAGATATACACTGAGGCCCCAGGCAAACACCTCAGTGTCCACTGGAGAGGCCCAACCTTGCTGATGCTCTCACTCCCTCTTCTGTTTCCCATTTCCCTTCATTTGGATGAACCTCCCAGGGAAGAACTGATAGAGGAGCAACCAGCAGCAGGACAAGAGATCTGGTCTCTATCTTGAACTCATCAGGTTGCTGTGTGACCTCAGAAGATTGCCCCAATCTTAAAATGAATAACACAAAATCCTGGGAGGTGGTTTTCACTAGGACCTGAGTAAAGAAGAACATCAAGGATGAATTATTCTGTGAATGAAAGCATCATAAATCCTGAAAGTGGGTATCTCGAGATGACCGTGACAACCGCGGTGGCCAGCACGGTCCTCTGAACCAGGCCCCATCCAGCGCTGCGACCAGCCGCCTCCACCTCCCATGGCTCCATCCTCCACCCCACCCATTCTCCCACAGCACCTGGGGGAAAGCTCCCAGGGCTGGAATACCCACGATGGGATTCAGGGGCCCCTGATTTTGAGGAGCACACAATCTGTGGTAAGGGGTCAAGGATATATGGACAGACACTGCTATACAGATACGGGGTTTCCTGGAGGCATAAATATACCCCAAAGTATAGAAGTCCACCAGGAGGAAAGAGCTGTACAAACGGCGACATTTAGGATGGGTCATGAGGAGTGGGGTTTCCCTGGTAGCTCAGCTGGTAAAGAACCCGCCTGTAATGCAGGAGACCCCCAGTTCAATTCCTGGGTTAGGAGGAACCCCTGGAGAAGAGGTAGGCTACCCACTCCAGTATTCTTGGGCTTCCCTGATGGCTCCGACAGTAAAGTATCCACCGGCAATGCAGGAGACCTGGGTTCAATCCCTGGGTTGGGAAAATCCCCTGAAGGAGGGCATGGCAACCCACTCCAGTATTCTTGCCAGGAGAAGCCCCATGGACAGAGGAGCCTGGCGGGCTGTAGTCCATGGGGTGGCAAAGAGTTGGACACAACTGAGCTATTAAGCACACACGCAGGCATGAAGAGTGAGTAGTTTGCCAGAGAGAGAAAACAAAAAGGAACATGCTTCAGGCAGAAGACACAGCCCTGGCAGGGATGTGGAGGTATAAGACTCTCTAGGAAGAGATGCTGGCATATAATGGACACATTCAAATACCAACGGGCTTCCCACATGGTGCTAGCGGTATAGAAGCCACCTGCCAATGCAGGAGACATAAGAGACACAGGTTCAATCCCTGGGTAGGGAAGATCCTCTGGAGGAGGGCATGGCAACCCACTCCAGCATGCTTGCCTGGAGAATCCCTTGGGACAGAGGAGCCTGGCAGACTACAGTTTATAGGGTTGCAAAGAGTTGGACATGACTGAAGCGACTTAGCCTGCACAAATACCAACTGGCTGGTTGATTCACTGAATAAATGAACATATGAACAACTGGATCCTAACTTCACTACCACCACTTGCTGAGTCGCCCCTCACCTGGGGAAACCTTCAGTCCACTCTGCAGGCCCTATCACACCAGCCCTGTCTGCCCAGCTTCTGGCCCAGCCTATAGGTCCCACGGCTGATGGAGGGAAAGTAGGACAGCCCCGTACCCAGTGCCTAGGGAGATACCAACCTTGGCATTTGCATGTCTGATGAAGGTCTCTAATAGCCATGGAGGCTCTCAAGCGTTGGCCATTCATCAGCTAGAGACTGAAGCCTGCAGGCTGAACCCTCTACCCCCATCTGAGCACCTTCTATGGAGAGAGGCTGGCTCCTGACATGCAGGACTCTGCCCCGGAGGGAGTGCCCTAGGGGGCACGGTGCCTCCCCGACTCCTCCTGGTCTCGCTGTCAGGACACAGGAGGGGCATCTGCAACCTCACCCTCCTGGGGCAGGGCTACCCACACAGAGCTGTTGCCCCGGCCTCTCCTGAGCCTGGCTATGCAGCAATCCGGAACACCCCAGGTTTGGCTGAAGGAAGGTGAGAATGTTGCAGAGGAAACGTCTACTGCAGAGAAATGGTCACAACACAGAGGCTGAGGCTGCGTAGAGAGCAGGCCTGACTCCTTCCTTTCATAGCTTTCCCCTCAACCCCACCCCTCACAGGAGCTCTGTCTAGAGTCCCCTGGGTGGGGGTGGGGGGGAGCGGGGGAACAGACTGTTACAAAGTCAGAGAAAGATGCCATTAAAGGTGTGTCTCCTGAAGTGGGTTCTGAGAACCTGAGCTGTACGAGAGAGTGTGAGGCACCCACGGCAGCCGGGGTCCTTCTCCAGCACTGGCTCTGTGCCTGGCGCCGCCGCAAGCACCTTTTATGCCTTAACTCATTTCACCCTCACAACTACTCCAGGAGACAGCTCCATTCTAAAGATGAGGACACTGAGGGCCATGAGGTAAGTGGCCTTTACAAGGTCCCATCGCAAGGAGTGAATGGTGAAGCCAGGATTCGATTTCAGGTACTTTTGCTCCAAAATGCTCTTGCCCACCAGACAATGCTGCCTCTGTAACAGGTTATATGATAAATATAATAATGATAACTGTAATTTATGAAAGTTTTGGCTATGTGCCACAAGTATTAATGTAAGTATTAGTTCATGTCAAACATGGGGAAACATATACCCCCATCCCTCCCTTGGAGATGCACAACCTGCTTTAATGTGGCAAAGGCTCCCAGAAGTAGCAAAGTGATAAAGAGATCCATCAACCTTTGCTCTCCCAAGCTTTCTGAGCTGAAGACAGGCTCTTTTCATGTAACATCTTGATAGCCCTGGACCTAGCAGTCCATGGAAGGTCATTTGGGAAGCATTCATTGCATTACATCTGAAGGGTCTACACAAAGGGCTCCCCCGTCACTCCAGGGGAATCCTTTCGGGGGTATGCTTTTCCTGGTGTCACCTCTTAAACGGGATATGGCGTCACCTCTTAAACCTGGATATGTCCCCAGGAGGACATCCTGAGAGCATGGGACTCTGATCTGAGGCGCTAGCTGCCAGAAAGGGCTTCACACTCATAGCCCATCTGACCACAGCCCATGGCTTCACACCAGCGCTGGGTGCTCCAGCACTGAGGGTTCTCTGGCTGCCCTGGGCCTTCTGAGGGCAGGGCTTGGACTGCCAGGTCGACTGGGCCCAGTGCCTACCAAAGCACCATTCCAGACAGTCATTAAACAAAAAACCTTGGTCTTCCCTGGTGGTCCAGCTGTTGAGATTCCATGGTTTCACTGCAGGGGGTATGGGTTCAACCCCTGGTCAGGGAACTAAGACCCTGCATGCCACTCTACACAGCCAAAAATCACGTAACAAAAAAGCAAATAGTAAGCCTTGAAGGGACAGCTGCATGCCCACAGGCGGACAGCCAGGGCCTGGTGTGGCTGGTTGGGTCCAGCACAGTGAGCCTCAGCAGCACTTAGTAAAGGGGGGCCAGTGCTGGCCTGTGCAGATAGGGGTGCTGGCGGCCAGGGAGCCCTCAGTTTTCAGAGCCTTGTGAGCATCTCCCTGTGGGCAGCCCCGAGCTGGGTGGCCTGGGGCTCAGGGGGTCCAGTGGCGAGCCCAGGACCAGAGGGCAGGGAGGCCAGCTCACCCCTGGAAGAGCTATGCCTGAGTGTCTACAACACAAGCTCTGAAAGGCTCCTGACAAGTTTGGGTTTCATCTCTTTTTGGATAAATAAATCCATTTTTAATAAAACCCTGAGCTTTTAATACAAGTGCAGCCACAAAGACGGGAAATGTTATGAGAAGGAATTAACAGAGAGGAATGGGGGCTCCTGGGAGCCCACAGCTCTTGTTTCAGAGTTTCAGTGATTATATTTTCAATATACTGAAACTTACTTCCTAAGATAAGGAGACGGAGACGTGCCCGCCCTGGGTCCCTCTACAGGGGGGCACTCTGGCTGGCTGGCTCTCCAGAGAGGGACTCCAGTTCAAGGAGCACCAGAGTATGATCAGGAGAACAGATGGCCCCAAAGGCTAGAGATGGGCCCACCTGGCTGTGGAGTTTCTTCCCTTCATAAGAACCCCTACTGCAAAGAGGAGGCCCCGCCTCCCCACAGAGAGGCTAAAGGCCTGTGGGGTCCCAACTCCGTATCGTGGGAAGATCAGTAGAGCAGGGGGCTAAGGGTCTGCCTCTGTGGTTACACTGCCAGGGTGTGAACCCTTTGATTGAGTTACTTAACCTTTCACCGCCTGGTTTTCCCAATGTATGAAATGGGTATAAAACAGTCCCCACACCTCAGCAAGTTGATACATGGAGCACTTGGAACAGCCCTGGGTGCATAGAAAAAGCTATGAAAGTGACGGTCACTATTCTCTGGGGCCTGGAACCTCCATGTGCTTCTGATGAAAGCTAAGACACCTCTTCCCAGACAATGCCCACAATGTGATGTTCCAAACAATTTCAGCAAATGCAGACTTCCCAGGACCCAGGTTAATCAACCCTATGCTGGAGGTAAGGAGCTTTCTGGCTATTCTATAGAGAGAACAGCTAGGATCTCACAGGGAGACCTAGCATTAGTTGAGGACCTACTGTGCTCCAAGCACTGTGCTGGGCCCCCGCATGGGTCCTCCGTTTTGTCCTCATAGTGAGGGTACATGTGGAGAGACTGTGGCTTAAGGGTTCAGGGATTTGCTTACAGTCCCAAGCTCTGGTGAGTGGGGGTGGGTTGCCAGGCAGCCCCCGCCTCTGAGGCTTGGGTACCAGTAGTGAAGTCAAGAGGAGCAGGGATTCCTCTAGAAGGAACGCGACCCTCCCTTCTGTGGCTGCCTCTTTCCAAAGAAGCTGGCCGGGAGAGTGGCTGAAGCTGGAGCCTTGGCGGTGGGGGCTGTCCACCTCTTTCTCTGCTGGCCCAGCCCCGCCCCCTTTCCATGACAGGATTAAGGACTTGAAAGGCCAACCTGCAGTTTGCTTTGGGAGTGGGAGGCGCCCTTGGTGGGGAGCAGAACGGAGGGGGGCGGAGGGGACTTCCGACAAGAGCTGCCACAGCAGATTCTGAGGCAGAAAATCCTATTTCTCAGTCCTTAATTCCAGTCAATTCCAGTCAAAGGGCTGATAGGCATCGGCTGGCAGCAATTTGTGCAGTTTATCCGCTTTTTTCACCTTCTATCGGTCCTTCACTGACGGGCAGGCCGACATGCTGCTGCTCGAGTGAGGAAATTAAAATTTGATGCAATAATCCCAAATAAGAAGGATTTTATTAGGTAATATATACACTTTAGATGAGGCATGCTGGCCTGATACACTGATAGAGGGAGGCATACATGCTGGGAGTCACAGATAAAGAGGGGGAGTGCGGGGAGTGGGCGAGGGTCTGGACACAGGCCCCCGGGCCAGCAGAGGCAGGGCTGGGGATGGGGAACGCCCGGGGCCTCTGGCCCTGGGGACTAATCAGGCCTAGGTGCTCCTCAGCCCTGGCCCAGCCTGCGAAGTGCTGCGTTAAATCAGGCTTCCACACTGTAAAGGGACATGGAAGGCCTGGATCAAGGCATGGAAGCTGATTAGAAGCCTGGAAAAATCAGGCTTAGGGTGTATGGGAAACTGCGCAAGAGGCGAGGTAAACTTTCAAATCTGGAGGCAGGGAGCAAGAGCAGAGGTGTGTGGACATGGAGGCGATTCTGTGGGTGCTGGGAGAGACCGAACCCCCAACTCACTTCCTTGTCTGGCTTGCCCAAGCCTGGTCACCACACAAAAGGCGGGACTCAGACCTGCTCTTTGGGAGCCTCCCAGACATTTACTGGCCTCGTGGAGCCAAAGGGACAACCGTCAAGGCAAAGAGATATCTCCAATGCATGAAAGTGAAAAGTGAAAGTGAAGTGGCTCAGCTGTGTCCGACTCTTAGCAACCCCATGGACTGCAGCCTACCAGGCTCCTCTGTCCATGTGATTTTCCAGGCAAGAGTACTGGAGTGGGGTGCCATTGCCTTCTCCGAAAGAGATATCTAGGTCCCTCATCCTGAGAAAGAACCATATCAGGTGCCAGGAAACTGAGCATAAGGAGGGTTGAGGCCAAGGGGAGCAAGGGCCTGTTTGCCTGTCCTGAGGAGTCATCATACAGGGGCTTGTGGAATCATCTAGGAAGGAGAGGGCTGCCTTAGCACAAGACCCTGCATAGCGCAGGGACTTCATAAACGTCTAGAGGATGAGTAAACGAATGAAAAATAGAATGAGTGGCCAGGCGGACTCAGAAACCTGCTGTATTACTCTGCTACAATACAGGGATGCTGGGAAAGGCGAGACAAACTGAAGGGTCTCAGAGGACACTCACCCCAACACCCTTCTTGCTGACCACTGAGACTCTGAGATAAGGCTGAAGCTAGGACCTCCCAACCCAATCCAAAGACAAAACCCCCGCACTCTAATGTCTGCTGACGCTAGACTACTAGGCGCTCTAGCTCCTAAAACCACCAGCCCAAGGAGGCCCTATTGAGACAAGGAGGAAGCGGTCTGGATGCTGTGTGATCTGGCCAAGCTGGTAGTACAGGGACCTGTTCTGAGATCCTCCAGCTGCTGGTTCACGTCACATCCTCACTTCAATCTACAAGTTGGCTCTGCCTGTCTTTCCTGCATTCAACCCTGGGCACAAAGCCCTGGGAGGCCCTGGTTTGAGACCCAAAGACTCAACCACCCTGATGACCAGGAGCCTCAAAGTAACCCACTTACACATCAGTGAATGTTACAGATGTGGCTACAATTCAGAGGGGAATCATGCAGCCTAAGGACCAGGGAACTCCAGCAGAGATGAGGAGAGAGAGATGGCTCTGCCTGCTGGGCCGGTGAGGATGAAGCCAGGAAAAGAATTCTAAGAAAGGTCGTCAGTGAGCTGGGAACCAACAGATGGGCGGGTTTCGGATTGGTGAGTAGAGCAGTCACCAGGTGTGATGAGGAGGACAGGATGGTAAGAGAGCTGGCCTGAGTAGTGAGCACTTGTTCGTTCGTTTATTCACGCATTCATTCATTCCACAGTTACCTCCTGAGCACCCATGGTGTGCTATGCCCACGGCAGAGCCCATTCCCGCGGCACTCTTCTCACAGGCCAGGGGAGAAGCCAAGGGTGAGTGCGCTGAGCAGGAGCACTGAGCGCTAGGAAGGGACGGCCAGAGGCTGAGGACAGGGGGAAGGCCCCACCTCCCCTAAAAGGTCGGGGCTGAGCATGCGTGGCCTTACTGGCAAAGAGGTTTGGGGGAGGCGGAGTTCAGTCTCAGAAGTCGAAACTCCTACTGTCCAGGGACCACTCAGAAGGAAAGGGTTGGAGTGGGGACATTTAGATGCCCCCCTCGACTCTCAGAGCAGCTTCTGACACTGGCAACAGGAGGCCACCTTGCTCGTCAGACCCTCCAGCCCACAAGTAGCCCCAAGAAGGAACTGGCTACCCTCTCACACTTGGAGCCTGCAGCATGGTGCTTGGAAGAGGCCAACAGTCAGGAGAGACCACACTACCAGACCTGGGAGCAGGCTTCCTGGTCTGTGGTGGTCCGGGAGCCCAGCCTGCAATCTGGTCAGGGAAGCCTGCCTCTCACTTGCACCCAAACCGGTGAGCTGTGCAGACATGCAGGTGGGGTCCAAATAGCCACATGATCAGGTGGGCACCCCGCTTTGCTCTCAAAGCTGTTTCCTTCCCCTAAGCACACTGAGTTCCTATAGAAGGAGAGGCACAGTTTTCTTTCCATAGAGCTGCTCCCCTGCACGTTCAGGGGTTGTGTCTGCCCAGAGGAGCCACCTTTTCTAATTCATCAGCCCAGTGTGGGTATTCTATTCTAGTCCACACATAAGCATGGATGGCTACTGGAAGTGGGATGCAGGGCACTGCCTGCTTGACCCACAACTGAGCAAAGCCGCGCACCCAGAGCCCTGCCTAGGGGCAGCAGTACGCTTTGTCTCACAGTCGACTGGACCACAGTGGACACAGGGCCCATGGGCAGTCAATCTACAGGCTGGCTGGCAACCTGTGACGTTGTGACATGGCACAAAAGCAGACCACGGCCAGCCAGGCACTTCTCTTGAACACATGGCTTTGAGAAACCCAAAGTCTGGGCAGTTAGAAGGGGCGGCAGGAGCTGTGAGTTCTCAGGGAGGAGCCAAGCCTGGGAGGGTCCGTGGGGGAGACAGTAAGAGGCCACCAGCTTGGGCAGTGTTGGCTGGCCAAGAGAGGTGGATTGACCAGCTGACCCGCGGGGGCTGTGGCTGAGCCCCACTGACGTTTTGGTGAGCCTGGCTGAGTCCAAATTCACTCTCCAGCTCAGGCTGGATTTTCCACGGGCATCCCCATTCCCCATCACCCCACATGAAGCTTCCTGAACTGCTGCCCTTCACGTGCACTAGCCAGTCTCTCCTCTCTGTCCCTTGGAGAGCTCTGGGGATGAAGTGAAAGAGCGAGGAGGTGGGGTGCATGAGGGGGTTGGGTTTCCACTGCACTGGGACACCCATCACTGCCGGGCATGTGGGGGTCAGAAGCACCAAGGAGCCCCTCCCACCAAACAGGGCCCCATGCCCACCAGAAGTGCAGAGGGGCTTCTCACAAGGGCGGGGGAGGGTCTTACCGGAGGAGAATGCTCGTAGATGTTGGTGCTGTAAGGCAGGTTGATGAAGATGGGGTCCATGTCCTGGACGTCTGTGATGATGATGGCCAAGTTGGCCAGGGTAGACAGAGGCCTGGTCTTGTCTTGATCCTTAGAAGGACAAAGAATATATCAGCTTAGGTTAAGTGATATGGACAAGGACACACATGGACACACACACAACATCCATGTGCACAAATGTGTGCGCATATACACACGTACTCCTACACTCCCACAGGGAAGGACATCAGCACACAGAGCTCAGGAACTCTAAGAACCCTCAGTGATCTCTGACCTGTGCAGGAAAACACAAACAGGGCCCCCAAGGCCCAGGGGAAGGTGGCGTATCCACTGTCACAAACCAGGGCTGGGGCAGAGCCACATCTCTGCCCCCCGCCCCCAGGCGCGACCAGTGTGACCTCTGGTGGGCGGGGTGACTGCCTTGGGATAAAGGAATGGTGCTGCCCTTAGCTCCTTCTCTGGATTCAGCCTGGGGGCCACTGCTCCCTCCATGCCTACTTCCTGCACCCTCTCTTCCAGGGACAGCAAAGGAATTGACTAGGATGGGAGAGTTCCTCAGAAGAAAAGCCCTTTGACCGCAGAGGGGGCTAGTCTGGGCCCTGCATCCCTGCCCTGCACTCTGGGTTGACTGGCCAAGCAACTTTGCTGAAGAGTAGGGGGCCTGTGACATTTGGGGGACTCTGGGAAGGAATCTTGAGAGGCCATGCAGGCCATGTGACCAAGCGGGCCATGTTTAAACCCTCATAGCTGGAAATGTAATCCTATAAAAGCGCACCAAGAAAGAAAAGCCAAACCCATCTTCTATTACCCTAAATGTGAAATAGTTGCTGCTACTGAATAACAAAAGCCAAGAAGAACAGAAACTACATGCTGAATAGATTATACACCAGGCACTGTACAGACACCTCATTCGCTTTGGTGGGGTGCCCGTTATTTCAGTTCAACAGACTCAGAGAGGTTAAGTAACTTGCTGTGAGTCACACAGCTGGTAAGTGTGTAGCCAGGATTCAACTCAAGTCGTTTTGACTTGATCTGTCTTGATCCGAGGCCCTAACCTCAGCCCAGCTGCTGACTTGCTAAGTCACCTCAAATAAGTTATCCCCTCTTTTGGAGTCTCGACTTCCTCTTCTGTGAGATGAAGGGACTTGCGGGAATGACCTCTATGGACTCTAGGCCTTGTACATTCTCTGCTCTGGGACTGGAGAAGTGACTGTCCTTAGGTTAGATCTCCCTTGGTCTGTTTGGGATGATGTGAACGAAGCAAGTCAGTCCCCACATTACAAGCCCAGTGCCTGCTCCTGCCTTCCAGAGACAGATGCCGAGTCTTCAAGGAGAAGAACGGGCTGGTTGTCCTAAAGAGTCCTCGGGGGCAGCCAGGGAGACGGAGGAGAGGCTTTGGGGATGGGTCATGGCTGCAGCAAGCCAGGGGAGAGTCTGGAGGCAGGAGGAGCTGTGTCCCTCCAAACCACAGTAGAGACAGCCTCCCAGCCTCCAGGATGATGGGGCCCACAGCCCAGGCTCGGGGACCACCCTAGAGAGTGGTGAGAGCTCTCATCTAGGGACCGGCACGGGCATCAGGCAGACCGGGCCAGAGCGGGAGGCCCGTCAGGAAGGCCCGTGACCTCTGGGGCTGGAGATGCCAATGGTTATGATTTGCTCTTACAGGCTTCTGTGGGCAGCTGGCTTTGTCCAGTCTGACACCTGCCCTTCCTGTCCCACGCCTGTGGCTGCAGCCCTGCCTCTGCCACAGATGCCCCCATACAGCCCACCCTGGACTCCATGGCTGGGGAAAGGGGATGGCAGTGGGCACATCTGGCAGGCAGGCACCTGGCCAGGCTTCCAGCTGTCACTCTGGCGCCGACAGGTCTCAGCAACTTGTTCCCAGGGGAGTCGCACATTTTCCCACCCACCACCCACCCAGCGGAGGCTGGGGATTCACATGCTCCCTGTGATGCCACATGGGAGAATCTTGGGGAGACACCCAGTGGCCAAGGGCACAGTGCCAGCCCTGAGAGGGACTTGTGCATCAGGTGGGGGAACCACCAAGACCTAAGGGAGTTAGTTCTAGGGCCCCTCCTGTTCCTCAGCTTCAAGGCCCGGTCGCTGGAACATTGATGGCAATTTAACCACATTCACCACCCCAGCTTGAGCCCAGGCCTCTCAACAGGCCCGGCCACCCGGATTCATGCCTGTGCCTGGATCTGCTCTCTTCGCCACTGGCCCAGCCCGAAGCCATTTTCACTGCAGATGGAAAATATCCCACAGGGACAAGTTCACAGTGAAAAAGAGAACAAGCATCTGTGCATTTCTGGGCGCCAGTGTAAGCAAACGGAGAGCGGTGGGAGGGGCACCAGCTTAAGCGAGTGTGCCAGGGTGTGCGGAAGGATGCAGATGTGCCCCGACAGTGGATTCCGGTCTTACAAGTCCCCTTGATCCCAGATGTCAGTTTCACAAATAGCAGCACACATGTCCTCCCAGGCAACCAACACTTAACCAGGGGAGAAGGCAAGACATGCGTATCATCTGCAGAGGCCTCCCCAGGGTCCCTGGACCAGGTATGAAAGAAAAAGTGTGCATTTCCTGGTGTGGGGGGCCTCTCTGGATCTTGTCCAATCCTGAGGAAACCTCATATTTCAAACTAGCCCCTGGCCCCAATGCAGTGCGTCTTCCCCTGGGATCTGAGCTCTGTGATCTGCCAAGTAGAACCCACAGAGCTACCGGCAGCCCCCCTGCAGTGACCCGGGACCAGGCGGTGGATGCTGCGGGTCAGGCTAATGAGTCCCAGAGGCTCAAGAGCGGCTCCTGTGATTTGTTTAACAGTTGGCCTAAGCTTTGGAAACAGAAGTCTAAGGACCAACAGGCCAGCTCTCACCCTGTTGCCAGCTCAAGGCTCCAGCTGCGCTTGGAGGCCGTGGCCAGGAGGGGAAGAGGGACGTGCAAGGAAAGACCCCTACTGAGGCCGTGGCCCGCCTGTCCTCCAGCCCCTCCACAGCCGCTGGCGACGGAGGCCACGCGGCTATGACGTTCTGGAGATTTGGAGACTCCTGACCGTGGGGCCCTGGACAACCCAGGCCTGGGTTCTTGCTGCCCACCACTCATCGGTTTGTGTCCCAATGGTGTCAGCTATAAAACACGATAATTATTCCTCTTGAACTTCCCTCTCCTGACTAACTCATCTTGGAATTCCCAAGATCCAAGCACAGTGCTTGGCACAGGAGGGTGTTCCCTTCTGTGTAAGTATCACCGCTCTAGCCCAGTGGCCAGGATGCCTGGACTCTTTGACTCCTGCATGCTGGGTGGTGTCAGGACACAGCTAAACTGACACCTCCGTCTTGTGTCTCAGAGCGAGAGGACATCCTGCACTAGGAATGACCCATGGGGTTACCAGTGCAATGGAGTCTGTGAGCAAGTTGCTGAATTGCTCCTGTGCCTCGGTTTCCTCATCTGTAAAATGGGTAGCTTACTATTTATGCCATAGCATTGTTGTGAGGTTTAAAGGAGACAATCCATTCGAGTGCTCCCCACAGCACCAGGGACACAGCACAAACCCTCAGGAACATCAGCTGTTGTTATCATTATTATGATCATCAGCAACACCATTATAAGCCTTGCCTAGCAGGGAAGGAGGCTGACATTCTGAGCCCTCTCTGAGGGTAGGACGCTGACATCTGGCTGCCTGGGCCCCCGGCACAGGGACTCACCGTGGCGTTGACGGTGAGCTGGTAGGCCTGCGTGGTCTCGTAGTCCAGCTCCCGGATCACTGTGACGATGCCACGTGCGCTGTCGATGGCAAAGAACTGGGAGGGGGGCTGGAAGGAGTAGAGGACGCTGCCGCCTGCGCCCAGGTCAGGGTCCGTGGCGTTCACAATGAAAATGGGCGTCCCCACCGGTGTGTTCTGGGGGTGAAACAAAGCAAATAAAAGGGTGAGCTGGAGCTCAGAGCAGCTGCCTCCATCAGTGACTATTCCCCCAAAGCCCATTAACCACGTCCCTCCAGCCAACCAGACCTACAGCTTTGTCATTTTTATTCTAAAAGAGTTCACAGGAATTTAAAATGCTATATCTATTTTTTTTCTCCATTTTTTGATGGCCTCTTGGTGGCTATAACAGCGCCAGTTCCAAAGATGATCTGCTTATCCTGAAGTTCCGGATGAGGGCCTTTTGGTCCCCAAACCCCTGCTTCTTGGCAGTTTTGCTTTCTCTGTTAGGTGCCCCTTGGCTGCCCAAGCCTCAGGCACGGGCTGCTCTGGAGGGCAGCCAGGAGTCTACGTGTTGGGAGGTTCCAAGGACAGGGAGCTGGGAGATGTGTAATATGGGGAGGTGGCATAGAGTCTGGGGTGGGGCTGGCCCGCAGAGTTCTTGACTTGCCTAGGGGTGGGGCATCCACATAACATCCCTGGGCCACGGCAGCCTGTAACCAGAGAGGCCCACAAAGCCTGCTCAAATGTCACCACCTCCTGGGAGCCTGCCATGATTCCCTCTGATGCACACTGTGTACATAGATAGACCCCTGCCCCTTTCTGACTGGGATTTCTGGTTAAATGTAACTTCCTCATGGAAGCCTTCCAAACACTTAAGGCGGGTCAGCCCCTACCATGCTCCCAGCCCCTGCCACTCATATTCAGGGTCCCATAGCATCCTGGAATGTTTCATCACCCACAGTTCCTCTGTAATTCCCCGGTCAGTGCCTGTCTCTCACTGTATATGTGCTCCACAGAAGCCACAGCGCCCTATCTGCCTGGCCCAGCAGGCGCCTGCCACATGGCAGGTGTCCAGTAAGCATCCTTTATGAAGACATGAATGAATCTCTATGAGAGCATCTTAGCACACTGCATTCTAAGTATCTTTTTGCATTCCCTGCCCAACTGTCAGCTCTCATCACGATCATGCCCACCACAATGCTTGGCAGGTAAGCCACATCTGCAAAATTCTGCATGAGTAAATTCACTCCTGACTCAGTGCGCTCTGGACACATCAGAAGATAGGCTACCTAAGGAGGCTCTGCCCAGGGGCAGGAAGAAACAATCTCTGCTCCCGCTCACTGACTGTGCTGTGCCACATCTGTGCTGTGAGCTGCACCCATCAGCTCTGTGACAGTAGCTTTCTAGGTGCTTGCTATGATCCCTCTTTCAAAAAGGAAGCCAAGGCTCAGACAGGTTAAGGAACTCGCCCAAGTCACACAGCTAGGCAATGGCAAAGAAAACCTAAATGCAGGTATAGTTCATTCTAAGCCTATCTCTTAGCTCTATTCTAAACACTTCTGTACGAACAAAGCTAGTGGAGGTAATGGAATTCCAGTTGAACTGTTTCAAATCCTGGAAGATGATGCTGTGAAAGTGCTGCACTCAATCTGCCAGCAAATTTGGAAAACTCAGCAGTGGCCACAGGACTGGAAAAGGTCAGTTTTCATTCCAATTCCAAAGAAAGGCAATGCAAAAGAATGCTCAAACTACCGCACAATTGCACTCATCTCACATGCTAGTGAAGTAATGCTCAAAATCCTCCAAGCCAGGCTTCAGCAATACGTGAACCGGGAACTCCCTGATGTTCAAGCTGGCTTTAGAAAAGGCAGGGGAACCAGAGATCAAATTGCCAACATCCGCTGGATCATGGAAAAAGCAAGAGAGTTCCAGAAAAACATCTACTTCTGCTTTATTGACTATGCCAAAGCCTTTGACTGTGTGCATCACAATAAACTGTGGAAAATTCTGAAAGAGATGGGAATACCAGACCACCTAACCTGCCTCTTGAGAAATCTGTATGCAGGTCAGGAAGCAACAGTTATCATGTATGGATGTGAGAGTTGGACTGTGAAGAAGGCTGAGCGCCGAAGAATTGATGCTTTTGAACTGTGGTGTTGGAGAAGACTCTTGAGAGTCCCTTGGACTGCAAGGAGATCCAACCAGTCCATTCTGAAGGAGATCAACACTGGGATTTCTTTGGAAGGACTGATGCTAAAGCTGAAACTCCAGTACTTTGGCCACCTCATGTGAAGAGTTGACTCACTGGAAAAGTCTCTGATGCTGGGAGGGATTGGGGGCAGGAGGAGAAGGGGACGATCGAGGATGAGATGGCTGGATGGCATCACAGACTTGATGGACTTGAGTCTAAGTGAACTCTGGGAGATGGTGATGAACAGGGAGGCCTGGTGTGCTGCGATTCATGGGGTCGCAAAGAGTCGGACACGACTGAGCGACTGAACTGAACTGAAACACTTCTGTAAACCTTGATGGCAGTTTCTTCCCCTAAGTCTTCCACACAGTGCTGAGGTCACCTGCTAGCATGGGTGGTACCCTCTAGCCCAGAGCGTGGGATTGGCCTGAAAGTCCCCTGAGGGCAGAGTCAACATTCCCGTGTGATCTTTTTACACTGGGACAATGACTGAGTACCTTCCGACACCTGCAGGGCTCCTATCAAGAGAGGCATCACACAGATGCCCATCTCTGTGCTGCTGCCCATGACCTGGGTCACTACCTTGAGAAGCTTCTCTCTTTGAAGACCAGTCTCAGGCACACTGGAAGCCCTTCCCCAGGGCTATATGTTGGAGGCAAGCGTGTTCTCTGTAAGACCTCTGATCAGGCTAGAAAGGGCCTCCAGAGGACAAAGCCACCGAGTTGCCATTGTTTCTCTCTGAGTGTGCTGCCCCTCCCCCATCACCAGGCAAGTGTCCACCTGAATGGACAGGCTTACATCCTATCCTTTTCCAACCCACGCTGAAGACAGGGGCAGACAGGTAAGACCCCTCTCCTCCGTCCCATCCTTGACGCTCCATGCCCCTCTGCATAGGACACAAGCCTCATAGTCTGGTCTTGTCTCCTCCTTCTCGCTTTATTTCCTGGCAGGTATCACATCCTAACCTTCTGGGTAAGATCATGTGCAATATCTTTTCTTATCAGTTTACTATTTCCTGGCACGCAGAGCTATTTGTACTTTTCCAAACCAGAACACTCCCTCACACTTCTGAGTTCCTGAACCTGCTTTGCCTTTGTGAGGTCTGCCCTACCCAGCTCAGTGGCCTGGAAAACAGATGCTCTCTTTCTCTCCAAAAGAGGGAAAGTATTCAAGTGTACAAGGGGGCAGAGGAGACAAGTGCTAGATTTCAGGGATGGACAGACTTCTGTTGGAACCTAAGTCTTACTGTGTGTCTTTGGGCTAGTTACTTCATCTCTCTGATCCTTAATCCCCTTTCTGTGCATCAAAGTTAATAATATTTCATACAGTTAATGCGAAGAGTACACGAGCTCTTGAGTATAAACTTCCCAGAATATATTAAGTGCTGAGAAGATGGCAGTTGTGGTTTTATTGTCTGAATGCCTTCTAGAGGGTGGCAGACAAGAACATCTTCAAGGGTAGGGCAGGGAGGCATAAAGAAGCACCATGACTACTAATGATACTGCACTGGACAGTCCCTGTCTGCAGTCCCCAGATCCACCGAGTACCCTTCTCTGCCATGACCCACCCCCTGCCCGCCTCCCCAGTCCAGGGTGGCCTCAGGGCACTGCATTCCCAGGCTGCCAATGGGAGGGGCTGGCAGGAGCTCAGAGTTTGGGGAGGAGGCAGGAGGAGAAAGGGTTTGAAGTATACTTTCCCAGTCCCTCCAGCTCCAACCCAGCAGCCCCTCCTCTCCAGCCCCAGGTTTCAGTGGCTCCAGCCCTTCCCCTTGACCCTCCAGTCCTAAGAGTAGAAAGAACTTCCCCGTGTTGCCAGTCCTCGGAGCCTCAATATCCCTTAGTGTCGCTCTAGCCCTGCACCCCCTCTGGAAGTTGTCCCTTCACTGAAATGCCTTTATTGGAACTATCCGAGATGAACTGTTTCCTGGGGGACCCTGACAGATACAGACACTCTGCAAAGGACCTACCCCAAGCCACACGTTCAAAGCCCCAGAAACTGAACTCCCCAGGCGCTGGGCTCAGCAATGCCAGCCTCCATCCCAACATGCCAACCACAGGAGACTGGTCTGGAGGAGACCTTTATGAGGTTCTCAGCTAACCTGCAGCTCGCTCTCTCTCTCTTCCCTCCTCCCCGTCTCTACATCCAGCATACACATCTCAGGAGTGCCAGTGTCAGCCCCAAGCTCCGGAGCAAAGCGTGCCATTGCAGCCTGTAGCTCTTGCCACAAGAGGGACAGACATGCTCTGATTTCAGGGCGGCCAACCCCCAGTGAGGCAGCTGGAGAGCACTTCAGAGCGCACCCCACACGGAGCCAGTGCCCAGAGGAGAGAGACGGCTCCCACGAGAATGTCAGCTCTCCAGCCCCCTGCCTTGGGGAGGAAAGGACATTTCACTCATCCATACTGCATAGTCTGGGGCGAAGGCTCTCTGAGCATCTGGTCAGAGGATTTAAGAGCAAGCTCCAAGAAGACAGGAAAAGGGGGAAAGGAAGGGATGGTCCTGTGTCTGACCTTCTTGGATTATGTTTCATGCCCTGCAGTGAAAACCCATTTAACTTCTGCATAACTTAGAAAAGGTTTTAAATAGGCCTGACAAGGAGCCGTTCCCTTAAAAGGGACAGGCCACTGGAGAGGAAAGAATGCTGACCTCCTGCATTTCCAATCCTGGGTGCCATGCTCTATCAGGGAAATGGGCAGGGTAGGGGCTGGTGGGGGGGACTCTCACCAGCACATACACTGGGGGACTCTTGGAGCACCCAGCTACTGGTTCCCAGAAACATCAGATACGTTCACAGGTTGACACTCAACGCAAGCAGATTTCCTCCATGGGGCCAGGCACATCTGGATTTTCAAGTACACCGTAGGCAGTTAACACTTGGTGCTCAGAGGGTGGGCTCTGAGTCAGACCTCCTAAGTTTGAGCCCCAGCCTTTTCACCTGTTGGGTGGAGACCTTGGACATATGCTGTTAAATTTATCATTTTGGTCTCAGTTTCCCTATGTAAAGGAAAATGTAAAAGTGGAGCTATTAACACTACTTACCACTCCTGAGGTAGTGAGAAACTTTTACATGAGCTAAGGTGTGGGGAAAAACCTCTCACCGAGCCAGGCACATGGCAATACTGAGCGACATTCATAAACAGCCACTGCCATTATTATGGCGGTAATAAAATACCATCACAGGCGGCACGAGATGAGCCTATTTAAAGTGGTGTGGGGGGATTAGAAACAGGGTAAGTGGCTGATCTCTTCATCACGAATTTAGACAAATGGGTAGATCAGAATTCAGGAAGAGAACACCTCTGTTGACTGGTTCACGGCTGTTGCAGACAGGATGGGAGAACCTCTGAAGACCCTCCAGGTTGGGTTTGGAGAATGTGAGACGAGGGGTGGGATCTGAGGGAGGGATGGGAGAGGTTCCTGGAGGCCAAGGAGCTCCTGAGCACGGAAGCCAGGCCTGACCACGCACCACTCAGGGAGAAGATGGCTTGAACGTGGAAGCTGGAAGGTACCTTGGAGATTATCCAGCCCAGTCTCCCCAGTTTTCAGATGGGAAAAGTGAGAGGGCGCACTTCCAAGCTTTCTGTCTCACATGTGCTTAATGGCAGAGCTGTGCCTGAAAATCAGGTATCTTAACTCAAGTGCTTTACTTACCCCATCCAGAGACACTACCCACTGCGTCCTGGCCCACCCTCCTTCCAAGCAGAGATGCTCTTTTTACCAAAGGGATGGATCCAGGCAGCCGTGTTTGTACCAAGTGACTTCAGACCCAGGCCACATGCGATTGGTCCAGGGGTAAACACCTGACTCAAGCAGGCCAATCAGATGCGGCCTTGTAAACTAAAGCAACTTTCCATGGGAACTTGAAAGAAGGATTCCGGCTACCTGGTCGGGGTAGAGTGGGTCCCATGACAGGCTGAAAGTCACACAGAAGCCATAGAAACAGAGGAGCAGAGGAAGCCCATTTGCAGTGAGCATGGGGCACTGGTAAAGCAGAAAGCAGAGACGAGGGCTCTGAGGCCTCCCCTGCCCCAGCCTTCGCAGAACCTGTCTGGGCCTCCCCTCCTGTCCTTGGCTGTGGTCCTGAGACATGGTCCACGCTGTTCTTTCTTTGGGTACCACTTGCTCATTCCGGCCTGCATGGGTCTCAGCTCCTTGCCAGCCTGGTCCGCTCAGGACGCATCTAGCCATGGCAAGGCCTCCTCATTGCATACCTCGCCCCAGGTTCACCCTGCCCCTCGCCTGCTGGGATCTGGCCCTTTCACGCTCACAGCTGGGCCATAGAAAGCAAAGCTCATGACTGCTGAAGGCACAAGAGGTAACATGGGGAGAGGAGAGAGGCCTGGATGAATGGATGTCGGCTCTGTCTTCTTTTCAAGTGTCCCCTGACACTCTTTTTAACATGCAGATCCACTCAGGTCATTGTGAAGGTCAGCGAGCACATGGGGTGGGAGGGGTAGGTCTGGGAGAGCTTGACCATGGGGTTGTCACAATCATCTAAGACAGACGTGGAGAAGAGATGCCCCAGAGAGCCAGCTTCTGCCCACCTGGAGTCAGGGGACCAGTGGGACGGTGCCTCTATAGCGTCTGGCCTTAGAGTTTGGGGTCTACAGAACCATCTGCCAGGTGGGCCAGGGCCATGAAAAAGTAGGGCCAAATGGCCCATTTCGGCTGGGGGTGCGGAAGCCCCACTCTAGGGCAACTTCTCCCCACATATTCACTGTGGAAAGTGGCTCCGGGTCCACCTCTGGGCTGGAAAGGAGCAGCTGGTCTCCGGAGGAAAGGCTGCTCAGGACGTGATTACTCCAGTTCCTGAGACAGCCCTCTTAGCCCACTTCTCTGTCTCAGCTCGGCTTCCAGAGCTCCTTCCTCCACGGCACCCCCTGTCCAGCCCCGTCCTCTCCTTCACAGCTTCTGGGACATCTCCTCAAGTGCACTGCCCATGTCTCCTGGGGGCCGGGGAGTGTGGTGAGGCACAGTCCTCAGCAAATCTCCTGCCCTACCAGACCGTCCCTCTCGGTGAGAGGCCCGCTCCATGCAGGTCACAGACCAGGCAGGCCCCGGACTCTTTCCACTCCCCATTTAAGTGCCGCATCACTCCTGATGGACCTGCTGTAAACGGGCCACCCTGCACAATTCAGAGACAAATAAATCTTTTTGCTACTCCTGGGGTGACAAGGGAATAGACTCTGGCAAAGTTCTACCATTCCAGGGATCTTGTTCGTTAATAATAATGATAAATAGCTCACTTCTCACATGCAGTGTGAGCCGCGTTTCTACAGAGGTGGCCGGGGGTGCTCACTGGAATGGGTGAGGGGCACAGGGGCAGCGAGGGAGGAAAAGGGCCAGACAGGCAGCATGGAGGGTGGAAGAAACAGAGATGGAGAGAGTGCAAACAAAGGGGAAGGGAGAGAAGGGGGAAGGCGGAAGGAAGACCGAGGGGGATGTGAAAGGGGCAGAACTGGGGGCCAAAGCGGACTGGAGGTCGGGGGGAGAGAGTTTGTGAGAGCAGACAGAGGGAAGAAAGTTGGGAAGAAAGGAAAGGAAAACTTTAAGGAGCAAAAGAGATATTCCAGAGGGAAAGTTGTGAACAAAAGACAAGAAGTAAAAAAATTCAGAGCAGCACGAGAAAGATCAGAGAGAGAAAAAAGCCCGCCACACCCTCTCTTCTTCGTGGTGCACCCCTCTTCCCCGCCCATGAGATTTATTCTCAGTCCTGGACCAAACCTCGAAACAAGCCCGACCATTTCCACCGTAGGTGCCATCTCTAAAGGCGTTATTAATATTTATGGAATGCTTGCTAGATGCAAGCAGTCTTTAATATCTTATTATAAAGCCTGTTATAAAATGCATTACTAATAAATTCTTGACAGATGGAGTTCTGACAAGGTGCCAGTGCCTTGGTGAACAGACCCTCCTGGACTGAGCTTGTGGCTCAGAGGCTGGGCTGCTGGTCGCTGGGGAGGGGCAGGGCAGGGCAGGGACTCAACCCTTCACCTGTCAGCATTTTTACAAATTTTATCTCATTACCTCCTTCTCCCAGATGGGGAAATGGAACCTCAGAGAAATGAAGCTACTGGCCCAAAGTCACACAGCTTTAAGTGATGAGCAGGATTTAAAATCAGGTCACCTCTGTGTCCCCAGACCTTGGGAACCCTGGAGATAAGGGTAGAGAGTGAGCTCAAGGCCCCTGCTCAAGCAGAACTGGTTCGTTTCCTCTACAGAAGGGCTGGGGATGACACGCCCGAAGATGGTAGATTCAAGTTGTCTGGGTTAGGGAAGAGAGTGTTGGTAGACAGTTTGAGCCCAAAAAGAATTTCAGAAGGAAGAAGGGTCTCAAAATTTGCACACTTTCACTGAGGAGAAGGAAATGGGCTCCCACTGTGACTAGAATAATTAAAGTTATAAGTAAAAACATTTCTGATGGGGGTGGTAGGGCTAGGTGGTGCCAGGCAAAGTGGAGGTGCCCATGTCTTGGTCTCCACTGATGCCAAAGAGCTGTTTTTTTTCACTTATGACTCTGGAGCCGAGGCCTACTGGGGAGCTTTGGGATGGTATGAAGTATGGGAGGCTTTTGGGCATTCCAGCTTATAGGGGAGAAGAAATGAGGTCTATGGGAGATATGGGCTGTATTTCTTTCTCAAACAAGCAAGAAGGCCTGTGTGGGCAGCAGATGAGAGCAAGGTCTAAGAAGAGAACTGGTACAAGGAGGAGAACCAGGAGAGGCGGGTGCCCACTGGGCCTCCGTGGATGTTTCAGGTGCCCTCATTCTGGTCAGGGAGAAGGCACACGGTGTGTACAAACACCCACACATGTGCCCATACCCACACACATGCACACACGCTCCAGCACCTCCCTCTACTGAGGAGTCTGGAAGAGATCAGTTACAACATCTCTTCTGTCCACCAGTGTCTGTTCTCTCTCAGACAATGTGCACTGGACTCTAAAAGGTGTTAGATCTGCCCTGAGGGCCGGGCTTAATGTCAGGTGGAGGTGCCAGCTCTGCGGGCAGAATGAGCCTCACAGGGCTGGGCCCCAAGCCCCAAATACCCTAATGCGGCTCAAGCACTGTCTCTGGCCTGAGCTGGACTCCTCAGCTGTTCTGTTCTCCATGGAGCAAGCTCAGTGCTCTCGTATCTCCAAGAGCCTGCTCCTTTTTCAGCCTCTGGCTCCATACTGTCTATTCTGAATCCTGGGAAGACCTGCATCAAAGTGCTTACCTAACCTCCATCCCCAGTGGATGACTCTAACATGAATCCCCGAGTTCTGCCACTGTCTTCAACTGCCGGATGTGCCCCTCTCTCTGGCCTCCCACTCCTCACCAATCACCAGGCTCTGTCAAGTCTTCCTTCAAAATTCCTCAAATCCTCCCCTTCTCTCTGTGATTTACCTTAGCCACCTCTGAAGTCCTAGCACTGTCGCTGACACATAGAAGGCATTCAATAAATGTTTTAACAAAATCAGAACTTGCTGTTAAACACGGCAGATTGAACATACCCACTGATTTCTGTTTTTGTCCCAAACCCTCACCAAAATGACAATATGGAAGTTTGAAATGCATATATCCATAAGGGCAAAAAGAACAGGAAAGGAGGTGACAATGGACGAGAGTTGTCAACAAAATCCTAGAAATGGATGCAACTGGAAACTGCCTTAGGAGAGACGGGAAAGCTGAAACTTTGGCTACTATCTCAGAATCTCAAGAAAGCTCAGGAAGTGGAGACACAAAGTGATGCTCAAAACAGGAAGACTTGTTGCAAATCAGTGGTAAGACTCCCAGATGCCTTCCCCAACTCTTGCAGAAGATATGAGGTTTGTGTTCTAGAGGGACTGAGGTAGTCAGGCTCTGGACTCAGATTGGGAGCTGGAAGAGGCACTGAAAATTGGGAGGTTAAATGAAAAGCTGCATCTCCCCTCATTCCCATCTCCAGTCAGGCCTCTTATAATCATTCGGCCTTGTGAAGGCTGACAGCAAGGCAGGAGATAGGGAAAACTGGCCCGAGAGAAAAAATATTAACATGTTGAATATCCTCCAACACACACAAATCCAAGTCCTCACCTGATTATCAAGTCCACTGGTTAATAAGCAGCACCCTCCTTCTTGGGCTGTGCTTAGTCACTCAGTCATGTCTGATTCTTTGTGATCCCATGGACTGTAACCTGCCAGGTTCCTCTATCCATGGGATATCCCAGGAAAGAATACTGGAGTGGGTAGCCATTCCCTTCTCCAGGGGATCTTCCCAACCCAGTGATGGAACCCAGGTCTCCCGCATTGCAGGTGGATTTTTTACCATCCGAGCCACCAGGGAAGCCCAAGAATACTGGAGTGGGTAGCCTATCCTTTCTCCAGGGAATCTTCCTGACCTAAAAAACAAACCGGGGTCTCTGCATTACAGGCAGATTCTTTACCTGCTGAGCTTCCAGGGAAGCCCACCCTCCTTCCTACCCTGTCCTAATAGGCTTAGTGAGCTTCCAGGCAGGTAAACATGAACTCACTCTTAAATATGAACAGACAACTAAAGGTCACTAAACATTTGAGAAGAGCTAATGTGAAAGACAGAGAGGAAAATAGTAAAAAAGGAGTAACAACAACACATATCTTTAACATGCTTAAAGAGACAAGTCAATCCTAAAGGAAATCAGTCCTGAATATTCATTGGAAGGACTGATGCTGAAGCTCCAATACTTTGGCTACCTGTTGTGAAGAATTGACTCATTGGAAAAAGACTCTGATGCTGGGAAAGATTGAAGGCAGGAGAAGGGGACGACAGAGGACAAGATGGTTAAATGGCATCACCAACTCAAAGAACATGAGTTTGAACAAGCTCTGGTAGTTGGTGATGGATAGAGAAGCCTGGCGTGCTGCAGTCCACGGGGTCGCAATAAGTTGGACACGACTGAGTGACTGAACTGAACTGAGAGAGATAACACAAGACAGCATCTTTGAAATAAATAATCTTTCAAGAAGAAGAAAGAGCTAGTAGATAGTAAAAGCTCAACAGAAGAGTTGGAAGATAAAGAAATTTCTCCAAAACTAGGACAAAACTTAAAAAGACTTAAACAGGGGAGGGAAGTAAGAAAATTAGAGTAGATTAAAAAATTCAACTCCCAACTAACAGGGATTCCAGAGAGAAAACAGAGCAAATAAAGGGGAGGAAAGTATCCAAGAAGTAAAATAAGAAAACTCCCAGAACTGAAGGACATGCTTCCAAATGGAAAGAGACACTATCTGTTCAGAACAAAGTTTCACACTGAAGCATAAAATGATGAAATTTCAAAACACTGAGTATTAAAAAAAAAAAAATCCTAGAGACTTTCAAAGAGAAAACAAAAGGCCATAATCAAAGGGTCAAGAATAAAAATGGCACCAAAGTTCTTAATAGCCAGAACACAAAGGAAAAAGGACTTCACAATAGGAGGAAACTACTTTTATTCTAGAGTTCTATACCCAGCCAAACTATCAACACATATGCATGCAAAACACATTTTTCAAAACAAAATTTTAAGAAATTCCCCATGAATTCTTAGTCATGAAATTAATGAAGGGTGTATTCTACAAAAATGAAGGCAGAAACTGAGATAGAAGATATTAGGGAGCCATATAACAGGAGATGTAATGCAGGAGAGAAACAAAAATGGACTTTGAGTGACTTCCTTTCCTCCCTTATGCATACCCTACATCAGCCCTTTAGCCATTCAGCCTCCAGAATAGCAAACAAGCCAGAGCATAGCCAGTCCAGACTGGAGCAGGAGGATGAATGCTCCAGGGAGACTATTGCCAAGAAAAACATAAACTGAACTTAAAAATCAATATACTTTTAATACATGGAGAGGTGGTATTCAACTATGTCAGAATATTTAGGGGTGAACAAATGATAGGTTTATAGAACACTAAGCAAACAAACAAAAAGAGGTAATTATTAATTCTACAGAAAGTAAAAGAAGGAATATAATTACACTGGAAATATAATGACAGTACTGTATACTATGTGGCTCAGCTGTGAATAATATTTACATAATTATAATGCTGCATACACTAAATGCTGTGTGAGCTAGAAGAAGGAATATAATTACGTTGGGAGGATGGGCGGAGCACATTAAGAGTGGTGCGTGTATGTGTGTGTAGCAAAGATGAGGTAAAGGGTGGTGTAAAAGTTTAATTCTCATCCTTCACAGCTGAAAGTCGATAGATAATGTCTAAAACTAAAAAAATGTATAAGCATGCAATCTGGAAATAAGGTAACTATCAGTAGCCATCAGAAATTGAATGAGGTTATCTCAGAGTGGGAATCAGGAATGGGAAAGGATGAGGCAGGGCGCTGCTATTTCTATTATAAGCCTAGCTTTACTCTTTGACTTTTAAACTCATGCATATATGACTGATGACATTAATATAAAAATTGAGAAAACCTCCCTATGGCTGCCCCACTGGAGTGGCCTCCCCTCTTTCAGCTCTGCTCCTGCGACTAATCTTGGAGCGTCACTGCCCTAAAGCACTGACCCTTCACCTTAGTTTCCTCCTAAACCCCGTCACTGGCTCCTCTCTCCTGTCCAAGGCAAGCTCCTGCGGCACTTGAACGTCACCACGGTCTGCTCGAAGCTTCCCTTTCCAAACTCATCTTTCGTTTCTGTCCGACTGAGACCCTCTGCTTCAGTCAGACTGGTGTACACAGCAGCCCCCAGAATGCTTGCCCACCCTGCTCGAGGTACTTGTGCCCTCTCCACATCTCCACACACATTCCTGCTGACAGTTCTCCTAGGGAACAGACATCACCAACCAGCACAGGGGACCGAGGCTCTCTCCCTTCCCCGAAGTGGCCTGGCTGCCTGGGCTTCCTAGGTACGCAAGCCCAGGCTGGGATTGAGACACCGTCTTCTGCCCACACTCCTGGACCCTGCTTCACGGAGACGCTGGACATGCCTGACTGGAAGAAGCTCATCAGAGGACTATCTGAGATCTCTCTTCTTTCTTCTCAGAAATTTGGTTTTCAAAGCCAGGTAGGATACCCAAGGGTGAAATGGCCCCAGCTATCTTTTTATTCAGAGATTAAGGAAATCCAGGTAGTTTTTCTACCGCCCCCCCCGCCCCCCGCCACTGAACATCCCAGCCCAGGGACCTTCCTGCAGAATGAGCAACAGAAGAATTTCAAGATCCACTCCATCCCTGTGTGCCACTTCCATGCAGCACCCCCCCTCCAGGGCTGTCCCTGCACCTGCCCTCCTACAGCCACTCTCTCCCCATCTCACCTGCAGATGTGCAGGAGCTGAGGGAGGGGGCATGCTGCAGCACAGGGCGTGATGCCTCAGGGACAGTGCATGGCTGGCAGAGCGACCCAGCAGCTGGCTGCAGGACCCATGCAAGGAGAAGGGGACAGGAAGGGCTGTGGCAGAGGCAGCCCCTGGGCCCATGCTGGCTCCAGTCTCCATGACATGCTGCTTTCAACACCAGCAGTTCAACATCCCCTCCCCCAGGGCTGTGATCCCACCTCCCTCTCTACGGCTTGGCAGGAGTAACAGGAATCAGAGTGGAGGCAGGAATCCAGACCTTGGCTGTTCACTTTACCGTCTCACCCTTCCCCAACTTGAGAGTGTCGCCCAGTGGACTCCCGGGAGCTTTCCCTGCTCCCTCCCCCAAGAGGAACTTGGAAACTGGCTTCTGGAGGCAGGAAAGGATACATTCAATGCCGATTACCCCCCCACCCCAACCCCATGCACATTGGCCTGATTGGGAAAAAATAAATCAGAAACAACTGTCCTGAAACTCTGGGTCACATTCCAGCTTTCCAATAACATTCTGTATGACTTCCTTCTCTGTTGCTACAGGGCATCTATGCAAACATCAAATGCCTCAGTTTTCCCATCCAGGAAATGGGTACAACAGTCCCTGCCCTGCCCTTCCACACAGAGCTGTGAAGGCAATACAATGATTCACTTTGAAAAGTCAAAGGTCAAAACAAAATCTTTATAACTCTCTGCAGAAGGAGAACATTCTAAGACAAAAAATTAGGGAATGCTACAATGAGACCTATAGAAGAGTCCTCTCTAGAAAGCTACCCTGGAGTCCCAGAACCAGGGTAATTTGGGTTCCAGGACACTGTCCCTGAGCCTAGGGCTGCAGCAGGCTGAGTCCAAGACAGAAACAGGCTATGCCTAAGGCATGAGGTGGCTGGTTATGAGACTTGGCAGATTCTGGAAAGTGGCAACTGATAAGAGAATGGAGTCTCCTGGGATTTTTTAAAAACAAGAAAGGCCTTCCAGGGGTCTAGGGTGATAACTCACACCTACTGAGGACTTCCTATGGTGAGGCCCTGTTGTAAGCACTTCCTATGCACTCTCTTGTATAATCCTCTTGGCAGCTTGTGGAACAGACATCAGTACTATCCCCATTTTCCAGATGTCCAAGGCCATGTATACCAAGCAGGTACTCTGGGACTTGCACTCAGGCAGGCTGCGCCAGAGCCCAAGCTCTTCAGCACCATGCTACACTATTCCCAGTGCTGAGTAAGCAAATGTATTAGGTCCAGGAGGCAGGGGGATGGCCAAGATGACCTTGAGAAACTTGGATCCTTTCATTCATGTTAAATGCCAGGGCCTACTAAGGATGTTTAAAGGGGTTGCCACAGAATGACTTAGGCCATGCAGAGGTTTCAGGCTCAGGACTTCACAGGTGCCAGGTGCCACCAGGACGATGCTGGAAGGGGAGGAGTCAGTTACCAGGAGCTGTCAGGTTCTTTCATCCATCAATCCCAAATATGTATATGGAGCAACACAGTACAAGACTACACGGCCTGTATGCACATTCCTTAGCTTTCCAACAGGAAAATGGTTACTAGCAATTACAAGTGGTTATTTGTGGGGAAGAATGATATGATAAAGGAGGCTTTGGGGAGCAAGAGCAAAAGGTAATGTGCTCTGTGACTCACAGCTCTACCCTTTATTTGCTGTGTGACTTTACAGAAGTTAGGCAACCTCTCTGAGCCTCAGTTTCCTTATAGATGGGCATATTAAGAAAACCCGCCCCATGGGATTATTGTGAAGCTTATGGGAGATAACACACAATAAATGTTTAGTGCATAACGGATGCTCCACCAATCTTAGGCTGTATCATAATGTTATTATCTCATGGGGCAGATGTAAGGGTCTATAAGCTGTAAAGCACTTTGTGAATGTTACTTCTGGGGGGAAGTTCTGAAAGGGCAGTGGATGCCTCTAAAGGCTGAGGTCCTTGCTCTGCTGTCAGAAGAGATAATAGCCCAGGATGAGAGTCAGGATGGGGGTCCTCCCTATGGCACACACCCCCATCTCTGTACTAATGGAGTCCACTCTGGGTGTGCGAGGCCTCGAATGCTGCCCTGAGCTCTCTGTGCACAGCTCCATGGCTCACAAATGGGGTTTCATCTTCCAGCCCCAAATTCCTTCCCTGCATGATGATGAATCATGTTAAACAAAATGAATATGCAAATCTCCTTGGGGCGGGCCCTACATCTATGGAAGCTGAGGCTAATAAATGGATTCTGAATAAGCAGACAGCTCAAGCAATGCAACTTCTGCTCATCTCTCCACCCCCGCCCCTTGGGCTCCACCCTCCAACTGGGGGTGCACTCTGAAGGGCTGGGTGAAGGAGGCAGCAGAGGCCCCGGCAGGCAGCAGCTGTGGTCTAGGCCTGGTGAGGGTTTTCCCTCTCCGATCTCCTCCCTGTGGCCACTGCTGCTGGCCCTTCAGGCGGTGTGATGTGATAAGTGGAACCTGTCACTTGGTGCCTGGGGGCTTAAAGGCTGACAGGCTGAGGGAGGCTGCATACCTGGCTGCAGGGGCGCTGAGGATGGCGAGGGCTGGAGAGGGGGGCTTGGGGGCCCGGGGCGCAGGACCCAGGCGGGGAGAGGGCAGCTACAGGAACTCACTGGGTCATGGGACCTTGGGAAAAGGTTTAAGCTCTGTTAAGTAGAGAGAGACTGGGAATATCATGGCTGCATAGGACTTTAGAAAGCACCTCATCCAGCAGTTGACTCCCCAGGCTGGGTATTAGAAAACGTGGGGAGCTTTTAAACTGTATCAATGCTGCAGCTCACCCCAGCCTCTGTGTTTTTTAAGTTCCCAGAGGAACGCCCACGTACAGCCTAGGATGAAAAGCGCTGCCCTAACCAGTCACCCTGCTCTGCAGATGAGAAAGCTGAGATGCAGGGTGGAGGGGCTGACTGAGGCCACACAGATGAGGCAGCGGCAGACACCCCCACAGTGCGCCCTCCCCGATCTTCCGCTCCCCTGTCCGGGCAAGGGCGGGGGTGACTCCTTCAACATCCATCACTCTTTTTTTTAAATTATTTTAATTGGAAGCGAATTACTTTACAAGATTGTGGTGGTTTCTGCCATACATCGACGTGAATCAGTCACGGGTGTACATGTGTCCCCGCAATCCTGAATCCCCTCCCACCTCCTTCCCCACTCCATCCCTCTGGGTTGTCCCAGAGCACCAACTTTGAGTACTCTGCTTCATGCATCGAACTTACACTGATCACCTATTTTACATATGATAATATACATGTTTCAATGCTATTCTCTCAAATCATCCCACACTTGCCTTCTCTCACATAGTCCAAAAGTGTACATTACATCTGTGTCTCTTTTGCTGTCTTGCATATAGGGTCATTGTTACTGTCTTTCTAAATTCCATATATAAGCATTAATATACTATACTGATGCTTCTCTTTCTGACTTACTTGACTCTGTATAATAGGCTCCAGTTTCATCCACCTCATTAGAACTGACTCAAATGCGTTCCTTTTTATAGCTGAGTAATATTCCACCGTGTATATGTACCATAGCTTCCTTATCCATTCGTCTGCCGATGCACATCTAGGTTGCTTCCATGTCCTGGCTATTGTAAACAGTGCTGCAATGAACACTGGGGTACACATGTCTCTTTCAATTCTGGTTTCCTTGGTGTGTATGCCCAGCAGTGGGATTGCTGGGTCGTATGGCAGTACTATTTCCAGTTTTCTAAGGAATCTCCACACTGTTCTCCATAGAGGCTGCACTAGTTTGCATTCCCACCAACAGTGTAAGAGGGTTCCCTTTTCTCCGCACCCTCTCTAGCATTTATTATTTGTAGACTTTTTGATGGCTGCCACTCTGACTGGTGTGAGAAGGTACCTCATTGTGGTTTTGATTTGCATTTCTCTGACAATAAGAGTGAACATCCATTACTCTCACCCTTCAGGTACAAGGAGCCCTGGGCTGGGGGACAGAAGACCTAAAATCAATGTGGTTCCGTGGGACCCTGGGCAAGTCACAGGCCTCTTTGGTATTCAAGTCCTCATTCATCAAGTGAGGGAGTTGAAGCCCGTTCTCTCCACATTCCCTTCCCGCTCTACAAGGGTATGACTGTAAGTCCTTCCTGAAATCTAATCCAAGGCTCTCCTGCTACAAAGCCAGTCTCTTCACTTGAGGCTATCTTCAGAGGATATAAAGGCAGCCTGCACTGAGCCAAAATTAATAAAGGCATGTGCCTCTCTTTCCTTGTTTTTCAGTGTGTTACACTCTCACGTGCACAGAACACAGGTTAAAATGCCACACCGCTGGTGGTAGGTGCTTGCTCGGCACTAGTATTGCAGAGCACAGACCCGGAGTGTGGGCAACAAGCTGAGGAAGGACATTCATTCTGGGAAGAACAAAGGGCATCTTGGGGGCTCTCTCTCTCACTAGCTCTCAAATGGTCCCGAAAGGACAGGAAGATACTAAGATACTACAATCAACCCAGATGTCTGCCCTGCCCCCTCTTCCACTTCTGCGTGATGTTGGGAAAGTACTAAGACTCTTGGAGCCTCAGTTTCCTCATCTAGAAAATAGAGATAAAAATACCTACCACCTGGATTTGTGAGTCCTGAATGGAGTAATGATTCTGAAACACTCAGCCCAGTGCCTGGCCCATAGTAACAGTGGCAGCAACAGCTCCTATCAATGTGACCAATCTCTTTATAACCAGGTAATGGCAGTCTCCCATTCTCCTGCTTTGCTGGGGGTGACTCAGGGAGACCCACTCATCCAAGCAACACACCTGGGGAGGGGGAGGGGGCCCTGCTCTGTTGTCCTTGAGAACTTTCCCATGATAGGGGTCCTGAGGCTTTAAAGGCTGGGGTGGCATGAAGCATCTGTTCCTAAGGCTCTGGGGAGAGGGTCCCTTCAAGGGGATTGTGGGAAAATCAGAGCCCAATTCTGTGGTCTCCTGTGCCTGGCAGACCGAGGACCACCACCACTGGCCTCAGAGACAGGCAAGAGTCTTGGGTCACAGAGACCACCAGACTGACCCCAAGACAAGATAGAGACCCAGAGTCCCAGATGCACCCTGCTCGAAGGTGTTTCTAGGACAGCATGGTCTTATCTGTTAAGACCAGACTCACAAGAAACAAACCAGCCTCCCCTTTCCTAACAGAACCCAGAGAAGGTGCTTCCACACGTGTCCTGGGTGGTTCAACTCAATGACCAATTGGGTCAGCAAGTTCCCAGGGTCTCCCCATGCCGCTCCTGGAGTTAAGAATTGTGGAGGCCAATTTCTACCAAGAAACTGTCTCTCCCTCAGCCCTCCTCCTCCTGGCCCCAGGGTGCCCAGCGAAGGCAGCTCTGAGGGCATACTGGCCTTCCCCTAGGAAGTAAGAGAGACCATGGGTAGGAATTGCAAATGGCTTTCATTAAGCAGGGTGCTAATACCATGAATTACAAATGAAACCCAGATGAAGAGGACCCTGGCAGCCTTACCTCCGTTTGATATTAATTGGGCGACACTTTGTTTTAATGGTACATTAATTAATGCAGAATTTCGACGGAAGTCCGCGTGACACTCACATTAATACAAATGAATTCATTACCATCGGTGTTATTACAAGAAATGACAAATAAATCTGTAACAGTGGGACCCTTCAAATAATAATCACGAATCATTAGGTTTGCCGCTCGTTTGTACTGTAGCTTGCAAATATGCGTGTATGTTTGCTGCTGCAAATGTGCCTTTGCCTTTTGGTGGGGGAGGCAGCCCGTGGCAAAGGAAGGGGAAGCCTCTTCTAGACTTTGCTACATCTGATTTTCCTCCCTCACCTCGACCCCTAGAGAATTCCACATTCTCTCCCCAGAGCCCTTCCCCAGGCTCAGGACCCACATGTCAGGACAGTGGGGTTGGCCCCCAAATCTGGCACATCCAGTGTGTGCTCTCTGGCCCTGAGGATGGGATGATGCGGAAGAAACAACAGCAAGAGGACCCTGGAGGGGGAGCCTGGCTTAATGAGGGTTGAAGGGGTGCAGCTACGGCCACCATTTGTTCTGCAGAGGTTCCCCCTATCCGACTGGTCTTTATGTTTCAGGGAGAGAGTTCAGGTGTTCATTGACCAGCACTGTGCTAGAAGTTTTATCCACTTTCTCCTTTTCAGTGCTCACCACGCTCCTGGAGGCCACATCCCATTGTAAAGGGCAGGAAACAGGTTTAGACAGTTTGAGCAAGGAGGGGCCAAGCCTGGGACTCAGCTCTGCCCTACTGCAAAGCTCCTAGTGTGCCAGCTCTTTCCAGAGAGAAGCTGCCATCCGCCTAGTAAGGGTTAGCATCCAGACAAAGGCAAAGTACTGCCTGGATGAACCTGACAGGTTGGACCAGACTCTCCAGCCCTCTGCCCAAGGCTTCATGTTGTAATCTCCCAGGTCTTCCAGGAGTAAGAAAGAGGCCTTCAACAAGTTGGGTCTATAGCTGTCACTCGCTTTGTCTCCCACAACCTCTCAGTCCCCTGAAGTTGAGACGAAGACCGTTTTTGCTCCTAAACAGCAGTAATTGAGGCCCCAGGAAACCACACTGGAGCAAAGTGTCAGATCAGCCTGGGAGACTCAGGTAGGTTTTAAAGATCTGCCAGGGGCTGGCACTCAGGCTGCCTCTTCTCCTCTCTGGACTCAGGGCAGACAGTGCCAAACGATCACAGAGCCTTCCTCAGTTTTGGCTGCAGGATTCCCAAGCCAGTGCTCTAAGCAGCTTCTATCAATGGATTGAAGTTGAGGCATGCCTTGAAAGCTCTGTGCTATCCCTGTTTTAGAACATCTTTCCATGGAGAATTTAAAAATATAATCCAGTCTCCTCTGACAGGGATGCCCAAGAGCAGTTCAGCTCAGTGGCCAAGAGACTGGTTACGTGGCCTCCTGCGGTCCCTCTAACCCAGGGAGTGTAGAGCTCGATGAATCAGTTGCTTCCTCCCCTCCTAAGTGAATCAATTGATCTGTTTTATTTCCACAAACAACAGCTTTCTGACCTTTGGCTATCATGAAACAGCATGGAAGTCAAATCCAATTCTTTCTTCCCTTGAGTCTTCACTAATGTGGCCAAACTCAGTGAGCTCTTGCTGTATGACCTGCCCTCTGCCCTGGCCCCTGGAGCCCTAGTTCTCAGAGGTTAATGCCACCTGATTATCAGATGTTGTTTCAGAGGCTAGATCCTGGCTGACTAGCAATGCGCCATGGCTAGGAGTCTGGGGAGCTTCCAGCCCCCTCGCCCACTCATGTTCTCCCCATTCACACTGGTACTGAATGAACCAATTAATCACCTAAGATTGTTAACGGTACTAATTACGCTTGCTCTTGAAACTTGTGGAACAATTATTTACTGTCTCTGCCTCACAGGCTATCAATTATGGTGATTGCAGGCAGGCTGTCACTTCTTTCAAGCTAACTTAGAGGTGGTTTCTCAAGGAGAACTCTCACAGGACTTTGTCTGAGCTTAGGCTACATCCAATAGATGTGGCAAAGCCTGTGGCCTCTTCAGGCCTTGCAATCTAACAATAGGCAGCTCAATATGGATCTTAAATGAAGTATTTATTTTATGAAAGTAGTTCCCTTGTTCCCCTACAGGATGAAATGACAACCACTAAGCACTACCTTGGGAATTGTACTACTTCCTTCTTCCTTGTGTCTCTGCAAGTGAATACAGATTGTGCTCCTGGATCAGAGCTGGGATCACCACACCCCTAGAAATTGACAAAGAAGTTGTACATACATATTAATTAAATTTCCCTCTGGTTCCCCAAGTCAGGGGCTCTATGCTGACTTTCCCCAGCCTACCTCAATACCTGTCCTGGATTCTGACTCCCCTGTTTCCCAGTATCACCACTTGGAGAAGAGCTGGTGTTTCTGGCCAAGATCTTAGCTAAATGAAGGAAGAAAAACAAGGGAGGCATTTTCAGACTCTGTCCATCCTATCTGGACTTTGAAATATTCCTGTCCTCTGAGGCCACTGGACTTCAGAGCACAAACGCACAGGCCATCACCTCCCTTACACACAGACATACTCTCCCCTTCCTGCCCTGTAACACCCCAATCCCCACCCCACCAGGGTGACAGGGTGTGATGTGAGGTATATGTGTGGCTGTCGGGTAAACATGCATTTATTCAGACAAGCAGCAGGCCCCAGCAGGCTGTGCCTCCCGTTCCCTGAGCTCCCTCCCCCATCAAGCCCTCCTGCAGCCCACGGTGCTCGTCTCCAAACGTCAGGGCCAAAAGCATTTAGAGCCAACTGCTGAGCCCCAATCTACTGTGGTGCCGAGAAATGCACTCCGTCACCGCGCAGATGACAGGCTCCAGGCAGGCTGGAGCACGTGGCCAGCCTCCAACTGACCCCACCCCACTGGGCCTCTCTTCTGGCTTCTGCTACCAGCAGGAGTCAGACAAGCAGAGCTGCTCCTTACCTCTGGCTGCAGCAGTCAAGGGACCCCCAACCTCCGTGGAGGCCCCTTGGGTTCTGAACAGGCCACTGCCCACTTGACACCTCCGCATGATGTCATCAAGACACTTTCAGATGCCACTCGTTCAAGAGCAGGCTCTCAATCTCCCCTGGAAACTGCATCCCTTACTCTGTGATGGCTATACACCCACTTCGCGTCCAGGTGCTAAGCCAGAAACCAGAGTCCTCTTTGCAATTTCTTCCCCAAACGCCAGTCGACGGCTCTCCCTCACTGCTCACCGCCAGCTCACCACTGGCACGTGGCCGTGACCGCCCAGCCAGGCCCCTGCAACGTGTACTCCCCTAGAAACACATATCTGAGTGTGTTGCCACAGCCCCATCTCCTGTGCTTCAAGAACTCCCCAGTGGCCTCCTGCTGACCGTAAGATAAACATCAGAGAATCCCTCCCACGGCCGTGGACAGCCTGGCCCTGTCCAGCACTGCTTTGCTCTGCTCACCTCCTCCTCCTCCACGCTCTAGCCTCTTTGGCCCTCTTCCACCTCCTCAAATGAACTAGGTGCTGTTCTGCCTCTGAGCCTTAGCCCATGCCGTCCACCTACCACTTTTCTCATTCTCACCCCCAACAAATGCCCACTTAGCCTTTCTATCTCAACCAAGTCCTATTTCCTCCAGAACATTCTCTGACCACCTCAGCTTGGGTCAGATCTTTGTCTCTATTTGCTTAGAGCCTCTTGGGCTTTTTCTCAAGGGCTTTGATCTCACTGGGTAATTCTGTGACCCATCAATTACCGGCTGCCCCCCGACTAGAGGGTAAGTCCTTGGAGGGAAGGGGCCATGTCTGGTTCTACTCATCACTGTGCCCCTAGCGCCCAGCATGCAGCTGGTACTGGATAAATATTTGTGGAATGAATGCCGTCTTGGGCACACCTCTCTGGGCACTCTTCCCATTCTCCTATTGAGAGAGATGGTTGGGAAACACCAGCTCCAAAATTTCTCCCTTTCACGCATTCAACAAATACAAACTGAACGCCCGATAATGCAGACTCTGCGGGGTGGTGAAGCAGCACTGACGCGTACCCTCGTGGGGCACACTGTCTAGGAAATCTGAAGGCAGCAGAGACAGAAGGGCAGATGCTGAACCTGAGTTCTGGCTTCCAGCTCCACTGCCACCACCTGGATCTAGTACCTGCTGGCCTTTGCTCAAGCTGTTCTCCTGCCTGGAACATTCTTTCTCATTCACCTAACAAATAATTACTGAGCACCTAATATATATCCAGCAGTGCTGGAGGTGCAGGAGACACACTGGCAAACTCTTATGTACTTTCAGTCTCGATTTGGTTATCACCTCCTCCAGGAAGCCTTCCCTGACTCCTGAACCTAGGTTCGGTGCCCATCCTCTGGGCTCCCAGAGCTCCCTGCTTGCACTGCCGCCATCAGAGCATTTATTGCACTGCATTCAGAGTGCCCGCACAGCATTAAAATCCCGTGACTGTCCTGCTCACCACAGTACCGTCAGTACCACTGTACCCCTCTGCCTGGTCCCCAGCAGCCATCTGAGATATTTTCAGTATGAGCAAACTCCTCCCTCTCTTTCCCGTGTGTCTCCCCAAGCTCTAAAGGTACAGACACTTTGGATCGAGGTACAGCTGGCTGAAATAAACATGGAGAAGAGATCTGTGAGAACGCTGTGGGCAATGATGAAGAGGAAGGGAGGATGGCTTTGAGATAAGACACCGAGTGGGGATATAAGTTGAAGAACTGGGATTTCCCTGTCCTGAGTCTGAGGCCAGCAGGTCAGAGGGGAAACCTCAGACAGGCCAGCTCAGACACCTTTGCTCCACAGTACTCCACACCCCTCTGCTCTGACCTCACCCAGGGTTGGGCCCCACTGCTTCCCTCTGTGTCTGTAGCCCCCAGATGCCCACCTGGTACTGCCCTTACTGTGGGCTGAGAGGCGGGCTCTGCCCTCTGCCTGGAGAGGTGCCATCCCCAAGGAAAAGCACGCTTCAGCCCCTCAAGGTCTCTCCCCCAGCAACCTTGGAGAGGCGTTCCCTGGCCATGAATCCTGTTCGAGCCCCTGGCCTGCTTTATTTTCTCAGGGCCTTTATCACCAACAGACGTAGATTTACGTGCTGCTTGTCTGTCTCCCCCACTAGATGAAGATGCCAACAGCAGCGACTTTGTCACTTTTGTTCAGCTGAGCGCCCAGCTCTGAGAACAGGCCTGACACAGAATAGGCCCCCACGAACTATTTCTCGAACAAATGAATGAGCGAAAAGGAAGATGGTCCGTGGGCTAAAGTGTAAAGAGACTAAGAGCCAGGTTCCTCAGTGGCACAAACAGAAACTGTCCACCTGCAGCCCCCACCTGGACGATGCAATGAGCGCTCGCTGAGAGTGGCAGATGTGAACCACCTCGAGGTGCTCCTATCGAAACACCAGGAGGATGAGAACAGCCTAGTGGGCACCTCTCCAGGCCCAACCTCAGTCCAGGACAGGCACCTTGTCGTCCCCTCCCAGTCACTTCCCCCAACCTCCTGGTGGCTGTTTCCCCTTGGGTTATGAGAATACAGCATGGGAGCACCCGTGCCTCTTCTGGGCCACCTCATTCTTCAGCCCTCAGCCCTCCTTCTGGCCGGAACTAGAGAGGTTAAACCATCAGTTGTTGGAAAAGCCTGGGTGAGAAACGCTGTCTCAAACTATCGCGTCCAGGGCTTTTGGGCTGAAGGCTCTGCCGAGTAGCCTTGAGTACTTCCTGTGACAGTAGCTTTCAGGGTGGTTGTGGCTCCTCCTCTTCCCTGCCATAGTGAGAGGGAGCAGCCTTGACCCAGACCCCAGGCTGACCTCAGGCTCCACACTGCAGCGGTCACGAGTGGATACCAGACCCCAGCTGTGGACCATCACTTAATGCTTCAATCTGGCCACAAAATGACTCCCAAACTATGAAGAAATGGGAACATCACTTGATAGGCTGGCTGAGAAGCCAACTGAAAATGATATGACTCCCCATGTAGGTGTAAGAAAAAGAAGCACCATCTTCTTCCCCCAGGCGGCTGTGCCCAACCTTCTCTGCCTGTGGGCTCGTCTGCAGCACTGGAGACTCTGACTTCACACCGGAGGGTGGGAGAGGGGTTCGGGGTCAGGGCAGCACTCCCCAGGACAGTGAGCCCATGCCCCTGGGTCTAGGGTGGGTGTGTGGCTCCTCTCCCTCATCTGGTCACTAACCAGTTAACCCCTGCCGCTAGGGCATGGGGCGGGCTCTGCTGCAGCGCCTGACTGTACGCTGGCCAGCCCCCAGCTGCCCACCTCCCAGCCTGTCCGCTCCACCCTCCCCTTGGTGGAGCGGGGGTGATTGGAACCCCTTCTGTTAGGGCTGATTAGGCCTGATTTCACCAGCCTGCCACCACCCCTGTTATTAAAGTTGTTTTCCTCCTGTTCGCTTGGTCTGCTGGATGAGGTGAGTTTATTCGACTTGATTTCTCCCCCCCACCTTCCTTTTTTCCTCTATATTCATCCACTCTGCCTGGGTCTACGGCAGCCATGCAGACTGGAGTTCAGTAAAAACCAGGAAAATTAACTTCTAACCTTAGAGTAAAAATAGCTATAATGAAGCCAGGTGAATAATACAGGCTTCATCTAATGCAACTTTGATTAAAAGCAGAGACCTGTCTCCTCACCTCCTGCCACAAGGATGCAGCTGGCCCTTTACAGGAGGATAGGATTGCAGGGACAAAAGAGGCAGCCTGCTCTCACCTCCAGTTTGCATTTTTTTTTACTCTTTTCCCACCTTCTCAGCTCTCTAAGAAGCCCGAGGATCACACACACCAGTCTTCCCTCTGCCCTCTGTACTCAGCAACTTCAGCAGGACTGAGTCACTTGGAAGCAGCGGCTCCCAGCAGTGCTGGCCTCTCCCTGCCCCCCACCACGGGTGGGGGTGGTGTGGGGTGGTGGCTGAGAACATGATGCTGGAAGATTCAGTTCTCCCTTGGCCCCTAAACTCCTATAGGGTTTGAGGGTAATCAGAGCACCGCTCTGGGCTCCTATTTTCCCATCTGTCAAATGAGATGAGAGAACCTTTTTCCCTACTAGTGCGGTCCAGAGAAGTACAAGGATTTGGCATAATTCAGGTTGCTGATTAGAAAAAAGATGGTGGTCTTCCCATTCTTTGCTCACAACTGTTATAACCAGAATCATCCATGAGGAACTGATGTTTCCACAGGAAGTCACCTGGCAGGGACAGCGTGCAGTGAGCCAGTGCCCTGGGGCTGGACCCTGGAGAGGTCATCGCCAATGTCTGTGCTGCCTCGATGGTGCTCTGACCGAGAGGTGGGGTGGCGAGGAGCTTGTCCACTGCCCATCCTCAAGTCTGCCTTAGCTACGTATCTCCCAGGTCTCTCTGGATGACAGAGCTCCATGGGGAAGGAGGTCTGGAGCAAAGTTCTAAACTGAAGAGGTGAGAGCCCCAACCCAGGAATCAGGGCCTGGGCCCCCACCTGACTCCCTGCGCACCTGGTGCTTAGCTCTCTGGGCCTTGGTGCCCCACCCTGTTGAATGGGACTGTGGAGGGGCATTCCTATCGTCCACATCAGGTGGCTCTGAGAGGTTCTGGATGGGCATAATTTCACAAGGCAGAGTCCACACACTCCCCCAAACCCCTTCCTCTCCAAAACCAAGGGTTCACAAAGCCCACTAAAAATCCCACACAGGCCCCTCCAAGCCTCCCTGGATAAGGGCTATCTGCTCAGAGCCACTGGGATCCTCAAAGAAGCCGGATGTACGAGAACCTGCTCCTCCGGCACTTCTGCAGGAGGAGGGGCGAGGAGCTGATGTGTGGCAGCTTGGAGCCCAGCCCGGCGAGCAGGCTGGGAGGTTCGGTTTCGTACACCATCCCAGTCCTCTCTCACTCGGGCACCGAGCTGTGGAGGCGAGAGTCTGCTGCTTTTCAATTTCACGCCAGGCGTCCGTGGCCAGGCCTCGGCTGGCCTTATCTCCTCGGCCTCCTGCCCAGGTGGGTACCTGCTGAACTCAGCCTCCCTGCAAAGCCCAGAGCAAGGCTGCTCCAGGGACAAGACCTAGGGACAGACAGCGGACATCTGCTGTGCAGGCAGGGAGGCCAGGCGGAGTCCTCTTATAGGAGATGGGGCCTTCCGATTCCAAAGACAAGCAACAGGAGTGGCAACTCAAAGCCATGAGCGAATTATCTCAGAGCTGGAAGACCCTGTGACTACTGCCTCCTCTCTCCCACCCCTCCCCATCCTCCATAAGGAGAAACTGAGGCTCCGGAGAAATTTCGTAACTTTCCCAAAGCCACATGGAGTTGATGGAACTGAAGTCCAACTCTAGACCAAGTTGCCCAGAATCCCCCTGTGAATCACTGAGCCCACCTCTCCGTCCTCAAGAAAACCACATGGAAACTCCCAAGAGGGTCTTCATACACTGAGAGATCCCTCAAGGGAGTTCTCCTCCTTCATGTGGCCAAGATCCATCCTCTCAGAGCCTGGGTTTCCTCTCTGGAAAACAGGCAGAGGAGTGGAGAGTGGAAAATCCTTCCAGCCCTTTGTAGATGCAGATCAGAAGTTAGCAAACCACGGCCTACAGGCCAAATCTGGCTTACTGCCTGTTTTTGTACAGCTCACCAACTAAGAATGGGTTTTTGCATTTTTAAGTGGTACAGATCACGGAATATTACTCTACCATAAAAAAAGAAGAAAATAATGCCATTTGAAGCAACATGGATGGACCTAGAGATTATCATACTAAGTGAAGTAAGCCAGATTAAGACTAATACCATACGATAAGGCTTATATGTGGAGTCTTTTTAAAAAGGACAAATGAACTTATGTACAAAACAGAAGGATTCACAGATGCAGAAACAAACTTATGATTACCAAGGGGGAAAGGAAGAAGGGGTAAACAGGGAGATTGGGACTGACATATACACATCACTATATATAAAACAGATAACGAATAAGGACCTACTACATAGCATGGGGAACTCTGCTCAATACTCTGCAGTGACCTACATGGAAAAATGAGTGGACATGCATGTATAACTGATTCACTCTGCTGAACAGCAGAAAGAGACACGGTCTTGTACATAAACTATACTCCAATAAAACTTTTTAAAAGTGAAAAAATTAAGTATTTGGGAAAAAACTAAAAAAAAGACAGCAATAGTTCATAGTATATGTAAATTACATGACATTCATATTTCCACATCCACAGCCATGTTCATTCATTTATATGTTATCTGTGGCTGATTCTGTGCTACAACAAAGTTGAGACCATGTGGCCTGCAAAGCCTGAAATATTTACCAAGAGATCCTTTAAAGAACACATTTCCCAAGGCCTGATTTGGCTGAGCTGGATTTGGACTCCAAAGCCCCCAAGTAAACAGGGCTGGGAAAGCTCAGAGAGGAAGTTGGGTGTAGCAACTCTTGCTGGAATCACTCTGCTCACAGGCATACGGGAAGTGAAGTGAAGTGAAGTCGCTCAGTCGTGTCCGACTCTTTGCGACCCCATGGACTGTAGCCTACTGGGTTCCTCCGTCCATGGGATTTTCCAGGCAAGAGTACTGGAGTGGGCTGCCATTTCCTTCTCCAGGGGAACTTCCCGACCCAGGGATCGAACCCAGGTCTCCTGCATTGTAGGCAGACGCTTTACCGTCTGAGCCACAAGGGAACCCCCTATGAATTGCAGCCCTTGGCCCAGAGCCTTCAAGAACAGCCACTTCCATATACCAAGCACCCACCATGTGCTTCCCATACCTTAACCAGAATCTTCACAACATCCCACTGACATCAGCATCGGTACACCCCTTTTTACAGAGAGGGAAACTGAACCCAGAGAGGGTAACTTGTTCAAGATGCACAGCTTGGGTCAGTACTGACTCATAGAGTCTAAGCCCCTCACCACCCTGCTCTCCTGGTCTCCTGCATATCACTCCCTCTCCAGAACATTGTCCTCATGGGTGCAAAGAACAGGCATCAGATGGCACTGGAGAACCCTTCCTGTATTCACTAAATGCCAGGAGTGTGGCCCAAGGGGCAAAGCATGCCTCTCCCAAGATCAGGGAGAAGGTGGAGGGGAGAGCAGTCAGATGGCAGAGGGTACGCCCGCTTCTCCCAGTCCTGGCTGGGTCTCCTCCATGCCCTTGCTCCTTGCTTGCTGCCAGGCTACTTGGTGAGGCAGGGAAGGAGGGAGGTGGGGAGAGGCAAGAGGCCCTCTTGGAGCTGTTGAGGGGCAATTTTGTTGGGAGGAAAGATAAAGAGAAACATCAAAAGGAGTCCCAGTGTGTGTGGAGAGGAGCCCGGTGGATTAAATTCTTTTCCAGCTGAGAGAGGCGATGAGAAGGCTGATAGCCGGCAGCCGCGGGCCCCAGAGCCGCGCTGCAGCGCCTGCCCTCCCCGCTGGGCCACACCCCCTGCACACTCCCAGGGGCACACCCTCCTCCACGTCTAGGATGCAGAGGTTTCCTTCCAGGAGCTGTAGCTCTGGGGCCCTGCCTCCTACCTGCCCTCCAGCCCAGAGCGGGCCCCAGGCCCGCCTTCCCAGTTTCTTCTCCTGCCAACTTCCCGTGGCTCACAGGTCCACAGACTCCCTGACGGGCTGGTCTGGCCTTGAGTGTGTTGTCAATAAGCAGGTGGCCCTGGTGGCTGGTGTGGGGATCCGGGAGGCGAGGAATCAAAGCGGGTAATTGCTGCGTGAAAATGAGAGCACAGGGATACATCCACCCCATGGGCCTCGGCATACCAAGAAGCCGCCGGCAGCTAGGAATCAATACCGCCCCAGAGGAGGGATTATCAGGGAGAAAGGGGGTTTGAAAGAGCCATAAGAGTCTGATGACTGTCTATTTCCAAGGGGACCATCAGCTGCATGAGAATTGCGTGCAGAAGGAGCGGAGCTCTGGCTGGACTTGGCTGAGGAGGGGGGCCCTAACCTTATTCTCCTGCTCACCACCAGGAGGACCAGGCTGGGCTGAGCATCCTTGGGAGGAAATGGAGGCTCCAAGAGCCACTCTGATGTGGAAAGAGTTGGGTACATGAGGGAGGCCAGCCACCCCAGGTGTGCGCCTGGCCAAAGGATATCCTGTTGCAGGCCCAGAAGCAGCCTCATCTGCTGTGTCATCCCGAGCAGGCCCTTCTGGTTGGACCCTGCAAACCCCAGCCCCAGTGAGGCCCAAGCCATTAGAAGATGCCTGCAAACTTGAGATGAGCACAGAGCTGGGTTGGAGGGGATTCCTGAGCCGGGGCCCCCGTCAGCACAACTTGGAGAAGGTAGGGGGAGGCATGCCTCTCCGAAAGGGTCTTCTCCAGCCCATCTCAGGTCCTGTCTCTGTTCAAGTGGGCAGGGAAGGGTGACCTGAACTCACCCCTGCTCCCTGATTTCTTGGGGGAATACACAAGGGATCCTCTTAGGGTAGGGGAGACCGTACCAAGTCATCTCAAAGCATGTGTATCCGACTCTTTGCGACCCCATGGACTGTAGCCTACTGGGTTCCTCCGTCCATGGGATTTTCCAGGCAAGAGTACTGGAGTGGGCTGCCATTTCCTTCTCCAGGGGAACTTCCCGACCCAGGGATCGAACCCAGGTCTCCTGCATTGTAGGCAGACGCTTTACCGTCTGAGCCACAAGGGAACCCCCTATGAATTGCAGCCCTTGGCCCAGAGCCTTCAAGAACAGCCACTTCCATATACCAAGCACCCACCATGTGCTTCCCATACCTTAACCAGAATCTTCACAACATCCCACTGACATCAGCATCGGTACACCCCTTTTTACAGAGAGGGAAACTGAACCCAGAGAGGGTAACTTGTTCAAGATGCACAGCTTGGGTCAGTACTGACTCATAGAGTCTAAGCCCCTCACCACCCTGCTCTCCTGGTCTCCTGCATATCACTCCCTCTCCAGAACATTGTCCTCATGGGTGCAAAGAACAGGCATCAGATGGCACTGGAGAACCCTTCCTGTATTCACTAAATGCCAGGAGTGTGGCCCAAGGGGCAAAGCATGCCTCTCCCAAGATCAGGGAGAAGGTGGAGGGGAGAGCAGTCAGATGGCAGAGGGTACGCCCGCTTCTCCCAGTCCTGGCTGGGTCTCCTCCATGCCCTTGCTCCTTGCTTGCTGCCAGGCTACTTGGTGAGGCAGGGAAGGAGGGAGGTGGGGAGAGGCAAGAGGCCCTCTTGGAGCTGTTGAGGGGCAATTTTGTTGGGAGGAAAGATAAAGAGAAACATCAAAAGGAGTCCCAGTGTGTGTGGAGAGGAGCCCGGTGGATTAAATTCTTTTCCAGCTGAGAGAGGCGATGAGAAGGCTGATAGCCGGCAGCCGCGGGCCCCAGAGCCGCGCTGCAGCGCCTGCCCTCCCCGCTGGGCCACACCCCCTGCACACTCCCAGGGGCACACCCTCCTCCACGTCTAGGATGCAGAGGTTTCCTTCCAGGAGCTGTAGCTCTGGGGCCCTGCCTCCTACCTGCCCTCCAGCCCAGAGCGGGCCCCAGGCCCGCCTTCCCAGTTTCTTCTCCTGCCAACTTCCCGTGGCTCACAGGTCCACAGACTCCCTGACGGGCTGGTCTGGCCTTGAGTGTGTTGTCAATAAGCAGGTGGCCCTGGTGGCTGGTGTGGGGATCCGGGAGGCGAGGAATCAAAGCGGGTAATTGCTGCGTGAAAATGAGAGCACAGGGATACATCCACCCCATGGGCCTCGGCATACCAAGAAGCCGCCGGCAGCTAGGAATCAATACCGCCCCAGAGGAGGGATTATCAGGGAGAAAGGGGGTTTGAAAGAGCCATAAGAGTCTGATGACTGTCTATTTCCAAGGGGACCATCAGCTGCATGAGAATTGCGTGCAGAAGGAGCGGAGCTCTGGCTGGACTTGGCTGAGGAGGGGGGCCCTAACCTTATTCTCCTGCTCACCACCAGGAGGACCAGGCTGGGCTGAGCATCCTTGGGAGGAAATGGAGGCTCCAAGAGCCACTCTGATGTGGAAAGAGTTGGGTACATGAGGGAGGCCAGCCACCCCAGGTGTGCGCCTGGCCAAAGGATATCCTGTTGCAGGCCCAGAAGCAGCCTCATCTGCTGTGTCATCCCGAGCAGGCCCTTCTGGTTGGACCCTGCAAACCCCAGCCCCAGTGAGGCCCAAGCCATTAGAAGATGCCTGCAAACTTGAGATGAGCACAGAGCTGGGTTGGAGGGGATTCCTGAGCCGGGGCCCCCGTCAGCACAACTTGGAGAAGGTAGGGGGAGGCATGCCTCTCCGAAAGGGTCTTCTCCAGCCCATCTCAGGTCCTGTCTCTGTTCAAGTGGGCAGGGAAGGGTGACCTGAACTCACCCCTGCTCCCTGATTTCTTGGGGGAATACACAAGGGATCCTCTTAGGGTAGGGGAGACCGTACCAAGTCATCTCAAAGCATGTGTGTGGTTGTGCAGGGGGATCAGAGCAGTCCCCACTCCTCTGCCAATCCCTGGGGGTCTGCAGCTATAAGCCTGGGAGGCTGGGGTAGGCAGGACATTCTGTGGCCACAGTCAAGCACACGGTCCACACAGGCACCGCCTGCAGGGTCCTGCTTGCTCAGTCAAGCATGGAATAACCCCCGTCACGCTGAACTTGCCAAGCAAGGTGTAGGGAGGGAGCTGCTTTCTCCTCCAGGGTCTGGGCTGATTAAGGGCTGGTTAAGAGGACCTCCGTGCAGACCCAGGAGGCTCCGCCCCCTGCACCCATGACTTTGGAGGTAGGGAGACAGGAAGATCACTCCCATCTGATCATTTAATATCCGAGAGGGTGGGGTGGGTACTAAGGATAGCAGCCCTAAGGAATAGAAAGTCCTAGTTGGCTTTGGGGGAGGGATGGGCCCCCTAGAACCATAGGGGTTCCAGTTAAAAGAGATGTCCTGACTCCCCAGCCAGGACTAAGCAGCAAAGAAAAGATTGAAGCCAACCTGCTTCCTGCCAGCTGTGCCCCTAGCAAGCATACGGGTTCTTCTGCCATTTAACAGAAAGAAGGCAAACAGACAGCCTGTCTCCCGTGAGAGAGAACAGGAAAGATGGGTGGCAGGGGGTGGGGTGAGCAGCAGAGGAAGAAAGAAGGAAAGAGAGAGAGAGGGAGACAGAGGGATAGACAGAGATCAAAGAGTCAGAGCAAGGGATAAACGGGGGAAAGAGACAGAAAGGGGCAGAGGCCAGGAGAGACACAGACATGGAGAGGTGGGCAAGAGAAGAGGGGGAAGAAGGGAAGGAGACAGCCAGCCTGGTGGAAGGGCCTTGAATATGCAAGTTCTTGAAGGAGAGAGGCTAGGTTTGCCGAGCAGCCCTCAGGAGACAGCAGGAACAAATTGGGTTTTGAAATGAGAGATAAAAGGAGCTGTTATATCTCCAGCTCTGCATCGTTCACTTCATCAGGCTTGACATGTGTCTAACAAACAAAGCCACGAGCAGGGAACGACAGACACTGGAGAAAGAGAAAGGCAAAGGAAGGGAGACAGCCAAGGAGAGCACGCTTCCCTGGCTCTGAGCGCTGAGCAGTGCTTCTGATTTTTATTCTGAGGAGTAGCTGCCCTGCTCAAAGAAGCCGGGAGCCGGGAAGCACCCGGCTGCAGGCGGGAAAGCATAAGGCGAGTCGGTCCTGGCTTGGCGAGCACCAAGGGGCTCCCTCTTGGCTCCCAGCTGGGGTACTCAGGGGAGGGGACAGAGGGTGTGGGTGGACAGGTCCAGGCCGCTCCCCTCTGGAGGGCATGGTCACCAGCTGGAAAGACAATCAGTGGGACACAGTGAGGAGAGACCCCACCACTTCTCGGGGGCTCATGCCTGCACTTGTGTGTGTGGGGGGGGGTGGGGTGCACTGAAAACTTCAGGCGCCCAGGAGACAGGCAGAATCAACCTCGTAGGATGGAAATCACGTGAGGACGGCATGGACACAGAGCCCAGGGCTCTTGTCCTCTCCTCCTACTTTGTCTCCCAATTTCTGATCCTTTCCCTTTACTGTGTGAACTCAGCAAACTGCTGCCTCCAGCCTCAAACCTTGTCTGTACTGTAGGAATAAGAACTCCTGCCCGGCAACCTCGCAAGGTTTTGGTGACGACTTACTAGAATGGGCAGGCAAACACCCCCGGTACACTTTCACAAGTGTGCTCATTTGAAGAAAAGAAAATACACCCAGTTATGATGGATTGCTCACCCCTGGGAGTTCATCGCTCACTTTATCCACTGCGCAGACAGCACGTGTAGCTGCCTGTCATTTGCCAGAATGTATTCACCTCAGCATCAGACAGTCCTGATACGCTTCCCTCTTGTCTGTTTTGCTAAATCAGATTAATCTGAGGAACAGGAAAAAAAAATATGTTGGACATGACAAGGGAGTGGGAAGAGAAATGGTTTGGGGTGGGGCCAATGGCTCTGCCAATCATGTGCCAGAGAACGAGTCTCTTCTCTTTCCTAGACCTCAGTTTCCCCAAATGTCAAGTGAGGGTAAGCCACATAGGCTTCAGAATTCTGTAAGGCGCCAGGACGACTAGGCATCAGATCATCAGGTTCCCTCATTGTGGAAGGACTGGGGGCAGGTTATTAGCACATGCTGAAGATGTGGGAAGCTCATGGCTTCAAGGTAACCCTTGGTGTATTTTAACTACTTTCTCAGTTGCTCTTCCATGAGCAATAGGACCACTGGAGACCTCTGGGGCAGTGCAGGCCACAGAAGACAGGCTTGGGTCTCTCTTCTCCTGCCTGCCAGCCTCAGCTACTCCTGTCTGTAAGAAGCATGCAGTGATATGGACATGCTGACTGCCAGATCACACCCCAGAGAGCTGTGGGGGAAATTAACAAACCCGCTTATTGGGCACCTACAGTTGACCCTTGAACAATACAAGGTTGACCTGCTTGGGTCCACTTACTGCTAAGTCACTTCAGTCATGTCTGACTCTGTGCGACCCCACAGATGGCAGCCCACCAGGCTCCACCGTCCCTGGGATTCTCCAGGCAAGAACACTGGAGTGGGTTGCCATTTCCTTCTCCAATGTATGAAAGCGAAAAGTGAAAGTGAAGTCGCTCAGTCGTGCCCGACTCTTAGCGACCCCATGGACTGCAGCCTACCGGGCTCCTCCATCCATGGGATTTTCCAGGCAAGAACACTGGAGTGGGTTGCCATTGCCTTCTCCGCTTACATGAGGATTTTTTCCAACAGTGAATGCTCAGTTGTGTCTGACTCTGCGACCCCATGGACCTGTAGCCCCCCAGGTTCCTCTGTCCATGGAATTCTCCAGGCAAGAATACTGGAGTGGGTTGCCATTTCCTTCTCCATTTTCCAATAGCAAATACTACAAAACTACATGGTTCGAGGTTGGATGAATCCATGAGCATGCGTGGATATGGAAGGCCGACTCCAAGTTATACTCAGATTTCTGACTGCAGGGAGGGCTGGCATTCCTAATCCCCACACTGTTCTAGGGTCAACTGTACTCTTCCAAGAGGGGAGGAGGGGAAACCACATGTGTGAATTTCAGCTCTGCTCTCCACCAACCGAGTGAACCCGAGTAGCTGATTTGTTCTCCTCGATCTTGGTCTCTTCATTTGTGAAATAAGATAATAACACCGTGATCTCAAAAGAATCAGGAGGAGGAAATGAAGTGAGGTTTGAAATCAATCGACACATTGCTGGCCCACAATAAGGACATGGTCTCTGTCACTGTCGATGTGAGCCCTGGGATGAAACTGGATCAATGGCTGAGACCCTGGATCTTCTGGCAGGTGGGCTGGTGGAAGACTGAAAGCCAGACTGAGGGGATGGGCAGGAAGCAGAGACAAGCCAGGAGGTGCACACCCACTGAGTTCGTTCATTATCATTTTCATGGGGCATTCAAAGGAAGAAGGGATGAGATGTGGAAATTACCTTGGTAACACTTAGCTTTTAAGGAAACATAAAGAACCACTTGGAAGAGACAAAGCTGCATTGTCCTCGGCATCACAACACCAGAGAAAAATCCCTCAGATTAATGTACTTTTGCGAATCTTAACTTCTTTTGCGGGGAGGAGAGGGGGATACTGGTGACATTCTGTTAGCCAACGAAAATGCAAATGGGATGACTCCCCCCCCAACCCGCTCCGTGTCCTTCCTCTGTCAGGTCCCTGACAGATCCTTTCGGCTGTGTTTATTACTACTAATGACTTTCTCGGTATGATTTGGCTCTGAAACATAACCGATGATTGGGAGAAATTCTATTATTTCCCCACATTTTTCAATTAGAGATCCGAGCCGCTCTTCTGCCTGGGGAGTCAGTGTTGCCGGCCACAAAGGGTGGCCACATGCCTCTTGCTTCCGCGCCCAGGCCCTCAGCTGTGGACCCGTGGAAGCTGGGATGGTGGGGCTAGAGGGCCCGCACTGTTGTGTGGCCCACACTCTCCTGTGATGGTTCTGTCACACTGCAGGTGTCAGAGGAACACGGAACCTTCAAGAGCAGCCTTGCAAATAAACATCCAAATCGTCCCAACCCTTGTCCTAATTACAGGCCAGGCTGTCCTCCTTCCAGGACACCAGCGGCCTCCTGTGCGATGAGGGGCGTGCCTGAGACGCTCACCCTTTAAGTCTGACGGTCTCCCCACCCTCCAGGCCCACCACTGAGCGCTGCTGTGACAGGACCTTTGCATCGCCCCAGTCTCTTCGCCTTGTGGGGACATTCTAACCTTATTCCTGTCGCACTTCATGCCCCAGCTGACCCCACTGACCTCTGCTGGGTCTGGATGGAACAGAAGGGGTCTAGATTGACCATGGGTGGTGGATTTCCATCCCCCACTGTCTGCAGCTCTACCTGCCCACAGGGTGAGTCTCTAGACCCACGGCAACCACTCATTTCCTGTTTCAGGACAGTCTTCCTCCCACTCTCATCCAGTCATGCCATCACTCCAAAATCTTTAGAGACTGTTTCCACTGTATGGAAAGCAAACGCTCCCCACACCTTTCAGAGCCCTGGGGGTCTCTTCCTTCCCACTGGCTCCAGCCCACGCCTTCCTCTTCCCTGAATGCCCTGTGTGATTCAGCCAGGCCAGCCCCCTCCTCACCAGCCCAATCACAGCCCACTCTCCCCACCTCTGTTCCCCTGTCCTCTTCCTAGAACGGACCCCCTCATCACCCTGCGTCCAGGGGCCTCAAGTCCTCCTTCCACAGAGGCCCTTCTGTCCCCAGAGGCCCTCAAAGGTCTCTCCACTGTCTCTCCATCAGCAGCCCCCCAGCTTGTACCCCACAGAGCGATGCTTCCCCGCAGTCTCCCTGTCCCCATGAATTCCTTTTGCTTTGGGTTCTCCATCCTTTGATGAAAATGTGGGCTGTCTGAGGGCAGGGAACATACCAAGGCTGAAGGAACTGGCCCCTCCGACACCCAGCCAGGGTGGGGCTCAGGGCAGCTAATCCCTCAAAATGCAGACCGAGCGCTTCGGCTGAGAGAATGTGGCCTTTCCTTGGCAGTTTCCCTGTCCTGGGCTGGCGATGTCTGTGCCAGTTATGGGCGCTTTCCTCGGTGTCCAAACTCATGCCACAAGAAGAGAGCTGCCTGCTCAGCATTTCTAGATGACAACAGAATGGAGATGTGATGCCAGTTGGCTGGCATAAATCTTCACGTTTCCAGTGCACAAGGGCGAAGGTGGGCCCCAGTCATGCCCTAGTCTGACTAACCAAGTCCCTGCCCTGGGTGGGGATCGGGGAGGGCCACATCAGGGGTCCATCCCCTCCAGCTTGCCAGCCCCAGGGCAAATGCCACTGGGCGTGAGCAACACACAAAACCCTGCTACTGGGCAGACACAGGTCAAATACCCTGCACAGATCCACTCAGTCACAGTCCATTATGATGGATGTCTTCCCATCAATGAAGCTTTCTTCCTGTTCCTTAAGACCCACTGAATGCTCTCAACGCATGGCAGTTTTCCAGGGCTACCAGGATGTGGAGCAACACCAGGATGTGGCACAAAGCCTTCTATGATGCCCCGAACCCCAAGACGTTTGTGAGTCAGGATCAACTTGAAAAATGAGCAGATGCTTGGTGTCTGTGGCTGTGAAGACTCCTTGTCCCCTGGAACAAGATCCAGGAGTCAGGAAAGGCCTGGGCCCTGTATGCGGAGGATCAGCACCCACCCATCTCCCAGCAGAAAGTGACGATCTGATCAGGAATGCAAAGTGGGGACGAAGGAAGACACGGGCCATAATTTACACAATGTCTTTGGGCTTAACCAGAGGTTATAAGTACCATCCACCCCGCCCCCAGCCAGTCTGCCCTTCCTTCAGTTCTACTGCTGTCTTTCTCCTGCTCCATAAACCACCATCTCCAAGCCATAAAAAGTGCAATGAGCAGTCTGGATGGAGGAGATTGGGCATGGAGAGGGCAGTCAGCCATGCTTCCCTGAAGAGCCTCAGAGGACGCAAGCCGGCCGCAGAGTGAGCCTGGCCCCCGGGGACCCTGTTCTGGTCACCCGTGCAGGGAGGGGGTGATGGGGGCTCTTCAGGCATCAGGCTAGGAACTATGTTTTTCTCAGCTAAAAGGACCTCTTCCCTCTGCCTGTCCAAGCTGGTGGGCAGCCTCCAGGCTCCTGGAGCTTAAAGTAAAAGTGGATCCTATAGATCTCCAAGCCTCAGTCTTTGGTTCCAAGCAAAGTCGTCTATGCCAGCGTCTATACCTGTCTTACCCTTGGTGTCCAGCGTGGGTGGCAGTCTTTACTCTCAGAACAGAGCCAATGGACCTGGAAGTCAGGGCAGAGGAATGACCCCTTAAGAGACCGCTGGAGTCTACCGTTTCAGGAACCTGGTCTGACCATCCCATGAGTTTAACTGTTGGTTTTGATGTGGATGGTGGTGGTGGCAACACTTTGGGAGAAATGGAAATGGGCATGCTTGTCAGGTTGGCAAGACTTCTGAACACCAGGAATAGGAGACGATTCAAGAAAGTATCCAGCTCAAAGAGGTTTAAATAAACTTACTTCTATATCAGCAACCAAAGAGTGAAAGCGGGTGGAGCTGCTAGCAAGGGGGCTGGGAGACCCCAGAACAAGGGGGAGTTGTGCTGGGCAGACTGATGGTACTACAGCGGCTGGTCGCAGCAGCCAGTTCTTCCTGATGTGGAAGTGGCAGGAAAAGTGTGAAAAATCAGGACAGAAGTCCCTGGGTTGAGTTGAGGGGGGCCGTTCCACAAGCTAGTTTATGAGCCAGCGTGACCCAGATTCAGCCTGAGATGATGGACACTCGCCCCCAAATTTTATGGATCTGGGGTGGTCCGGAGACGTGCTGGCCACTTAGAAGGAACCAGTGGGAAGTGTGGACAATCACACATCCGGGTGGGGATGAGACTGGGCATCTCAGAGTGAAGGGACGCAGCAGCGCCTCGAGGGACAGCCTGACACACTTAGGAAAGGCATCAGAAAACACGGACTGTTTATCATAAAATCGGTAGAGAAAATAGAATGGTTAAAATTCAGAGCCTGGCTGGGCATGGGGTGTGGGGGCCGGTGGGAGCCTCAAAGGAGAGGCTTTCTGAAACCTCAGGAGAAAATAATGCAGGGAAACGAGAAGTGGGACAAGATGCCTTTTCTAGAACAGGGAGTTATAGATTTAGACAGTCTGTGGTGGTAATTGGGGGAGGGGGTCAGAGAAAGAAAACTTGCACAGTTCACTCTGCTTCACCCATCCATTCTTCCTGCAGCCATGGGAGACCCTTCCCAAAAGCTCAGCTATGACTGCATCCTTCCCTGGCCTCCACCCCTCTTCACTGTCTAAGAGAAGAAAGTCCAGACTACTTACTGGGATACCTGGGGTCCTTTATATTGAGGCTGTAATCAACATACGTTTTTTATCTTATGTCCATGGGGCCTATTCCAACATTTCTTCTCACAGCTCCCCAAACAACCCTGGCCTTTTTCCGACTCCACACCTTTCTTCACGCTGACCCTCACCCACACCGCTCCACACCCCCAGGCTGCCCTGCCCTCCATCTCAGCCCATTCAGCAGGGAGCAAGGCCGCCTCCCCCATGAAGCGCTGGAGCCTCCACCTCCAGCACGTGTCTGCAGGTGTCCTGTTTGGCCAACCTCGGCTCACAATTATGTGCATCTCCCTCATTAGACTAGAAGTTCCCAGAGGCCAGTGCTGAGGGGCACATGTGGTTTCTCCTCTCCCCGGGGCCAGTAAGTATTTGTGGAATTTATTACCCTTAAAATTGAAAGCTAAATACAGCCTGGCAGGGCTAACTCTGTGAGGTGGGCAGGGTGGTTGGCACATCCTTACTGTGTCAGTGAGGAAGCCAAAGTCCAGTAGGAAATGACACCCCAAGTCCCCTGCCAGTGGCAGAAACAGGACTAGAACGAGGGGGGCTTGTGGTTCTGAAGCCCGTCACGCTGGGTCTCTCCTCAAGTGCTGGCTAAGTCAGGCAGTACCAGAGAGCCGTGGAGCCCAGCCAGGCGACGCCAGAACCACAGGGCACGGTCATGCCCGGCAGGGCTAACTCTAGTGGGCGCACATACTGGCAATTAAAAACACTCGCCAGTGGCCAAACTTAATGCTGTTAATCTGAGACCTCCAGAGCTTGGCATCAGGAAAACTCAAGGGTAGGGACTCAAAAGACCCAGCTGAGTCTCAGTCTAGTCCAGAGTGGTCCAGGTGGACTTCACGGAGGGCTCCATGGAGAGCGGAAGAAGGCGCGAGCAGTGGCCCCAGCCTCCAGATTCAGAAGGCTAAGGGTTAACCCGCCTCCTTGGGTCCCCCCCCCTCTACCACCCTGTCCAGACACTCAGTTCCCCTGAAGAAGGACCTGCCATTACCCTGATTGGACGCGCCAAGATAATCGCGGGGCCTCTGAGCCCAGCTGCTCTTGTCTGCACTCTCTTCCCCAGCCACAGCCGGGAGGCGGGCAGAGCAGCCTCGGTGAGAGGCAGATGGGGCCGTAATGAACTGAAGACATGTGACAGCTACGGGGAACAAGTTCATCAGTTAGAGCCTTCCTGCCTGAGGACTTCTGGGAAGAGCTGCGGTGGGGGAGGGAGGGGGCCGACTGGTTTCCCTGCAGAAGGTCCTGATGCCTCAAGTCACCCAAGCCCCTGAAGGGGTCTCAAACCCAGCTCCCAAGCAGCTGCTTCTGCCTTTTGCTGTGGATATCAGGGGACTCGGAGGGACTCCCTCTTTCCAGGAGGGGCTGGCTATCAGCTCCCTGATGGGGTACTGTTTTCTGAACAGGAGGGAAAAATCATTCCAGTCCCAAACTCTTCAGCACCTTAGAGAAACTGAACTCGGGAGCTCGGTGTAAAAATGAACACTGTTATTTCCCTCTGCTTCTGACCTGCACAGAGGCCAAGAGATGAGGAATATCTTGGTCCAAAGGGGCCAGGGCTGAGGTACCACACTCATGTTGAAGTGGGCCAAGTATGGGATCTTAAAAATGTCAGCACTTCCTGTCTGCACAGTAAGTGCCAAACGTAGGTGTGGCTATGGCTGGAAGGATCAGGCAGTGATGGCCTTTGAAGGCTCCCTATTCCTCAGGACTCCAACCCAACTCAACCTGGCTTTGCCCCTAGGGATGCGAGGGGTGAGCCACACCCACATTCTTAAGGATGGGGCCCTGAGCTATTTCCTAGGAAGCAGGGCTGAGAAGCAGAGAGCAGTCACACACTGGTGAGGTGAGTGTGGTCACCATTTGTGCAGGTGAAGACTGGAGATGAATCTCAGTTTTATGTATTTTAAAATGAGGGGCAAATGGGCATCTTAGAATGGAAGAAACAGAATATTTCAGGAGGTATGTTAGTGCCAGTGGAGTCTGAGAACCCCCAACTAAGAGGGTTCAGAATCCTGAATGCAGACACTGGGCTTATTACTTCCAGGGCTTGGGAGTACAAACTATTTGCCCTGGCCAAAAGCTAGAGGAGATGAAGCCCTGGGATCCACAGCTGGAGGAAATCTTGGGAAGACAGGATTACTCTGAGGTCCCCCTTGGTCCTTACAAGTCCTTACATGCTGGTGCTCATGGGGTCAAGGTGGTGGGTTCAACCGCATGGCAGCCTCCCGTGGCTACACTATCACACACTGACCCTAATAATGGCGAGCAAACCTGGATCGATGCAGCACAAGTGGCATGCCAGCATATTCTGGCTTGACATACGAAGCATTTTCTTACAATTTAGAGATGCCTGAACTTGTCCTGGATGACCCCGGGGGGAGCTGGGAGCTCCACGTCATAGGAAAATGTCCAAATAGAGGCATTTCTTTGCCATGCATATTGTGGTGCCTGCTTATTGGAAGATTGTCTGCAAGCTGGGTGACTTTGAACAGTCACTTAACACCTCTGGGCCTCTGCCTCTTCATCTGCATAACGGAAAGAGTGAACACACCTTTCTCCAAGGTGGTCTAAGAATGAAATAATGCCGAGAAAATGCTGAGCACAGTTTCTGGCACACAGGACGTGTTTGATAAGCATTAGCTGTCCAGTAAGTATTAACCCTGTGTATTACTCTATTCACTGGTGGGACATAGAGGTGGAAAAATAAGCATCCAGACTGCTCCCTCTTGTGATGGTCACAGGGGCCGTGAATGCAAAGTCAGGAGGGTTGTTAGATGAGAGGCTGTGAGAAAGGTGGTGCTAAGGAAGAAGGAGAGAGGAGGTGAGCCACCTGCACGAGAGACCCTGCCTTGCACACCTGCCCACCTAGCACACCAACCAGGCAAGAAGAATGTCAAGGTGATCCATCACAGTCCTTGGCAGAGCAGCGTTGAAGGATGAGGGAAGTCAGGTCTGAAGCAGAAAGGGGCGCCAGGGTGGATGGGTGCTGTCTCTTATACACATCATTGCATCCCTGGGTCAGGAAGATCCCCTGGAGGAGGGCATGGCAACCCACTCCAAGATTCTTGCCTGAAGAATCCCATGGACAGTGGAAGATGTGTATAAGAGACAGGGGTGGATGGGTGGGCGGGTGGGTGGGGAGGCTTCAGGCCCAGTGTGGGAAGTGGGCGTGACAGCCTGTGGAGACTGTCCTCGTCTCCAACCAGGCTCCAGGCATCAGCAGGGTAAGAGGAAGGGCTGTACTCAGTTGGGACCTAGCAGGGCAGAGCCAAGGAGGGCTGGGCCACTCTGCCCTTGCTGGGCCTGGCACACGGGCCCAGAAGTCCCCGAGGAGAGCTCGTTAGATGCCAGTGGAGTCCTGTGCAGGGAAAGCCTGGCTGAGAGAGATAAGCTGCAGCGCGCCAGCACAAGCCCCGGCTCCTCGGAGCTGCCAGAGCACATATTAATGGGACCCATTCAGCTCAGCCTTCGTGGCAATTAATAACGGGCCAGGCAGAAAGACTGAGTTTGGTGTGTGTGTGTGTGTGTACACGCTGGGGTGGGGAGTGTAGGCTGTGTGTGTGTACACATGCTGGGGTGGGGACTGTAGGCTTGGTTTGCTGGGGTTGCTCAGTTTCTTTCCTCAGGGATAACCCCTTCCTGCAGCAGACTCTGTCTCCATCCCCAGCTAGGAGAGAGGGGCTGGCTCAGCCTAGCCCCTCCAGCTGAACTCTCTGGGCAGGGAGGAGGCAGGAGAGGCTTCTGGGGCTCAGGAAGCCCCATGCCCACTCTTCACACCCAGGTGGGGCTGGAGTGACTGAAGAGACACTCTGGGTCTGAAGGTACAGGTGTGACACACCCGAGTTCTCTTCTCCCTGGACGTCCATACTCTGCAGGAGAAACTGCGAGACTGGGCTGAGGGAGGAGGAACACGGGGATGCAGAAGCTGGCACAGAGTGACCGCCTGGAGTTTGGGGTCAAGCCGCTATGGTGCCTGTGCGCAAAATCAGGAAAAGATGGCCTTCAGAGTGGACCCTTCCCTGCAAGTACATAGCTTGGTGAGCAAACTGACCTAGAGAGCCAAGAAAAATGTGCTCCTTTCTCCAGGCAATGCCACCAGCTCTGAAGTACGCGGCTTCATGAGCAGCGCCGGGCTGGACTTTACCAGCGCGCTCCTGCTTGCTCGGTGTGCCACCTGCACAACCACAGGGGGCAGCCTTGCTCGGGAACAGCCTATGGTCCCTCTGGGTGTCTCCTTACATCTGGGCCCTACACTGAGAATCTGGGTCACTCATGCTTGGCCCTGGCTGCTTCCTGTAACTTTCCTCCTCAAAGTGAGGTTGTGGACCAGTGGCATAGGCATCCCATGGGAGCTTGGTAGAAACAGGGTCTCAGGCCCCATCCAGACCTACTGAATCAGAATCTGCATTTTAACAAGATCCTCAGGTGATTCAGCTGTGCAGTAAAAATGGCTTAGAAAACACTGGGGCTGTCCAAACACTGGCAGAGATAGGGTAGAATATAGAGGGAGGGGCAGAGAGAGAGGAGCGGGCGGAGAGAAAGGAGAGCTGGGTGAGGAGAGACGCAGAAAGCAGAGAAAGAGGCCCTCTACAGAGTAGGGGCGGGAGAAGGCAAAGCAGGGAGAAGGGCGCAGAGGACGCAGTGCCAGCCTGTTCTGCTTGTTTCAGTCCGGTGCCCAGGCCCCTCCTCAAGACTGTCACGGCGCCCCTCCTCCCAGCCCCAACACACCGGGGACCCGGCTATCTGCTCCAGGTGGGTGGAGGCCCGGCCTGGCAGCTCAGAGTCCCAGGGGAGCACATTTCGGGGCAGGAGGCCTGCACCCCTCGGGTGGGGAACAAGGGTTTGGGGGGGCTTGGATCTACTTCATCTATCACCCCCCATCTCCGCACAGGCCTGATTTCATCAGGGTTCCCAGGCTGGTACACAGGCCTGCGAGCCTCAATCACTCCTTTCGCACTGTTCGCAGGAAGAGAATAGCTTTCAGCTCAATTACCCTTCACATTCCAATATCATAACGCTCCGATGAGGCTTTTTAACCGAAAACAAAAAAGCCGTGTCTGCCACAGGCCGGCTGCAAGGCCAGCCGTGCAGAAGGGACGGCCCTGCCTGCCTAACGGCCCCCCAGGTGAGACTATGGGAAGGGCCCGGTCCCAAGGCACCAGTTACCCAGAGAGGACCCTGAGGTCCAGGGCCCCAGTTTACCGACAACATATGCCCTGCTTCTGCTCGTCAACAACAACGAGGCCTGGGACAGAACACTGAGGCCCGCGTCCAGAGGGGCAGCAGGGAGTGACGTGCCCCGGCGTGGGCTGCACTGCCCCAACACTCGTCCTAACTTCTGCTTTTGGGGCAGGGATGCTACCCAGGCCCCTCTGAGTGCCACGACATGATGCCCTAATTCAGCTGGGCCGCAACCTGGGGACCTGGGGCCTAGTCTTCATGTCATGTCATACCTGTTGGCTCATGAGGGAGCTAGCTAAAGCTAAGGTTAAATATTAATGCCGCTGCACAGGTGTGTAAACCGAGGCCCGAGGAGATGAAAGAGGTCCAAAGGCATGAAGAAGAATCTCAGTCTGGTGTTTCTTTAAGATACACTGCTGCCACGGGCGGTGAGGGGTGAGGGGTAGGGGGTGGATGTGGGGGGCTGTCTCTTATACACATCTACAGAATATTTCAGGAGGTATGTTAGTGCCAGTGGAGTCTGAGAACCCCCAACTAAGAGGGTTCAGAATCCTGAATGCAGACACTGGGCTTATTACTTCCAGGGCTTGGGAGTACAAACTATTTGCCCTGGCCAAAAGCTAGAGGAGATGAAGCCCTGGGATCCACAGCTGGAGGAAATCTTGGGAAGACAGGATTACTCTGAGGTCCCCCTTGGTCCTTACAAGTCCTTACATGCTGGTGCTCATGGGGTCAAGGTGGTGGGTTCAACCGCATGGCAGCCTCCCGTGGCTACACTATCACACACTGACCCTAATAATGGCGAGCAAACCTGGATCGATGCAGCACAAGTGGCATGCCAGCATATTCTGGCTTGACATACGAAGCATTTTCTTACAATTTAGAGATGCCTGAACTTGTCCTGGATGACCCCGGGGGGAGCTGGAGGTGGGTGGCAAGGCTGAGGATTCCTGTAGCACTAAAGCTGGGATGGGTGAACTGTCCTATTTCACCCATCAGCAATCCAGAAGGGGCCAAGCTTTGGGTGGTAGCTGCCCAAGGCCGCAAGCATTGGCCTCCCTGCCAGCTTTAAAGGTGGCCCAGCTGGGACCTCCAGAGGCCAGGGACCATATCTCACTCCTCTTCCGTCCCCAGAACCCAGGATGGACTTGGCATCCAGGAGGAATCCAGGAGACACTTGATGAATGAGTGATCAAATGGAAGAGGGTGGGGTCAAGCGCATGGGACCAACAACATTTCTGCATCCCGTCGCTACTCTGGCACTAGTCAAGCAGAGACCCCCTCTGTCTCTGAGCCTGTTGGTGTGTGGCTAGAAGTCCAACATGGGGCTTACTGGACTAAAATCAAGTGGTTACGAGGCTTGCATCCCTTCTAGGGGCTCCAGAGGAGAATCTGTGTCCCTGCTTTTTCCAGCTTCTAGAAGCCACGTTCATTCCTTGGTTGGCAGCCTCTTTTTCCGTGCTCAAGCCATAGGTATAGCACCTTCAAATCTCTCGCTCTGACCGCTGCTTCCGTTCATACCCTGTCTGATTCTCCTACTTCCCTCCAAAAGGACCCTTGTGATTACAATGGGGCCACACAGATCAGCCAGTTATCTCCCCAGGAAGGCCCATAACTTAATCATACCTGCAAAGTCCCTTTTGCCACATGAGATAGCACAGTCCCGGTTTCCTATGATTAGGATATGGACACTTTTGGGGTTATTGTCTGCCTACCATGCCCCACCCCACTAGATGACACCCTTTCCTCCAGCATTCCTGAGTAAGGCATCCTCATTTCCCAATGCCGTCTACAAACTCTGGCAAGGCCAGGCTCAACCCTCTGCAAAGGCCTTGGAGGGGGGTTCACAAGAACTGAGCTGCCTTCAGCATCTAGCTTTGGGAACAGGGCACACCAGGAATGGTTCGTGAAAAGAGCGGGAGGGAGCAGCCATGCAAAGATCCTGTGGCACAAGCCCCCAGACACCAGAAAGAAGGTAGAGGCGTAAGAAAGCACAGGTCAAGGGCAGGTGAAGAAGGGACTGGGGCCAGGCCTTGCCAGCCTGGCAGGATTCTGGTCACTGCCCTCAGAACACCACAGAAAGGTTTTGGCAACATCCCTTACACATCAGAGGAGCTTGGTACGACCGAATGAACGGATGGATGGAAGAATGAATGAATGAGCCCACTACCTCCCTTCTGCACAGCAACAGTTAACGGGGTCTCCCGGGCTTGCTCACGTATTTATTTCCCCATGGCTGCTGCTACCGACCCATGCAGCCCGAGCGTGGCTCTGTGGAAATGTCTGTAATCGCCAGCACACTTTAGGTATTACTTCCACACCATTTAGGGCTTTCCGCCCCAATAGCTGCGGCTGCATGTCCCTCTGTCTCTATTGTTTGGGCTGGATTGGGTAGATTTTTTGTTGTTTTTTTAAAGGTCGGGTGGCCCCTGAGTTGGGGAACCTGATGATGTGGAGCAGTGAGGAGAAAGACAATGCTTTGGAAGAATTTATTATTCTTCTCCCACTGTCCCGGCCCTGCTGCAGCCCTGAACAGAGAAGGGGGAAAAAAAAAACAACCAACACTCACTTCAAGCTGCTAAGAAGCCTTTAAAGATTTCTGTGTTTTCTCATGCAGGCCTGAGATTGGTTTGCTGATAGGAGCTGCAGCTTTGTAGAAGACTGAAGAAGCCGAGACGCAATAAAGGTCACTTCAAGAAGCCCTCTCCTAAGCAAACACCTCCCCCCTCTCAGGAGCAGACAGACTTATAGTAAACCCCAAATGCCAAGCAGATACGCTGAGGGTAAAATGCATCTGGACTCACTCTGCGGGGGCGTACAGAGGAAGCCATCTAGGACAAGCTGTGTAGCCCTGGGCAAGGTACTTCCCCTCTCTGGGCCCAGTTCTCCAGCTATAATATGAGGAAAATCACATCTTTCTTAGCAAGGGGATGACTTCTATGAGTATTGAAGAAGAGTGCAAGAAGGAAGGGGCCCACCTTCTTTTTTCCCTTCCCCTTCCTCTCAACCCAAGTTTCAGCCATTCCATTTAGCTCCCCATGCACCCTCCTGTCTCAGTTCCCAGGCAGTTCCACACCCACCTGCAGGGACGACCCACGGCCAGGGAGGGCTGCCTAGAGGGGATGCCCACGGGGGACAGTCCGGCCAGCCTTGCTGTGTGTGGGCTGAAGGCTGAGCCCTGCACATCCATCGTCTCATGTAACCTGCAAGGGGGCGACCCTGTATCAGCACCACACTCATTTAACCAGAGACAGGAAGTTTCCTAGAGACTCACAGGTGTAAGTTGGAAGACCAATATTCAAACCACTAACCTAACCACTGTGGTTCTATTCACTGCGGAAAGTGACCTCCGAGAAGAAGCTGGCTGCCTGAACCCTGAATCTTAGGTGATTAAAAAAACCTTCCCCGGTGGCTCAGTGGTAAAGAATCCACCTGCAATGCAGGGAGATGGGGGTTGCATCCCTGGGTCAGGAAGATCCCCTGGAGGAGGGCATGGCAACCCACTCCAAGATTCTTGCCTGAAGAATCCCATGGACAGTGGAGCCTGGTGGGCTACAGTTCATGGGGTCTCAAAGTGTCAGACAAGACTGAAGTGACTGATTATGCATACATGCAATAGAATGTACGTAATAAAATGAAAATGGGCAGAAGTAACCCGTGAGGTTAGAAGCCAGGGTAGTGTTTACTTTCTGAAGGGCGGGGGAAGGACTAGAAAGGTCACATGGGGGCTTCTAGACACAGGAGAGGTTCTGTTTCTTGACCCAGATGTAACACAAATGTATTCACTTTGCAACTAATTCATAAACTTATGAACAGTTATGGTTGCTCACTTCTCTATATATACACTTAGCTAATACACAGACTCAAAAAATGGAAGGAAGGGGGAGCGGGGAGGGAGTGGGGGAAGGAAGGAAGGAAAAGAAAACTCATGAAGTCTGCAGGGCCATTGGAGAAAACACAGGGGTTAATCCATCAAATCTGAACGAGGCTTTAAGTTCAGGGCCTTCTTATCTGCCCTGTAGTTTTACCCACACTGTGGAGTGGACAAGACTAACAGTCCTATCTGACAGAGGGGCAAACTGAGCCCGGGAAGGGGGATGAGACTCACCCAGCCACAGGTGGTGGGGCCCTGACCTCTCTGGGCTAGAGCTCATCCTACTTGAACTTGCTGAGCTGTATGGACAGGTGAGAAGCTGGAGGGGCTGTTCACTGGCTGAGCCAGCCTGAGGAAGGCTCAGTACCCAGACCTGGGACTGGCTGACCTCTCTTGCCTGAGGGGAGGCCTGCTGCCATCCCAAGAAGGAAAGGCCAGGCCAAAGTAAGGACATAGAGGGTTCACCAAGGAGGAGGTTTAGAAGCCAGGGTCAATGGAACAGGTGTAGGAGCAACTCGAAGGGCAGGGACTAAGAGAGGCCTGTGCCTTCAAGTCCAGTGGAGAAGACCAAGTGAAGAGCCTGGGTCTGATCCCAGTGGGTCACTTCCAAAGGCAATAACCTGGCCAAGTCTTCCATCTCCTCTAATACTTGACTTGGTTATCTGTAAACATGGACACATAAGACCTCCCCTGCCCTCCCCATTCGGTTCCGAGAAAGGAAGCGTAGTTCAGTTCAGTCACTCAGTTGTGTCCGACTCTTTGCGATCCCATGAATCGCGGTACGCCAGGCCTCCCTGTCCATCACCATCACCTGGAGTTCACTCAAACTCACTTCCATCAAGTCGGTGATGCCATCCAGCCATCTCATCCTCTGTCGTCCCCTTCTCCTCCTGCCCCCAATCCCTCCCAGCATCAGAGTCTTTTCCAATGAGTCAACTCTTCGCATGAGGTGGCCAAAGTACTGGAGTTTCAGCTTATGGGCAGGAATGAGCTGATCTCCACCCGCTGTGTATGCAGTGAGTGTCCCCACCTGAAACTGTTCTCACGGGGGAGGCATAACTCAGGGTCTACACCACGAATCCGGCACGCTTGGTGAATTCCCGGTGAGCACACATGTTCCACACCTTGGAGGGCTCCAGAACTGTGCCCAGAGAAGAAGGCTGGCCCCCCGTCCCGATCAGCTGTGCTCTCGTCTGCCCGGCCAGCTCAGTGCTAACGGCCTTGATGGCCGTGTCCCTCCCTATGTCCTCCTGGCCTCCTGCTGGCTGTGGCCAATTTGCTCGTGATTTACCACTGCGGGGCGCTGACCCGTGAGGGAGACACACGGGACAGAAGGAGGCAGGGCGGACGTCATGCCTGATGGGTGTGCACGCGTGCGTGTCCAGGCACAAGGGTAGGGAGGCATCTCTCCAGGAACGCGCTACCCAGCCGGGCTCTCTAGGACTGGGAGCAGGGTCTGGCATCCCCACCCTTTCGCTATCCTATGCTGATTATGGCACTAGGCACTGTGCTAGAGAGAGGAAGGCAAAGGGAGACCTTGAGGGCTGCCAGGAGCCACAGGCTGGAAGTCAGGCCCAGGAGCAGCCCTCTCACAGTGGACTGCAGCCTGCTGGGTCCTCTGAGAATCCAGGCATGCGCACGGGACACACAGCCCAGCCATGAACACCCCCAGGGCCCTGCCCCTGACTCACTGTCAACAGAGGCAGCACAAGCATGGTGGGGCCCTGGAGGTGCACCCGCTGGGTTCACATCCCAGCTCAGCAACTGACAACCTTTCTGAGCCTTAAATAATGGGGATAATCCCAACACCTACACCAGAGATGGACGATGAAAAGTACCAGGGGAATGCATGTACAGTCTCCATTATTGGTATGAATGTGGCTATTCAGTGCTTTCCTCATGCCAGTACCCATGGCCCTTACGGGTCAAGCAATTATAAGACACAGATCCCATCTTTAATCAGCTCACACACCTTGGAACTTGGGACCAGGAGGACCCATGCTTCAGACAAGTGGTATTGTCAGAAGCTGGAACAGGAGGTGGGAGGAGGGCATGGCCACCAAGCCCACACCAAGTCCCCTAAGTGTCTGGCACCATGTCCCTTCCTCAGCAATGCCCCTGAATCCAGAGGGCCTTTTCTGTTCCTGTGGGGTCTGCACCCATCTCAGATATAAGGAAGCAGATGGGGAGTCTAGACACAGAGGAGGCCTCTCTTGGTCTCAGACCCAAGCTGGTTCCTGCTCCTCCCTCCTAGACCAGACTGAGAACACCCTGCAAGTGGCCCAGGCTGCTGAAGGGTAGGGTGACGAAGGGACAGGACAGAGCAGAGAGAACAAAAGCTCATTTGGAGCTCCCATGTCCAATCCTGCTGCCTGGAGGGGGGGAGTGCTGCTCGATTTCCACTCATGTCACATGTCACAAGGGACTTGGGAGTTAGGATGGGGTGGGAGGGTGGGTGGCAGGGCTGAGGATT
>SJYT01043550.1:0-39859 GCA_006410635.1 Cephalophus harveyi
CAGGCATGGCTTGGTTTCATTGAGTTAGACAAGGCTGTCGTCCTAGTGTGATTAGATTGACTAGTTTTCTGTGAGTATGGTTTCAGTGTGTCTGCCCTCTGATGCCCTCTTGCAACACCTACCATCTTACTTGGGTTTCTCTTACCTTGGGTGTGGGGTATCTCTTCACAGCTGCTTCAGCAAAGCACAGCCACTGCTCCTTACCTTGGACGAGGGGTATCTCCTTACCACTGCCGTTCCTGACCTTCAACGTGGGATACTGGTATATGTGATCATAAATATTTTGAAAAAAGGAAAATCTGAAATTTCTTCTCAATAATATGCATGGAGAGGAAATTATACATATCTGGAATGCTTAATAGTTAAAATTTTGGAACAACTTCTAAAAATGTAATATTATATTGTCCATTCATTCAAGTATGGTTATGTTAATGACTGTATCTTAAATATAGCAAATGCTGCAACAAAATTTCAAATAACCAAAAACAATTTTTTACTAGACATGCTAGTAAAGCAGATTTGCTTCAGAAGGCTCTTTCTAATAAATCAAAATAAACCTTATTCCAAGCCTTATTTTTCTTCTCCTACAAATAACAGCATCATTAAGTTGTATGTGTTTATTTGCATCTTTTTCTATTTTTACCAAAATGTGTATATCCAAAAACAACATGTAATTTAATATTGTATTCATTTCACTTAAATAATACCATACTGGGATTACTATTATTATTTTTTAAATCTTTGTTGAGGTTAAATCTGTGTTGAGGAATGGACATTGATGTTTGTTCATTAGCAGTACACTTGTAGCAGTAAAATAAATAAAGTATACTGACATGTATCGATACAGACATTTCTCCAAAAATACACTGTAATTTCTTTTCTTTTCAATCTTACCTTACTGTCACAAACATAAAGCCCTCATTTCTCACAGATGCTAGCACTAAATTTTCCCCACTGTATACATAGCAATAAGTTTTCTAATATTCCTGAATTTAGATTTTTTCCTATTGTCTTTCTGTCAGACAACTTAAAATGTGGTATTTAGTTATTTACATCTATTACATTTTAACAAATTTATGTACATTACAAGAAGATTCCACACTCCTATAAGGTATGAATAATCTTTTTTTTTTTAATAATCAAGCCTCCAAATACACAGAGAAATAATAGTATTAAAAAGCAAACGACTTCATTTTGTCTAAAATGAAGAAGCTTTATTTATAAACCAGTTATGATAAGAAAACACCTTGCATAAGATATAAAATGTATTCTTCTTAAAATCTGACCTTTGAATGAGGGAAAGTCTCTAAAATGCAGAAGCACATTAACACTGCATTTTATTTAAAATTATATAAATCCAACTATTTTTTAAGGTGAGTAGAAAGGACAGGACAAAAAGTTTGTCAAAGTTGGACTTTTCTGACCTTTATATATTATTTAGAATTACTCTTAGTAATCAACTATGAATATGCAAGTTACATATTATCAGAGTTAAGAAACAAAGAAAAAGTTTTGGTTTTTTTTTCTCTCTCTCATTGTCATGATTTTGTAAATGGTCCCTGTAGCAGTCTGTATTCATATTAGACATAAAGAATGTTGAAGAAGAGGCACAGAAAAAAATATATAAACCCAATAAAGCAGCAATCAGTTCCACTGTCCGACTAGCTCTGGACAGTTTGCTTTAACTTTTGAAGGCTTATGGAAAACTCTTTTTTAGTTTCATCCTATTGTCAAAGTCTAGCTGCCAGCATAATATACAAGACATTTGGACCTATCAGCATTTGACTTAATAGTCTGAGGTTGAAACTAGGATATATTTGCCAGCATGCAGCAAATATTGGTAGCTCTGATGAATGCAGTTCAGGAATGAGCCTCCAACATCAGCTGTCTACTCAAGGAATGTAAGAAGTTCCAGGTCAGGGGAGCCACTCCTTAGGGGGTCCATAAGTGCCCTTGCCACTCACCCCTCACCCAGAAAACTGAAAAGTGTTAGAGTAGTAGTGAGGAAAAAGAAAACCATAGAAGTGATCTGATCTCCTTGAAATCTCCAAGACTGGTCACCATCTAGAAGTCCAAACAGAAACTATTTGGTGGTTGGTTAGATCTATTTGAGGTTATTCAGTAAAAATATTCAACAAGGAGAGATAAGAAAGCCTTCCTCAGTACAAAGAAATAGAGGGAAACAATAGAATGGGAAAGACTAGAGATCTCATCAAGAAAATTAGAGATATCAAGGGAACATTTTATGCAAAGATGGGCTCAATAAATGACAGAAATGATATGGACCTAACAGTAGCAGAAGATATTAAGGAGAGGTGGCAAGAATACACAAAAAGCTATACAAAAGAGATCTTCATGACCCAGATAATTACGATGGTATGATCACTCACCTAGAGCCAGACATCCTAGAATGTGAAGTCAAGTGGGCCTTAGGAAGCATCACTATGAACAAAGCTAGTGGAGGTGATGGAATTCCAATTGAGCTATTTCAAATCCTGAAAGATGATGCTGTGAAAGTGCTGCACTCAATATGCCAGCAAATTTGGAAAACTCAGCAGTGGCCACAGGACTGGAAAAGGTCAGTTTTCATTCCAATCCTAAAGAAAGGCAATGCTAGAGAATTCTCAAACTACCGTACAATTACACTCATCTCACACACTAATCAAGTAATGCTCAAAATTCTCCATGCCAGGCTTCAACAGTACTAGAACCATGAACTTCCAGAGGTTCAAGCTGGTTTTAGAAAAGGCAGAGGAACCAGAGATCAAATTGCCAACATCTGCTGGATCATCAAAAAAGCAAGAGAGTTCCAGAAAAACATCAATTTCTGCTTTATTGACTATGTCAAAGCCTTTGACTGTGTGGATCACAACAAACTGTGGAAAATTTTTAAAGAAATGGGAATACCAGACCACCTGTGTGCCTCTTGAGAAATCTGTATGCACCTTATGAAGCAACAGTTAGAACTGGACATGGAACAACAGACTGGCTCCAAACAGAGAAAAGAGTATATTGTCCTTTATATATATTGTCCAATATACAAGGTTGTATATTGTCACCCTGCATATTTAAGTTATATGAAGAGTATATCATGAGAAATGCTGGGCTGGATGAAGCACAAGCTGGGATCAAGATTGCTGGGAGAAATATCAATCACCTCAGATATGCAGATGACACCTCCCTTATGGCAGAAAGTGAAGAAGAAAAAAAAAAAAAAAAGAAAGCGAAGAAGAACTAAAGAGCCTCTTGATGAAAGTGAAAGAGGAGAGTGAAAAAGTTGGCTTAAAGCTCAACATTCAGAAAACGAAGATCATGGCATCTGGTCCCATCACTTCATAGCAAATCGATGGGGAAATAGTGGAGACAGTGACAGACTTTATATTCTGGGGCTCCAACTCACTGCAGATGGTGACTGCAGCCATGAAATTAAAAGATGCTTACTCCTTGGAAAAAAGCTATGACCAACCTAGACAGCATATAAAAAAGCAGAGAAATTACTTTTCCAATAAAGCTCTGTCTGGTCAAGGATAGTCATGTATGGATGTGAGAGTTGGACTAAAAAGAAAGCTGAGTGCCAAGGAATTGATGCTTTTGAACTGTGGTGTTAGAGAAGACTTAAGAGTCCCTTGGACTGCAAGGAGATCCAACCAGTCCATCCTAAAGGAAATCAGTCCTGAATATTCATTGGAAGGACTGATGTTGAAGCTGAAACTCCAATACTTTGGCTACCTGACACGAAGGATTGACTCATTTGAAAAGTTCCTGATACTGGGAAAGATGGAAGGTGGGAGGAGAATGGAACAACAGAGGATGAGATGGTTGGATGGCATCACCGACTCAATGGACATGAGTTTGAATCAACTCTGGGAGTTGGTGGTGGACAGGGAGGCCTGGCGCGCTGCAGTCTGTGGGTTCGCAAAGAGTTGGACACAACTGAGCAACTGAATTGACTGACTGAGTCAGGATAAAGACTCCAGAAAATGTCAGCACAAACTCAAAATCAGGAGTCAACAGCTGACCTTTGACAAAACATTTCACTTGATTTGGTGAATGTGTGTATGCATGCTCAGTCACTTCAGTCATGCTCAACTCTTCACTATGCTATGGACTGAAGCTCACCACTCCTCTGTTCATTCTTTTCCAGGCAAGAATACTGGAGTGCCATTCCCTTCTCCAGGGCATCTTCCTGACTCAGGGATTTAACCCCAATCTCCTGCATTGCAGGCAGATATTTTACAGTCTGAGTCACCAGGGAAGCCCCAACTATAGCATAGAGGGATCCAATAAATTAGTCACAAAGACTCCTACTTCTGTTTCAAAGGTAAAGGTTAGCCTTACATACATTCTTGAGCCCGAGGATTGCCATACCCTCCTCCAGGGATTTGGTGAATGACTGATTACCAAATTTATTCAGCTTCTGAAAGTTGTTGGTAAGAGTACACATAATGGGTTAAAAAGATCCTCATAAGAGGGCTGTGAGAATTTGCCAGGAGGGAGTGGATAGGAGTGTGAAGAAAGAAGGAACATTCTCCTAGATAAGCTACATCAGATTCATTAGCTTTGTTGATACCAAAGGATGTGTTCTAGTCAGATGCAAAATTTGGAATACATTAGGATGGATGAGGATGTGCAGAATCAGAAATGTGCTTTAGCCAAATAACTCTAGTTTCTGATTAGAGAATGGATTACCATTCCTAATCTTTGCCATTTTCACAGTGATAATCATGATGAACTTTAAATTTGGCAACATCAACTTTTGGACAGACTCTGTATAACTCTTCTTCAGGTTCCCAGGTCTTTAAATTTTAGGACAGAAGAGGCTTTTATTGGAAGTGAGAGTATGGCATCTCTCAGTATTCAGGAGACACCAAACACTGCTTCCTGTATTTTAATGACAAAACAAACAAATGGGTAGTTGGGGGAAAACAAATCCCTCTAATGTCAGGTTTGTATTTTACCTTCATATTTTTCAAATAAAATATTTGCTTCCAATCATTTCATTTTGTAAAACTCAGAAAAAAAAAAACAAAACAGAAATCATCCAGTTCAATTCTTTGAGTTCAAAGAGAGGATTCTGAGCCAAATAAATTTAAGCGACTTGCCTATTTGACCTTAGCTCTGGCACGTTTGAGGACATACAAAAATGTGAGATCGTTTCAAAGCGTGCAGTGCTTATAATGTCAAGTGTATGGAAAAGAAGAAAGAAAGAAAATGATATGCCTCTGCCAGAAGTGAGTATTATTTCACCTTTCCTTTGTGTCACACAGGAAGCAGGTTCAGGACTGAGAAACAGCGACTGGCTCCAGGCAGCATGTGTTCACTCCCAGCCAGCTCCCAGCCAGTGGTTCCTAAAGACGCAGCGAAGGCAGTCACACACACTCCTGACAGGGGGACTAGTTTTATTTAACAGTTTTGAACAGCTGGAGAGCACACAGCTAACGACCACTTGAGCATGAAAGTGTCTGATGATTGCATATAAAATATGCCATGCAATGAGGAGCAAAGGTAATAACAATATACAACTGAACAAATGTGCAGTGACAGTTCAAAACGTGTAAATTGCATAACAAATTTGGAAAGAGAACCATCGTTGAGCATGCTTCTAGTAAGATATTTCTTTCAAATCAAAAATAATTTAAACAATCAGAGAAACGCTCTCTTTTCAATCTCCTCGGAGCTACGTGAATGGAAAATGATGCAAAGTTAGCAACAGAGAATCAGAAAATCCCAAACAGAGAGATTTACAGGTCTAACAGGAGCTTTTCAACAACGTTTAAGCATCATGTGAACAAAAATATTTATGAGAGCAAAGAACCCTCTGGTCAGAGTATCTCTTACCTTGCGGAAGAGGAAAGCTATCAACAACAAAGCAAGCAGAAGGCAACGCTGAATTCCAAATGCAATTGCAGGGTGAGCTGTACTTTTAAATAACCACATATGTGTTTTTAGAGATTTGCCTCACGGCTCATGTCTTTTTTTTTTCCCTTCACCCAACTGTCAACTATATCAGTGATGAAAATGAAAAATGTATCACTCAAAACTATTTTTTTGTTTGCATTTTCTGAATTGTACCTTATCTAGTGAGAATGAAAGTCCTCTTTCATTTTTTTTTCTCAGAAATACATTTCTGTAAGATTTCTTCACTATCAAAGTACAGGAGCAACTAAAAGGAAAAAAACAGGATGTAGAGAGCGAACGATACAGCAACCATTTTTTTTAAAGAACTCTCTAGGTGCTCCAAGGTATAGTAAGAGACAAAAACCCAGTCATAAAGCAGCAGCATCCTATCATAAGAAATAAATCAGTTCTGATCAAATAATACCAGCTTCTCTGCATTGTTTCTGCCACAGCATTTATTATAATCAGCCATATTAAATATTTTTGTTATTCAGGTTTGGATAGTCTGAACCCCACTTTGGAATGTAAAGTCCATAGAATTATAGATTTTAGTTTATTTTATATATAGATTTTTTTCCATTGCTTCAATCAATATTTAAATAGATCAATGAAAATATTAAATATTGCTAAAATTATTTAATCAAATAGTGAGAAAACAACATAAGCAACGGGGAAGGAAAACATAAATTGACAGAGGCATTTAAAGACAGCTGTGATGAGGCAACACATTAAGGACAAGTTACAATAGTAACTGGGCTTCCCTGGTGGCTCAGTGGTAAAGAATCTGCCGGCCAATGCAGGAGATACGGGTTCGATCCCAGGGTCAGGAAGATCCCCTGGAGAAGGAGATAGCAACCCACTCCAGTATTCTCGTCTAGAAAATCCCATAGACAGAAGAGCCTGGCGGGCTACAGTCTATGGAGTCACAAAAGAGTCGGACACAGTTCAGTTCAGTTCAGTCACTCAGTCGTGTCTGACTCTTTGCAACCCCATGGACTGCAGCATGACAGACCTTCCTGTTCATCACCAACTCCCAGGGCCCACCCTAACTCATGTCCATTGAGTCAGTGATGCCATCCAACCATCTCATCCTCTGTTGTCCCCTTCTCCTTCCTCCTTCAATCTTTCCCAGCATCAGGGTCTTTTCAAATGAGTCAGCTCTTTACATCAGGTGGCCAAAATATTGAAGTTTCAGCTTCAACATCAGTCCTTCCAATGAACACCCAGGACTGATCTTCTTTAGAATGGACTGGTTGGATCTCCTTGCAGTCCAAGGGACTCTCAAGAGTCTTCTCCAACACCACAGTTCAAAAGCATCAATTCTTCAGTGCTCAGCTTTCTTTATAGTCCAACTCTCACATCCATGCATGACCACTGGAAAAACCATATCCTTGACTAGCCAGACCTTTGTTGGTAAAGTAATGTCTCTGCTTTTTAATATGCTGTCTATGTTGGTCATAACTTTTCCCCCAAGGAGTAAATGTCTTTTAATTTTGGTGGCTGTAGTCACCGTCTGCAGTGATTTTGGAACCCAAAAAGATAAAGTCTGCCACTGTCTCCATTGTTTCCCCATCTATTTTCCATGAAGTGATGGGAGTGGATGCCATGATATTTGTTTTCTGAATGTTGAGCTTTAAGCCAACTTTTTCACTCTCCTCTTTCACTTAAGAGCTGGACACAGCTTGGTGACTAAATAACACCACCACCATGGTGATAGTTTGAGGTAAGAAGTTCTTATGTCAGTACACGAAATTGGGTTAGTATTTCCATATTATCCACTACAGGAAGGCAAGGTCTAAATTGGTTCATTGTATTCTTTGTTGTATTATCTACATCCAAAAGTTATTTCTTCTTTTTAATAAATAATAATTTTGTAATTTCATTTCTGAGATTTCAGATTTGGAAAGGAACTTAGAAGTCATCTCTTCTAAATGCCCAATTTTTGTTGAAAGCAAAATAAACTCAAGAATTATTAAGATAAATGTTAAACAGTCTTTGATTGATGACAAGGGCAGAATTAGGACACATACTCTGAAAGGTTTACTCCTTCTATTATGAGCTTCTATGAACCACTTGCCTGAATGTTCTCACACAATGCTGACTGCATTACTTTAAAGAAATACAAAGAAACTAGAAAATGCTCATAGAAAGACAACTGAACTATCATTAAGAAAATGGAACCACTCTGTATAGGAAGACTGCAATGATTAGAATCTTCAATCTGGAAACTCTGACATCTATTAAATCATGAAGATGGGTAGTGTGAACGCCAAGCTCTCTACACACTTCAGTTATACTAGGTCCGAGGGCACTCTTTGAAGTTTAAAAGAGATAAATTTAGGACAAATAATGGAAAGTGCCATACTATTTTATTTATTAGGTGGAGTGCTCATGGAAGTAACACAGGCTGAGAATATAATAGGCTCATAAAAGCTTTAGATAAAAAACATACAATAAATCAATTCTAGACTATTCAAGGGAAGTGGCCCAATATGCTATTAATATGGCTTTTATCTTTGCCACAGTACAGGTTATCCTTGTTCCATGGTTATATTTTAAGTGATTGAGCTTGAACATTTTAACCCTGAAATTAAAGAACCAAGTGTCTTAGTAACATGGGCTAAATAGCAAGAGTTGATGGGCACCATGTTCTACACATAACGAGGACTCAATGGCTGTTGAAAAAATTAATTTTCTGCAGCCAAGGTAAAATTTCCAAATGAGCATTATGAACATGTGATGTGTGTATGTGTATACACACACACACACACACATATATATATATAACTGGAATCAAGATTGCTGGGAGAAATATCAATAACCTCAGATATGCAGATGACACCACCCTTATGGCAGAAAGCGAAGAAGAACTAAAGAGCCTCTTGATGAAAGTGAAAGAGGAGAGTGAAAAAGTTGGCTTAAAGCTCAACATTCAGAAAACGAAGATCATGGCATCTGGTCCCATCACTTCATAGCAAATCGATGGGGAAATAGTGGAGACAGTGACAGACTTTATATTCTGGGGCTCCAACTCACTGCAGATGGTGACTGCAGCCATGAAATTAAAAGATGCTTACTCCTTGGAAAAAAGCTATGACCAACCTAGACAGCATATAAAAAAGCAGAGAAATTACTTTTCCAATAAAGCTCTGTCTGGTCAAGGATAGTCATGTATGGATGTGAGAGTTGGACTAAAAAGAAAGCTGAGTGCCAAGGAATTGATGCTTTTGAACTGTGGTGTTAGAGAAGACTTAAGAGTCCCTTGGACTGCAAGGAGATCCAACCAGTCCATCCTAAAGGAAATCAGTCCTGAATATTCATTGGAAGGACTGATGTTGAAGCTGAAACTCCAATACTTTGGCTACCTGACACGAAGGATTGACTCATTTGAAAAGTTCCTGATACTGGGAAAGATGGAAGGTGGGAGGAGAATGGAACAACAGAGGATGAGATGGTTGGATGGCATCACCGACTCAATGGACATGAGTTTGAATCAACTCTGGGAGTTGGTGGTGGACAGGGAGGCCTGGCGCGCTGCAGTCTGTGGGTTCGCAAAGAGTTGGACACAACTGAGCAACTGAATTGACTGACTGAGTCAGGATAAAGACTCCAGAAAATGTCAGCACAAACTCAAAATCAGGAGTCAACAGCTGACCTTTGACAAAACATTTCACTTGATTTGGTGAATGTGTGTATGCATGCTCAGTCACTTCAGTCATGCTCAACTCTTCACTATGCTATGGACTGAAGCTCACCACTCCTCTGTTCATTCTTTTCCAGGCAAGAATACTGGAGTGCCATTCCCTTCTCCAGGGCATCTTCCTGACTCAGGGATTTAACCCCAATCTCCTGCATTGCAGGCAGATATTTTACAGTCTGAGTCACCAGGGAAGCCCCAACTATAGCATAGAGGGATCCAATAAATTAGTCACAAAGACTCCTACTTCTGTTTCAAAGGTAAAGGTTAGCCTTACATACATTCTTGAGCCCGAGGATTGCCATACCCTCCTCCAGGGATTTGGTGAATGACTGATTACCAAATTTATTCAGCTTCTGAAAGTTGTTGGTAAGAGTACACATAATGGGTTAAAAAGATCCTCATAAGAGGGCTGTGAGAATTTGCCAGGAGGGAGTGGATAGGAGTGTGAAGAAAGAAGGAACATTCTCCTAGATAAGCTACATCAGATTCATTAGCTTTGTTGATACCAAAGGATGTGTTCTAGTCAGATGCAAAATTTGGAATACATTAGGATGGATGAGGATGTGCAGAATCAGAAATGTGCTTTAGCCAAATAACTCTAGTTTCTGATTAGAGAATGGATTACCATTCCTAATCTTTGCCATTTTCACAGTGATAATCATGATGAACTTTAAATTTGGCAACATCAACTTTTGGACAGACTCTGTATAACTCTTCTTCAGGTTCCCAGGTCTTTAAATTTTAGGACAGAAGAGGCTTTTATTGGAAGTGAGAGTATGGCATCTCTCAGTATTCAGGAGACACCAAACACTGCTTCCTGTATTTTAATGACAAAACAAACAAATGGGTAGTTGGGGGAAAACAAATCCCTCTAATGTCAGGTTTGTATTTTACCTTCATATTTTTCAAATAAAATATTTGCTTCCAATCATTTCATTTTGTAAAACTCAGAAAAAAAAAAACAAAACAGAAATCATCCAGTTCAATTCTTTGAGTTCAAAGAGAGGATTCTGAGCCAAATAAATTTAAGCGACTTGCCTATTTGACCTTAGCTCTGGCACGTTTGAGGACATACAAAAATGAGAGATCGTTTCAAAGCGTGCAGTGCTTATAATGTCAAGTGTATGGAAAAGAAGAAAGAAAGAAAATGATATGCCTCTGCCAGAAGTGAGTATTATTTCACCTTTCCTTTGTGTCACACAGGAAGCAGGTTCAGGACTGAGAAACAGCGACTGGCTCCAGGCAGCATGTGTTCACTCCCAGCCAGCTCCCAGCCAGTGGTTCCTAAAGACGCAGCGAAGGCAGTCACACACACTCCTGACAGGGGGACTAGTTTTATTTAACAGTTTTGAACAGCTGGAGAGCACACAGCTAACGACCACTTGAGCATGAAAGTGTCTGATGATTGCATATAAAATATGCCATGCAATGAGGAGCAAAGGTAATAACAATATACAACTGAACAAATGTGCAGTGACAGTTCAAAACGTGTAAATTGCATAACAAATTTGGAAAGAGAACCATCGTTGAGCATGCTTCTAGTAAGATATTTCTTTCAAATCAAAAATAATTTAAACAATCAGAGAAACGCTCTCTTTTCAATCTCCTCGGAGCTACGTGAATGGAAAATGATGCAAAGTTAGCAACAGAGAATCAGAAAATCCCAAACAGAGAGATTTACAGGTCTAACAGGAGCTTTTCAACAACGTTTAAGCATCATGTGAACAAAAATATTTATGAGAGCAAAGAACCCTCTGGTCAGAGTATCTCTTACCTTGCGGAAGAGGAAAGCTATCAACAACAAAGCAAGCAGAAGGCAACGCTGAATTCCAAATGCAATTGCAGGGTGAGCTGTACTTTTAAATAACCACATATGTGTTTTTAGAGATTTGCCTCACGGCTCATGTCTTTTTTTTTTCCCTTCACCCAACTGTCAACTATATCAGTGATGAAAATGAAAAATGTATCACTCAAAACTATTTTTTTGTTTGCATTTTCTGAATTGTACCTTATCTAGTGAGAATGAAAGTCCTCTTTCATTTTTTTTTCTCAGAAATACATTTCTGTAAGATTTCTTCACTATCAAAGTACAGGAGCAACTAAAAGGAAAAAAACAGGATGTAGAGAGCGAACGATACAGCAACCATTTTTTTTAAAGAACTCTCTAGGTGCTCCAAGGTATAGTAAGAGACAAAAACCCAGTCATAAAGAAGCAGCATCCTATCATAAGAAATAAATCAGTTCTGATCAAATAATACCAGCTTCTCTGCATTGTTTCTGCCACAGCATTTATTATAATCAGCCATATTAAATATTTTTGTTATTCAGGTTTGGATAGTCTGAACCCCACTTTGGAATGTAAAGTCCATAGAATTATAGATTTTAGTTTATTTTATATATAGATTTTTTTCCATTGCTTCAATCAATATTTAAATAGATCAATGAAAATATTAAATATTGCTAAAATTATTTAATCAAATAGTGAGAAAACAACATAAGCAACGGGGAAGGAAAACATAAATTGACAGAGGCATTTAAAGACAGCTGTGATGAGGCAACACATTAAGGACAAGTTACAATAGTAACTGGGCTTCCCTGGTGGCTCAGTGGTAAAGAATCTGCCGGCCAATGCAGGAGATACGGGTTCGATCCCAGGGTCAGGAAGATCCCCTGGAGAAGGAGATAGCAACCCACTCCAGTATTCTCGTCTAGAAAATCCCATAGACAGAAGAGCCTGGCGGGCTACAGTCTATGGAGTCACAAAAGAGTCGGACACAGTTCAGTTCAGTTCAGTCACTCAGTCGTGTCTGACTCTTTGCAACCCCATGGACTGCAGCATGACAGACCTTCCTGTTCATCACCAACTCCCAGGGCCCACCCTAACTCATGTCCATTGAGTCAGTGATGCCATCCAACCATCTCCTCCTCTGTTGTCCCCTTCTCCTTCCTCCTTCAATCTTTCCCAGCATCAGGGTCTTTTCAAATGAGTCAGCTCTTTACATCAGGTGGCCAAAATATTGAAGTTTCAGCTTCAACATCAGTCCTTCCAATGAACACCCAGGACTGATCTTCTTTAGAATGGACTGGTTGGATCTCCTTGCAGTCCAAGGGACTCTCAAGAGTCTTCTCCAACACCACAGTTCAAAAGCATCAATTCTTCAGTGCTCAGCTTTCTTTATAGTCCAACTCTCACATCCATGCATGACCACTGGAAAAACCATATCCTTGACTAGCCAGACCTTTGTTGGTAAAGTAATGTCTCTGCTTTTTAATATGCTGTCTATGTTGGTCATAACTTTTCCCCCAAGGAGTAAATGTCTTTTAATTTTGGTGGCTGTAGTCACCGTCTGCAGTGATTTTGGAACCCAAAAAGATAAAGTCTGCCACTGTCTCCATTGTTTCCCCATCTATTTTCCATGAAGTGATGGGAGTGGATGCCATGATATTTGTTTTCTGAATGTTGAGCTTTAAGCCAACTTTTTCACTCTCCTCTTTCACTTAAGAGCTGGACACAGCTTGGTGACTAAATAACACCACCACCATGGTGATAGTTTGAGGTAAGAAGTTCTTATGTCAGTACACGAAATTGGGTTAGTATTTCCATATTATCCACTACAGGAAGGCAAGGTCTAAATTGGTTCATTGTATTCTTTGTTGTATTATCTACATCCAAAAGTTATTTCTTCTTTTTAATAAATAATAATTTTGTAATTTCATTTCTGAGATTTCAGATTTGGAAAGGAACTTAGAAGTCATCTCTTCTAAATGCCCAATTTTTGTTGAAAGCAAAATAAACTCAAGAATTATTAAGATAAATGTTAAACAGTCTTTGATTGATGACAAGGGCAGAATTAGGACACATACTCTGAAAGGTTTACTCCTTCTATTATGAGCTTCTATGAACCACTTGCCTGAATGTTCTCACACAATGCTGACTGCATTACTTTAAAGAAATACAAAGAAACTAGAAAATGCTCATAGAAAGACAACTGAACTATCATTAAGAAAATGGAACCACTCTGTATAGGAAGACTGCAATGATTAGAATCTTCAATCTGGAAACTCTGACATCTATTAAATCATGAAGATGGGTAGTGTGAACGCCAAGCTCTCTACACACTTCAGTTATACTAGGTCCGAGGGCACTCTTTGAAGCTTAAAAGAGATAAATTTAGGACAAATAATGGAAAGTGCCATACTATTTTATTTATTAGGTGGAGTGCTCATGGAAGTAACACAGGCTGAGAATATAATAGGCTCATAAAAGCTTTAGATAAAAAACATACAATAAATCAATTCTAGACTATTCAAGGGAAGTGGCCCAATATGCTATTAATATGGCTTTTATCTTTGCCACAGTACAGGTTATCCTTGTTCCATGGTTATATTTTAAGTGATTGAGCTTGAACATTTTAACCCTGAAATTAAAGAACCAAGTGTCTTAGTAACATGGGCTAAATAGCAAGAGTTGATGGGCACCATGTTCTACACATAACGAGGACTCAATGGCTGTTGAAAAAATTAATTTTCTGCAGCCAAGGTAAAATTTCCAAATGAGCATTATGAACATGTGATGTGTGTATGTGTATACACACACACACACACACATATATATATATACACATATATTCACAAATTTCACAGACATGAAAGTGTACTAAAGGCTATGTCAACCAAAGAGACATTCTAGATTTTGGTACACAGAGAGGTTTGTTTTGAAACATCTTAGTCTCTTGCTGTTAGGAATCTATCAAGTTCTCTTATACCGTGCATTCCATCACATTTTTAAATGTTAAATTTCAAGTGCAGAATAAAATACCATCATTATGTATTACTTTATTTCAGTGTCATATTTTGCCAATAACTAGTTATGAGACTAAGAACAAGTTTTCTCAGGAAATAAAACAAAACAAAATGGAGTTTGATATAAATAATCCCATCACACAAATAAGCTTATATTAAAGGAGAATTTAAACAAAACTATCAGATATATCAGAGATGCTAATTTATTAGCATGACCATCAGCTTTAGACATCGGAATATTATGAGCAAGCATAGACCAGAGAAAATTACATTTTTCTCAGTAGGAGAAAATGTTAGAGAGCAATCAACCTTGCAGAACTATATACGAAGTGGAGGACAATAGCAGACATCAAATGATAACTCACAGCATATATGTATTTGAGAGCACATATGAGAAAATTCGGAGACGGCAATGGCACCCCACTCCAGTACTCTTGCCTGGAAGACCCCACAGACAGAGGAGCCTGCTGAGCGACTTCACTTTCACTTTTCACTTTCATGCATTGGAGAAGGAAATGGCAACCCACTCCAATGTTCTTGCCTGGAGAATCCCAGGGACAGGGGAGCCTGGTGGGCCACCGTCTATGGGGCCGCTGTCTATGGGGTCACACAGAGTCGGACATGACTGAAGCGACTTAGCAGCAGCAGCAGCAGCATGAGAAAATTAACTCAGTGGTAAAGAATCTGCCTGTCAATTCAGAAGATGCAGGAGATGTGAGTATGATTCTTGGGTTGGGAAGATCCCCTGGAGGATCCAGTATTCTTGCCTAGAAAATTCCATGAACAGAGGAGCCTGGCAGGCTACAGTCTATGGTGTTGCAAAGAGTCAGACATGCTTGAGCAACTGAGCACTATTGTTAAGGATGGAGAATGGGCAGAATCAGATATGGTATTATTAGCACAATTATACTGGCACTCTCAGGTTGGCTTTCCTTGGGGAGACAACAGTTTTTGGTTAACTCTGAAACATTTAGATGTATATCAACCCCACCATTTGAGGCGTATAAAATGCTAAGAATAACGGTCGAGTTTTTTTTTTTTTTTAATTTTATTCATCCCAATGAGCTAACGGTAAAAGAATATCTTTTGAAATGAACTTTTAAGAGGGTCTTTTAATGAACTTTTATATCATATGTAAACTCCTTAACCCAATATATAAGATTATTCACAAATATAGTTCTTCAGCATAGACCCACTTTGGTTCTTCAGGGACCAACCATACCCCCATGTTTGATCCTACATTGCTCAGAGAGGCATAAGTTCTATGCCTGCCCTTTACACGCACTCTATACATCTTCCAAGCCAAGGTCAAGTAACAATTTCCTCTCCCCCACTACTTCAGCTTTCTGACTTATACTAATGAATCCTAATACTGACTGGTTTAGAGTCATTTTAATGCTTAGATTTCACAACCTGTGCTATTTTGTTTATCAATAACAATGCTTTTTACTTAGTCTATAAGAGGTAGCAAGAATACACAGAAGAACTGTACAAAAAACATCTTCACGACCCGGATAATCACGATGGTGTGATCACTCATCTAGAGCCAGACATCTTGGAATGTGAAGTCAAGTGGGCCTTAGAAAGCATCACTATGAACAAAGCTAGTGGAGGTGATGGACTTCCAGTTGAGCTATTTCAAATCCTGAAAGATGATGCTGTGAAAGTGCTGCACTCAATATGCCAGCAAATTTGGAAAACTCAGCAGTGGCCACAGGACTGGAAAAGGTCAGTTTTCATTCCTATCCCAAAGAAAGGCAATGCCAAAGAGTGCTCAAACTACCACACAACTGCACTCATCTCACATGCTAGTAAAGTAATGCTCACAATTCTCCAAGCCAGGCTTCAGCAATATGTGAACCGTGAACTCGCTCATGTTCAAGCTGGTTTTAGAAAAGGCAGAGGAACCAGAGATCAAATTGCCAACATCCGCTGGATCATGGAAAAAGCAAGAGAGTTCCAGAAAAACATCTATTTCTGCTTTATTGACTATTCCAAATCCTTTGACTGTGTGGATCACAATAAACTGTGCAAAATTCTGAAAGAGATGGGAATACCAGACCACACACACGCTAGCAAAGTAATGCTCAAAATTCTCCAAGCCAGGCTTCAGCAATACGTGAACTGTGAACTTTCAGATGTTCAAGCTGGTTTACAAAAAGGCAGAGGAACAAGAGATCAAATTGCCAATATATGTGGAAACATGGAAAAAGCAAGAGAGTTCCAGAAAAACATCTATTTCTGCTTTATTGACTATGCCAAAGCCTTTGACTGTGTGGATCACAATAAACTGTGCAAAATTCTGAAAGAGATGGGAATACCAGACCACCTGACCTGCCTCTTGAGAAATCTGTATGCAGGTCAGGAAGCAACAGTTAGAATTGGACATGGAACAACAGACTGGTTCCAAATAGGAAAAGGAGTATGTCAAGGCTGTATATTGTAACCCTGCTTATTTAACTTATATGCAGAGTACATCATGAGAAACGCTGGACAAGCTAGAATCAAGATTGCCGGGAGAAATATCAATAACCTCAGATATGCAGATGACACCACCCTTATGGCAGAAAGTGAAGAGAAACTCCAAAAGCCTCTTGATGAAAGTGAAAGAGGAGCGTGAAAAAGTTGGCTTAAAGCTCAATATTCATAAAACGAAGATCATGGCATCCGGTCCCATCACTTCATGGGATATAGATGGGGAAACAGTGGAAGCAGTGGCAGACTTTATTTTTTGGGGGCTACAAAATCACTGCAGATGGTGACTGCAGCCATGAAATTAAAAGCCGCTTACTCCTTAGAAGAAAAGTTATGACCAACCTAGATGGCATATTCAAAAGCAGAGACATTACTTTGCTGACTAAGGTCCATCTAGACAAGGCTATGGTTTTTGCAGTGGTCATGTAAGGATGTGAGAGTTGGACTGTGAAGAAGACTGAGCGTCGAAGAATTGATGCTTTTGAACTGTGGTGTTGGAGAAGACTCTTGAGAGTCCCTTGGACTGCAAGGAGATCCAACCAGTCCATTCTGAAGGAGACTAGCCCTGGAATTTCTTTGGAAGGAATGATGCTAAAGCTGAAACTCCAGTACTTTGGCCACCTCATGCGAAGAGTTGACTCATTGGAAAAGACTCTGATGCTGGGAGGGATAGGGGGCAGGAGGAGAAGGGGACGATAGAGGATGAGATGGCTGGATGGCATCACGGACTTGATGGACGTGAGTTTGAGTGAACTCCGGGAGTTGTTGATGGACAGGGAGGCCTGGTGTGCTGCAATTCATGGAGTTACAAAGAGTCAGACACGACTGAGCAACTGAACTGAACTGAATGCCATATCTAGGCATTAATAACTAAGTTTCAAAGATAAATTTTGGTATGATTTATATAATATTGAATATTTATATAATACAGAATATCCACATTTTTAAATTAAAATAGCCATTGAATAAAGAACAATTTTTTTTCTTTATTTTACAGTCTTTATATTCTCAAGGCCGTAGGGGATATGGAGAAAGGCACAAGGAAATAGGAGTATCAAGTGATCCTAATTTGTCCAGTTTAAATATTTATGAATTTCTGATTTTATAATTAATATTTAATTCTGTTGTCTTCCTAGAATAATGTGACAATTTCATAATATTCTACTTGTGCTGATCTCACATTATTTCCACCTTTGTATAAGCCAGAGTTACTGACAGCACATCCCAATTAGGTAATACTCATGTCTAACTTACAGCCAGGCTCTAGTCTGTTGCAACACTTTCTGAACATCCAGTTGACTTCTTTCTCAAGTCTGGAGAATAAGTTGGTAACAGCAAACCATGGGGATGACAAACATCTGATCAATTATGTGATGATTTTTCTCAGTAAAAACTAGTTATCTATGCAATATGATTCTATTTGTACTTCATATCTTTCTTCTTCCATGCATACTTTAAAATTGTAATTCCAATAAGTGCTCAACATTTTCTTTTATTAAAGCATGTTACACTATTATTAATAGTACTTTTTAAAAGCTTTTCTACTATTTTATTTTTCATTGTAGGATAGTTACAAGATTGTGTTTTTAAGATGTCTAAAATTTTTTAAATTTCATCTTCCCTTTTAAAAAGTTTCTGGACTTTATTCACCAGGAACTTTTTTTAAATCAATGATATACCTATGGTATTATGGTTACTGTCCTAGATTAATGTATTTAATTTACATAAGTATTGTCATGCATTTGCATACTAATAAATATAATGCATATAAAGAGATTACAGGCATAAGACATATCTTAAATTTCAACTTTTAAAACTGACGTTGCCAACGTAGTCATTTCTAATAGAAAGGATCCATGCAGAACAATGGATGGAGTTTCAGAAGCTGCATTTACTAGGTTAATGATTACATTCCCTCATCTTTTCGAAGCTGTCAAATACTAAGCACTTCCTCAAAGTCCTCTCACAGTAGAGGGATAGGGGACAAGAAATCAGAGTGACACTCTCAAGTAGTCCACATCATAGCTGACAAAACACAGCATGTGAATGATACAAAACATGTTCTTATCATCAAAGACAAATTAATGTACAGCACAACTGAGGCACTTCATTTAGGCTCAAGAAGAGAAAACCAGACCCTTTTCATCATTACTGTTCATTCAACCTACACTTTTCCATCCTTCCATTCTCCGCAAATGTCCCTGACAAGCAATAAATGCTCACTGTGGATTATACAGCCCTGACCCTAGCAACAAAATAGGACCTACTCCCAAATCATGACCCTACTCCCAACTCATTCTCAGCTTCTCCTGTTCCTCTGGCTCCCCTGGGCTCCAGGCTGTCAGCTTCATAAGAGAGAGAATGAAGCTATGCAAAAATATGTCAGCAGTGCACTCTTACCAAGAAACTCCGCAAATCACATTTTAGGAAATGTTTTCTTTTCAAACGGATTTATTTCACAACACTCTGCTTTGGTTGTTCAAATGCAAACAGTTCCAGAAATCAAATTTGCAAGTCTAAAACTGAGATGCCACAGCAGAGCATATGCATCATTCATGATGATTTCACAGTGTTTCTTAGTCTGATTTACAGTTGTCAAAATTAACATTACATGACACGATCTATTATGTATTTCACTCAATACTGTCTCATCCAAATCATGACAAATTCAGTTAAAACTAGTTTTGATTCACTTTAATGCTTCCATTTCTTTCAGTTCTTTACTACCCCTTCCTTTCCTCCTGCTAAGATATAAACTTTATATGATTCTAATTATGACATCCCTTTAGTAACAGTTTCTTCACAATTTTCTAACACAATCCTTACTTTCATATTTTAATTGCAGATTTATTTTAATTTGCTTTCCTTGATTTATCTATATTATGTAGAAAAATCCCACAGCATTCTGAACTAATACCCAGACTTTGTCTCTATGGACAGGTTGCTGAAGACATTAACCCCTGACATTTAGCAATACAATATATAAATGTAGTACATTTTTTATATCTAGCTTTATGTTGAATGCAGTGTCTTATTAGGAAACAGAAACAAAATAATTAAGAAATAGTGGGTCACTAAAATATTTTTCAGTGGAAATCTGTGATGCAGTAATTCCTCATGGAAATCACAGATTTATTTGAAGACCAAAATAGTCAATGACATTAGCTATCACATATATATATATATATATATATACATACATATATATAACATTTGTTGAATATCACAAGTCATACAAAAAGTATCTTTAAATATCAGTGTGTGTGTGTGAAGACAAACAAGTGTATATGCGCACAGCACCCAAGGCCTCTGATTTTGGTAAAAGCCCTTTTTATTAGACATTAATGATATTTGGTTTAACACAGTGCTTGGTTTATAATGTAAGGACTAGTTTAAGTTCTACAAGCATTTCTTTCAAATATATTTTGGAAAAACTCAGAAAAATTACAAAAAAACACACTGAGTTGAGGAGAGAAAGAACATACATAAATGGGTTCTGTAACAACTGGCTCTCTCATTTGTGTAGCACAAAGTACATTAGAGGCAGCAGACCAAGTTTTGTTTCCTCTTAATTTGAGAGTATCAAAAAACTTTGATATTCAAGCTTGTTCTCAGAAGACCCCAGCTCTTCCTCATTATTCCCTGTACCTCTGTTTATGCCAAGCTTCAAAAGAAACCCACAATGCTCAGGACGTCCCTCATTCCCAGGACTACCATCTACTCCCCAGCTTGGGAAACTTCAGTAGATTAGGTCCATTCTTGACAAAGCCTTCTGTACCTACAGCGTCTTTGGAAAACCCCTTACCTGCTTGCCCTGTCTGAAACCTGACTCTCCCCTAAAGACATTGCGTCACCTGAGCCCTCTCAAATGAAGCTTCTTCCTTTCACACCCCAAGAAGTGGGTAGTTGTCATCCTGATTTCCTTGTATCCATTTTCAAACCTTTGCACTTTCTCTTCCCTAAAATCCATGGTTTTAATGTTATCCTTTCAAACTCTACCATTAAGATGACCTGTTCTTATTCCTTGACAAGCTCCACAATCACTTTCATACCTTCCAAAAATATTCTTGTGCTTTCCTGGTGGCTAAGCGATAAAGAACCTGACAGCCAATGCAGGAGACATGGTTTGATCCCTGGATTTGGGGAGATCCTCGGGAAGAGAAAATGGCATCCCACTCCAGTACTCTTGCTGGAGAATCCATGGACCGAGGAGCCTGGTGGGCTATAGTCCATAGGGTCACAAAGAGTCAGACATGACTGAGCATGCACACACATGCAAGAATATTCTCATATTTCTTGATGTTATTTTAATATCCTGCAAATCACCTAGTCATCAATTGACTTGTGCCCTTCCAAAGGACTTTACATCCAGTTTCACACACTTGATGCAATCTAAATGTTGTTATTACCAGTAAACATAACCTCTATGTCTTAGTTTCCTGCATCTTACTCACTGGCCACTATATCCTTGTTTTTCTAGTCAGTCATTTTAAAACACCTAATTCAACAATTATTTAACTACAGTTTCTCTATTTCCTAGAGAACAATTTTATACCATTCCTTCTCTCAACTTCCCAAACCTCCTTCCCATAATCCTCATCCTCACTGGTGACACAGTTCCCAATTTCATGGAGGAAAATTAGAGAAATCAATTAGCAAACCTTCACAAAGTTCCATTAGCACCACTGCTCACCAATCTGCATCTGTGCTTATAAACCTTGAGTACCTTCTTGACATTACAGGGGAACTGGTGGTGCTCACTTCAGGATTATTCCCCTGTGCGTTCAGTCCTAGCTCCACCCCTTCCCCCCAAATCAGCTATACCACTCTTGCAACTGTTCTTTGGCCCTTCTGCATCTTCAATTTGTTCCTCTCTACCTGGTCATTCCATGACGTATAAATGTGTTGAAATATCTCTCACTGCAAAATTTAAAAAAAATGGTTTCTGACCCACATTTTTCTTACCTGTTGCCTTCTTTTTCTTCTATCCTTTATATTAAATCTCCCCCCAGAGAATTCTGTTATGCTGTTAATGCCTTCTGCTTACATTTTTTCTTGAACCCGTTTAAACAGAAGTTTATGTCCCACCACTCCACTGAAACTTTTTTCAGAGTCTCCAAATAACATCCATGTTGTTAAATCCAGTGGTAAACTTTTGATCATTACATCTGACCTAGCAAGAAACACTTTTTCCAGCTTTTTTGAGATATAATTGACACACATTTTGTAAATTCTCAGTGTACCACATGAGGATTTGATTTACGTATATATTGGAAAATGATTACAACAGTAAAATTAATTACCATATCGATTAACTCATAACCTCACATAGTTACTCCTTTTGTGTGCTGAGAACTTTTAAGCCCTCTTATTGTTTAGTTGTCAAGTCATGTCCAACTCTTTGCAACGCTGTGGATTGTAGGCCACCAGGCTCCTCTGACCATGGGATTTCCCAGGCAAGAATATCAGAGTGGATTGCCATTTACTTCTCCAGGATTTCTTCCTAAACCAGGGATCCAACCCGAGTTTCTTGCTTAGCAGGCAGATTCTTCACCACTCTGCCATCCCTCTTAGTAACTCTCAAATAAATAATACAGTATTTTTAACTGCTGTATAGTTACCATGTTATAGAGTAGATCTCCAGAATTTATTCTGGAGTATAACTGGAAGTTTGTACCCTTTAACAACCTTCCCTTATTTCCCTTACCACCCTCTCCTCACCTCTGGCACTCACCAATCTGCTTGTTTTTTTTTCTAGTTCATTTTTAAAGAATTCATCTCTAGGAGATCATGCATTATGTCTTTTTCTGATTTATTTCACTTAGCATTGTTCTCTCAAAGTTTATCCATGTTGTTGCAAATGGCAGGATTTCCTTTTTTTATGGCAGGATTATATTCTATTATGGAGAAGGAAATGGCAAACCACTCCAGTATCCTTGTCTGGAAAATCCCATGGGCTGAGGAGCCTGGTGGGCTGCAGTCCATGGGGTCACAAAGAGTCAGGCACGAGTGAGCAACTAACAGAGACAGACTATATTCCGTTATATATATATGCCACACTTTCTTTACCTAGTCATTCATAGACACTTAGGTTGTTTCCATATCTTGGCTATGGTAAATATGCTGCAATAAACATGGGGGTGCAGAAATCTCTTCAAGGTAGGGCTTTTATTTCTTTTGGATATATAGCTAGATTGCTGGATCATATAGTAGTTCAATTTTTAATTATTTGAAGACCCTTATAGTTTTTCATAGAGGCTGTACCAATTTACATTCCCACTAATAGCCTCTAAGAATTCCTATTTTCTCTCATATTCCCCATCACTTGTCTCTTACCTTTTTGACAACAGTCATCCTACTATACCTGAAGTGATATCTCCTTGTGGTTTTGATTTGCATTTCCCCAAGGATTCAGTTCAGTTCAGTCGCTCAGTCATGTCCGACTCTTTGCGACCCCATGAATTGCAGCACGCCAGGCCTCCCTGTCCATCACCAACTCCCAAAGTTCACTCAAACTCATGTCCATCAAGTCGGTGACGCCATCCAGCCATCTCATCCTCTGTTGTCCCCTTCTCCTCCTGCCCTCAATCCCTCCCAGCATCAGGGTCTTTTCCAATGAGTCAACTCTTTGCATGAGGTGGCCAAAGTATTGGAATTTCAGCTTTAGCATCAGTCCTTCCAAAGAACACCCAGCACCGATCTCCTTTAGAATGGACTGGTTGGATCTCCTTGCAGTCCAAGGGATTCTCAAGAGTCTTCTCCAACACCACAGTTTAAAAGCATCAATTCTTAAACACCTTGTTATGTAACTGTTGGCCATTTGTAATATGTGTTCCATTTCTCTGCCCATTTTTTAATCAGGATATTTGTGTTTTTTTTTTTCTGTTGATTGTATGTGCTCCTCATATATTTTGAATATTAACCCCTTATCAGATACATGATTTGCAGATATTTCTCCCATTTGGAAGGGTGCCTATTCATTTTGTTGATTGTTTATTTTGCTATGCAGAAGCCCTTAGCTTGATGCAGTCCTGTATGTTTATTTTGGTGTTTGTTTTTGTCTATTGTTGTATTTGTCATACACCAAAAGCACTAGGTTACTAGACTAATTTCAAGGGGATTTCCCCTATGATTTCTTCTAGAAGTTTTATAGTTTCAGGTTTTACATTTATGCCTTTCATCCATTTTGAGTTATTTTTGTGAGGGGTATAATACAGGGAGCCAGTTTAATTCTTTTGTATATAAATACCCAATTTTCCCAGCACCATTTAATGAAGAGATCATAGTTTCCTCATTGAGTGTACTTGGCTCTCTTGTCAAATATTAGTCAACTATTTATACATGGGTTTATTTCTGGGCTCTCAATTCTGTTCTATTATCCTGTGTGTCTGTTCTAATGAAAGTACAATACTGTTTTGATTACTATAGCTTTATAATCAGGAAATAAAGTCTCCAGCTTTGTTCTTCTTTCATACAGATTTTAGTACTGTTTTATTTACATAGAAAATGACTTTGGAATTTGACCTATGAGTAACATTTGACAAAGCTGACCATTCCTCTTTGAAACACCATTTTGTTTGATTCTCAGGATCTTCCTCTGATCTAGATATTTTACTACTAATGTGGACTCTCCTTTTGAGGCTCCATTGCCAATTCTTCCTCATCTCCATAAACCATTATGTAGTGCTTCACCCCAGGCTCCAGCCTCGTACTTCTCTTTTCTATCTGTACTCACTAACTTGATTCAGTCAATCATCCTTTAATTATCATCTAGATGCTAATGACTCCAAAACTGACATCTGCGGCATACAGCTATGCCCTGATCTTCAGATTTGTATATCCAACTACTTACTCAACGTTTATACTCTGACATAGCATGGAAGTCACAAATTTAAGGTGTCCCAAACCAAATTTCCAATATCCCTCTCATAAGCTTGCTAATCTCAGTAAAGGAAACTGCATTTCCCACTTGTTCAGCACCCCAAAGTTTAAGTTATTTTTGATTGCTTTCTTTTTTCATATCTGACATTTGTCAGTGAATGCTGTCAGCACAAACTTTAGCATCCATTACATCCACTGCATCATCGAAAAAGCAAGAGAGCTCCAGAAAAACATCTATTTCTGCTTTATTGACTACGCCAAAGCCTTTGACTATGTGGATCACAATAAACTGTGGAAAATTCTGAAAGAGATGGGAATACCAGACCACCTGACCTGCCTCTTGAGAAACCTATATGCAGGTCAGGAAGCAACAGTTAGAACTGGACATGGAACAACAGACTGGTTCCAAATAGGAAAAGGAGTATGTCAAGGCTGTATAAGGTCACCCTGCTTATTTAACTTCTATGCAGAGTATGTCATGAGAAACGCTGGGCTGGAGGAAGTACAAGCTGGAATCAAGACTGCCGGGAGAAATATCAATAACCTCAGATATGCCAATGAACTACCCTTAAGGTAGAAAGTGAAGAAGAACTAAAGAGCCTCTTGATAAAAGTGAAGGAGGAGAGTGAAAAAGTTGGCTTAAAGCTCAACATTCAGAAAACAAAGATCATGGCATCTGGTCCCTTCACTTCATGGCAAATAGATGGGGAAACAGTGGAAACAGTGGCTGACTTTGTTTTTTTGGGCTCCAAAATCACTGCAGATGATGATTGTGGCCATGAAATTAAAAGACGCTTACTCCTTGGAAGGGAATTTATGACCAACCTAGACAGCATATTAAAAAGCGAGACATTACTCTGTCAACAAAGGTCCGTCTGTCTAGTCAAGGCTATGGTTTTCTCAGTGGTCATGTATGGATCTGACAGTTGGACTATAAAGAAAGCTGAATGCCAAAGAACTGATGCTTTTGAACTGTGGTGCTGGAGAAGACTCTTGAGAGTCCCTTGGACTGCAAGGAGATCCAACCAGTCCATCCTAAAGGAGATCAGTCCTGGGTGTTCATTGGAAGGACTGATGTTGAAGCTGAAACTCCAATACTTTGGCCACCTGATGTGAAGAGCTGACTCATTTGAAAAGACCCTGATGCTGGGAGGGATTGAGGGCAGGAGGAGAAGGGGACGACAGAAGATTGGATGGCACCACTGACTCAATGGGCATGGGTTTGGGTGGACTCCAGGAGTTGGTGATAGACAGGGAGGCTTGGCATGCTGCAGTTCATGGGGTTGCAAAGAGTCAGACACAAGTGAGCAACTGAACTGAACTGATAAATTTACACCTTGTACCACCACTATTGCTACTCCCTTGATACAAGCCCTAATCACATCTTGCCTGTATGAAATATTTCTACCCTGTCTCCCTCTCTCGGCTTCTTTGCCTCCTTACGGTTATTCACAGCACTAAAGCCATTGTGTTGTTTTATAATGCCAGTCATGTTTCATTACTCTTTTGCCCCAAAGCTCTGCTGATTCGTGGGATGAAGATGCACAATCAGGATCCCATTTAATGAGGAAAGTGTGGCCCAAATGTAGATACTGTGGTCAGTGGGCAGCCTCAAGTTGTCACTCCCTCAGGATCTGCTTCATCTTCACCTGCATTCAATGATTAAGCAAAGCAGGGTCACTGTGGCCTGAAGTGGAACAACTCTGACGGACTGTATTTGCCCCAGAGACTCCAACTAGGTTGGGCAAGGTTTTTGTGAGCCCGCATGGTAATTTTTTTTCATTTAAAACTATAATATCATACCAACAGTCCTCTTTAGACTTCAGTTTTATTTTTCTCCATAATATTTGTTATCTGGCATATCTTCTAATTTACAGATTTAATTTGTAATCCCCTTCCACTCACAACTAGAGTATATTCCTCAGAAAAGCAGTAATTTTTATTCATTGCTGTATCCCCTGTGTCTAGAAAATTTAGAAAATTGCCAAACTTGGTAGTCAATCAATATTTATCAGATTGAGTAATTATATAACTTACATAATTATATATGAATCATTATTTTATATATTTGTCATTGAAGATAAGGAATTATATACATTGAATAAAGTTGAATATTACCAATGATAGATGTATCTGGAGACTAACTTGGATGTACATAAGGTTCATTATAGCACCAAGCATTCGCAAAATACCTGCTTTTAGCACTGGCAACAGTGATGGGCGTTATAGTAGTACCTACTGAATGCCCCAAGAACCAGGGAATACTGCTCTGTAAACCTTAATGGCTAAATCAAAAGTTGAGACCTATAAGTTACCAAGACTGCTTTTATAGATTGTCAACCTGCAAATATTAGTAAGTATGGAAATAACTGCCTAAAATAAACTTATAAATCACTTTGTTACTAGCTAGTTGGCATCTTATAGAGCCAGGCTCTCAAATGAAATTCTAGTAAACAGGGAGCAGAAAAGGAATGACCTCCAGGTCTTTCAGTCAAGATCCTTCTCTCTGGCATTAGGCCAGGTGCCCATTTGGAACTATCCCATGAAATCTCTTAAAAACACTGTGCTCTTTTAGAGGTCAGGCCTTTATTCAATCAGAAGAAGATGGAGCTAGAAACCTCTTACAAAACCAAAGTTGGAGAGAAAAAGGAGGCTATAAAGAAGATATAAAGAAAAGTCTGATCAGATGCTACCAGATATTTGAGTCTGGCTTATTTTTCAGTATGGTCAACAGCAAACTCCTATTAAGAAATGATAGACATCCCATCAAATAGGAATTTGCTATGTTACTAATGATCCAGAACTGAGTGTTTTCAAACAGCAACCATAGCAACCATTTATTTGCTCAAGATTCCGTGGACAGGCAGTTTGAACTGGGTTTTGCATGGAAAGTTTGTTTCTGCTGATCTCATTTTGGTAAGACAGCTGGGATGGTTGGGAAAACTAAGACTCTTCTCCTAACGCTCTTTCTCATGCTTGGTCACATGCCTGTAGTTATCCAAGAAAACAAGAGTGGAAGCACACTTTCTCCTGAGGCCCTGGCTTCGAACTCTCACATATCAATCTCTACCACATTCTATTGGACAGGGCATGCCAAGCCAAGAGACCTTTCCAGCATCAAGAAGTGGGGAAACAGACCTCACACTGCTTGAGTTGAGGAATCACAATGTATTTATTTGTGTTTTCAACCTACCATTAACCTATATAATGAAACTGGGTCCTTTGAGTCAGAATTAGAGAATATGAGTAAAGTCCAAGTATTTTATTTGTGGGTCTCCAGTTGTTGAGGCATTTGGCATTTGATATTCTTTTACTTTGGGCATTTTTTATTGATATATAATTCACATTTCATAAAATTCACCATTTAAAGTGTGAAATTCAGTGATTATTAGTATATTTACAGAGTTCCATAACCATCATCATGATCTAATCCCAGATTTTTATCACCTCAAAAGAGAAACTCATGCCCATTAGCAGTCATTCTATATTCTCCCCTCTCACAGCCCCTCCCAACCATTAATCTTTTTTTCTGTCTCTATGGATTTGCCTTTTTCAGGTTTTATATAAATTAAATCACATAATACATGGGCTTTTGTGTCTAGCTTACCACAGTGTTTTCAGAGTTCATCCATACTGTAAGGGTATACAGTATCTAATTCCTTTCTTTGGCTGAATAATATTCTATTATATGAATAAACCAGATTTTGTTATCCCTTCACCAGATGATGGACATCTGGGTTGCTTCCACTCTGGGACTAATATGATTATGCTGTTATAGACATTTGTCTGCAAATTTTTGTATGAACATATGTTTTCAATTCTCTGTGGTATACATGGGAATTGGGATTGTTGGGTCTTGCTATACATTTATATTCAATATTTTTTACTATATGGATGCTTGACTAAGACATACCGATGTGTTTTATACATTCTTATGGCATCACAGACTCGATGGACGTGAGTCTGAGTGACCTCCGGGAGATGGTGCTGAACAGGGAGGCCTGGCGTGCTGCGACTCATGGGGTCGCCAAGAGTCGGACACGACTGAGCAACTGAACTGAACTGAACTGATAGATTCTGAGATGAGAATAAAATTCCATTTTTATATCTTATAGATATTGACATGATAATAAAACTTCAGTTTTATATTTGCTTCTAGTAGGGCAAGCCAAATGGAAAAACTTGGAAGCCCTTATCCCAGTAAGTTCAAATTCACTACTGTGCTCCAAGCACAGGACAATGCTCCAGGGGCAGCCAGAGGACAGTGATATCTGTTCCCATGACTGTGAATCTTCTCCATACTCCACCACTCACATAGACACACTTATTACAGTAAACAAGGCATCTCTCTTACTGTCCTTTGGTGTTATTAATACCTCGCAACTGAGGTCATTGACATCCCCTATTGTTTGGAGGCACGCACTGTGCTTCACATCAACCCATAGTGCCAGGCCTTACTATTTCTCTTATCATTGTCAAATCAAGGTGCTTTATAGTGTTGCTACGTAAGAATGATCCACAGAGCAGTAACCACAGCACATGCATTACCTCTGAGCTTCTTAGAAATGCCAGGCTCTCTAGATCTACTTTATAGGAACCTGCATTAGAACAATATCCCCATGAAATTTCATGCATATTAAAGTTTGAGAAGCAATGCCATATGGCAATCTTAATTCACTGACCTCCTATAGAACAAAGCTAGAGGCCCAGCTTCCTGATCAAAGTCTTCTGTGAGTTTGTTGTTCAGTCGCTCAGTCATGTCTGACTCTTTGTGACCCCATAAACTGAAGCATGCCAGGCTTCTCTGTCCTTCACTATCTCCCAGAGTTTGCTCAGACTCATGTCCATTGTGTCAGTGATACCATCCAGTCATCTCGTCCTCTGTTGCCTCCTTCTCCTGCCCCCAATCTTTCCCAGCATCAGGGAGATTACAGACATTAAATAATATACTATCATATATGTATAACCAATATACATATTATAATGACTGGATATCAACTATGCTTCAGGCACTAGCCACACACTTTCCAAGCCTTTTGTTATTCCATCCTATTGCAGTCAACTACTTTTGCCCTGTCCTACAGACATCTGAATCAAGGCTCAGAGGCTTCAAGCTCCTTACCAGAAACCACAGCTTTTAAGAGAAAGAGCCAGGAGTCAAACTTCAGCTCATTTTGTCCTAGAGTTCAAGTTCTTTGCCATTACTCTACCTTTCCTAGTAATTTCTGCAAAGAGTATTCCCAGCGTCTGATTCATAAAAAAGGAAGAAAAAGAAATAAGTTCTATTCTATACAATTTCTAAACTTCCTTAACTAGTTACATATGCTTTTACCTATTCATGAGAACTAAAGCTCCACGAGGGTAGGATTTTTGTCCTTGTCACTGCCAGTCTCTAGAATAGAACCCAATATGTATTAAGCCCTTACCAGACTTCCTGAATAAGGAAACTAATTTATGCACCAAAACTTTACCTCTAGCTTATTAAAATGAACAAAACTTAATCTTTACTTATCTATTCCAACTGCTCAGCCTTTGACTTTACCTGTGGTGTGAATGTGGATGGCTGTATTTTTATGGCACCGAGGCATTTCTCCTTAATGGAAATAGAAGTAATACGGTGTCAAACATCAGCAGTGGCGCCTCACCGTGCCATCTTATCACAGGGTGTTTTGACACATTGCAACCTTCAAGGAGCTGTACTGTGGCTAAAAATGTATCTTGTCAGTTGTTCTTTCCTTAGGAAGCATCCTCAGCCTAGGACTGGCACATGGGTGTATTTTGCAAGAACTGAAAATGTGCAGCATACCAGTGGTACAGTATGCTTTGGGAGAAGTTAAGATGTATTACCGAGGGAGACAATAGGGCAGGAGAGTCTTGTAACCAATCATTCTATTTCATCCATCTTACACATGATTATTCTACAGTGGGATCACTTGTTACTCACTGCCATTTCATTAGGCAACCAAATTACATGCAAAGCTAGCTTTATAAATAGAACCCTGAGTAGGTGGGCCATAGCCCAAGGAAAACCAGAGAATAAATTCATTTATATAATCTCATCTTTTAGAGCAGAAATTGTCTTTTCCTTTTATATGTACGGGAACTGTCAGAATTAGAAAGAAGTAGGAAATGGTGCAATTACTCAAAACTACTTAGGAAAACAGACTCCAGTATTTCTTTAATATAATAAAAAGAGATAAATCTATATCAGACATACTGAAAATTTCATTGTGGTTATTGAGGCAGTATACACTGATTTATTGACGAGGCTATTTTGCATCTAATACTAATATCAAATTGATCTGCACATAAGTCTTATTGGCATTAATGAGACTATCTCAACTGGCTATGGATGGTGAATGGCTAAATAGGTAATGAAATGAAAGTGAGCATATAATCTTGTTTGACACCTGTTAAGAAGGGCACACCTGCACAGCCAAAGGGTAGCTGTTCTAATTAATCTCCATGAAATTTTACAAACTTGCCTTCAAAACTTCAAAAGCAAAATTTTCTTATATTTCAGTAGGGAAACCCACCTACATGATATGTGGGGCCAAGTGAGAATTTAAAATGAGGAGCTTCCTATTCAAAAAAGCAGAGGTCAAGGTAGGGGAGAGAATGCCAGTAAAGGCATTAAAATATAAGTCTTTTTTCTTATCCCGCAGTCCCTCTTCCAATTTGTCATGTTATACTTTCTACTTAATTTCATTCTAAGTGAATAACAATAACATTTTTTCATCTCTGTGTGAAAGATTTTTATTTTTATATTATTTTTTGTTGAAGTATATTTGATTTATAGTGCTGTGCTAATTTCTGCTGTACAGCAAAGTGACTCTGTTATATACGTGTGTGTTAAGCTGCTTCAGTAGTGTCTGACTCTGTGACCCTATGGACTGTAGTCCACCAGGCTTCTCTGTCTATGGGATTCTCCAGGCAAGAATACTGGAGTGGATTGACATGCCCTTCTCCAGGGAATCTTCCTGACCCAGGGATGGAACCCACATCTCTTATATCTCCTGCATTGGCAGCTGGGTTCTTTATCATTAGTGCCACCTGGGAAGCCCATACACATATATACATTTTTAAAATATTTTTTCTGTTATGGTTTATCCCAGGAGATGATATTGTTGTTTATCCATTCTAAATGTAATAGTTTGATGAAATGCCAGTTTTAAATGCCATTAACAGAGCACTTAAATCATATTAGGAATACTGAAATAAATTTTGTGGCTCATCCCTTGAGAGTGTCTGGAACTGACTAGAAGAGACAAACTCAAGACAGAGTCAGGAAAATAGTGTTCCCCAAGGTCAACGTGAACACTCATAGGGCAAGCGCAGACCCTCACCGCTGCCAGAGGCTCAGGTCACACCCCAGGGCTAACATATTAGAACCTGACCACAATCGGTGTCTGCTTCCTGCCAGCAACCAGACTGAAAGGCTCCTCCTTGGCCGGGCAGGCAAGTTGAATCAGGCACATCCTCTTCCCCGGATATCCCTCTGCTGCTCCAACCCATCCCAGCCAAGCCCATCACAACATCAGCGCTGAGTACCTGAGTCCTGGATTGGGTGGTGAGAGGTGGCTGCGATGCCGCCACACCAGGGTGGGGACGGCTGCTCCCGTGATGCAGACGCAAGGTCATTACCCCAGCCCTTGCCACACCCACACGCACACTCAGGCCCTCTCTCTGGCAGCAGTGGCTGGGTGGGGGTAAAGAGGAGGAGGCTGGATGAGCTCCTGGGTTGCAGAGGGTGGAGAAGTAGGAACCTAGCGCTCATCCCCGGGGGCGTATGCACACTGGTCCACAGCATGACACAGCTCTGCTTACTAACACGTCCTCTCCATAGAGGCAGCTGCAGAGAGACTGCTGTTTGTCTTCCAGTGGCCATTTTCCTCTTCTTCTACAGGAACAGAACCCTGGACTTTCAGCTGGACAGAATGACACCTGGGTTGTAGCAGGCATTTTTCAGTCAGCCTTGCAACCAATTACACAGTGCGACTAAGTCACGGCTAATGATGTGCGAATGGAATCAGTATGTGTGTCCATCCTTCGTCTTTTCTTCTTCGGTGTGGAACACGGATCAGATATCTGCATCTGCAGATGTCATTCTTAACCTCAAGAGCAAGGGCCATGCTTCAGGGATGACTGAGCGGGAAGCTCAAAGGAATGGAGTTTCTGGGATTTCATGTCACAGAGTCACCTCACCAGTAGACTGCCTACCTCATTTTAAGGAAACAAACAGATGTGCAACTTAAACACTTAATCCTTTCTTTTCTGGATCTCTTTTTCACAGCCAAACTGTATTCCTAAGCACAGCATAAAAAGTACAGCCTAATATTTATGCTGTGTGCTCACCACTGACCCTTGTTGAGAAGATTAACATCCATTATCTTCCTTCAGTATCCCTGCCTCAACAACGTTTGCCTTTAAACTATTTGAGAAGGATATTCTTCAGTGTTTGCACTTTGTCATCGCTTTATCTTGGGCTTCCCTGGTGGCTCAGTGGTAAAGAATCCACCTGCAATGCAGGAGACGCAGATTTGATGCCTGGCTCCGGAAAATCCCCTGGAGAAGGAAATGGAAACCCCCTCCAGTATTCTTGCCTGGGGAAATCCATGGAAAGAGGAGCCTGGTGGACTACAGTCCATAGCGTAGCAAAGAGTTGGACATGACTTAGCAACTAAGCAACAACAACAACATAGCTTTATCTTCCCTTACATAACTCAACAGGATTGTAATTGCTCTTACTAAGATTCTATTCCTTTTCAGAAATGAGGTAGCAACTGCTGACATCTAAAAGTAACTATATCCCAGGCTCCCCTATTATTGAGAAATTGAATTCTCAGCTACACACGACTTCATTTTTGTAATCCAGTAGAATTTGTTTAGGAAATTTTTCCAAGTCAATTCCAAGTAAATACAAAATGTCTCACTTGAATCATAGGTTGCTGTCTAAATTGGACAATAATTTTTGTTAATTTCCCTCATTCTAGTTATTTCTTCAGTGAACCTGGGAAACAAATTAAAGTGATGCTCCACCCTGGATGTTAGAAAGAAGCAGTCCTTCTGCACATATTCAAGGATCCCAGTGATTAAGATGTCAACTTCCTGATTTAAATGATACCAATAGTTTATGCACTGTTAATATAACGTCTGATCTGTTAAAAATGGTTGTAAATGTTATAAATGCCCACAGACTTATGAATTGTTAGCAAGAGGAAGAGATCTAAAAGCAATGGAAGAGAGAGAGGGCCACAAACAAATTATTTCTCCCTGGATATTGGGGATTTAGGAAACTCTAATATTAATCAGCAGCATTTTTATTAACTCAAGCATGAACCCCAAATTCAATGTCTATTTCTTAAATCATACTGTGCTAAAACTAACTTCTTTAGATTTAAGACATAGAAATCATACATTTCTGTTTTGGTTTTTTTTTTTTCATGTTCTCTAGTGTGCTTATGATCAATCACCAGGCAGAAGCTGATAAAACTCTGAATATTTATGTGGAACACAGGAAAGAGCCCTGCTGTGAGCTATTAGCTCAGCGGATGACGTGTGCTCCCAGTTGGAAGCTGAAGGGATGGGAAAGACACTGTTGCAACCCTTTATAAGAATCACATAAAAAGCACCTGTTTGCCTGCTTCATTAAACTTCCCCTAATGAACGCCTCCAGGGAGCAGAAGAGGGGCAAACTTCTTTCCCTTCTGCTATAAATAGAGAAAGGTATTTAAAACTTCTCATTTAAATGTGAGTATCGTTATCTGTAACAATTTGCAAGAATGGAATACTCTTTAGGAATATAAATGAGCCAGTACTTGCATGTATTCGTGATGATAACAGACAGCATGGAAGATGGTACTGAAAACTGTGTTCTCCGAGATCAAAGTCACAGATGTTTGAAGATTTCTCTGCCTAACTCCTGCCCAACAACTGCAACAACAACAACAAAACTCCCCTCAGCTACTACCTTTTCTAAGAAACTTGCTTAAGCATCTCACCTCCCTAACATACATCTTAAGAATGCAGAATATGTGTTTTTTATTAAAGTACTTATAACCCTGTAATATTATCATTGATTTACTTCTTGCCACTCTCAGGCAAGGACAACGTCTCATTTTACACTGAGTCTCCAGCCCTTCACCCTCTGAATGTTTCTGCCACAGAACTCACACTCATTAATAAAGTGTGGATTGGTGCAATAAACAGTAATCATTGTCTTTCTTCAGCTTCTGTGAGACTGCTTAGCCTCTGACCACACCATCTCCATCTCCTTTATAGTCAGTCTCCTTTCCTTCTGTTCAATGCTTAACTAAATTCTTAGGTGTGGGCACTGCTGAGCAGCCACCTTCCCCTCCCTACACTTTTCATTCAATAATTATTCTTGGGGGCCTCATATACAGACTTGCTTTAAAGCAGCAGTTTCCAAATTGCAAACTGCAAGGCCATCAGTAGAATGTTGGAAGAAAATATGAGAATTTCTATCTATGGTATTTTTCAATCTCAGTCTTTTACAATTTCTATATGTAATGCACGTTACACACAAAATTTATAGGTATTTAAGTCATTATAAATATATATAACATCGGATGCAAGATCAGGATTGTATTGGATATGTCTTTTTATTGGTGAGGTGAAAAGTATGCAAAATAAAAAATGTATTGGCTGCCTCTCCAAACAATGGATACAAATCATAACCTTTCTCATCAAATCTATTCCTCTCAGTCTCTTCCCCAACTTTGCAGATGACACGGTACTCAACAGCCACTCAAGATGAAGGATGCACTCCTCCTCCACATTCACCCACTTACCAATGAATCTATCCTACAAGCAGAGGTGAATGCTTTTGTCCTGTGAACAGATCTGCCAGCTGCCCATTCTGACAGTCTTATTATACCTTGCTGTCGGGACAGTGTTTAACAGGGTCCAGAATGCTCTTTGGAAAACCCAACCATGAACGATCTAAAAATATTTCAATGACTCCCCCAAGGTCAAGTTTAGTGTTCATCTTCGTGTCCTATCAGCCCCTGTAGCCTCCTGTCTTCCTCCCATGTACCCAGAGAAAAAGAGATGTGCTTCCTTGAACACAGGAGACAGTACACGCCCCTGGGCATTCACACACACTGGTTTCTCCTACTGGATTGGCTCTTCCCCTACTGTGCCCGCTAAATCCTCCTCTCCTTCAAAATGCAGCTCACTATGCACCTCCGAGGAGAAGGCAATGGCATCCCACTCCAGTACTCTTGCCTGGAAAGTCCCATGGATTGAGGAGCCTGGTAGGCTGCAGTCCATGGGGTCACCAAGAGTCGGACACGACTGAGTGACTTCACTTTCACTTTTCACTTTCATGCATTGGAGAAGGAAATGGCAACCCACTCTGGTGTTCTTGCCTGGAGAATCCCAGGGACGGGGGAGCCTGGTGGGCTGCTGTCTATGGGGTCGCGCAGAGTCGGACACGACTGAAGTGACTTAGCAGCAGCATGCACCTCTGATGTTATACCAATTCTCTCTCAAAGCTGGAAAAAAAGTTTGTGTAGTGATTCCCCAGTCAGATGCAGTTAGTTTTCAACTAAATGAACATACCACTGGAGGCAAAACGTTGTCAGAGCTTTAATTACACTGTTTCATAAGTATGTGTTTATTTATAGGTTATTATAAGGGGAGCCTGGTGGGCTGCTGTCTCTGGGGTTGCACAGAGTCGGACACGACTGAAGTGACTTAGCAGCAGCAGCAATGCAGAAAAGTTCTGCATTTATCAGAGATCTTCCTGCAGTCATTTCCCAGGTAAAATTAGTTGCTTTGCTTTCAGAGTCATTAATTTCTTTTGAAATCATTTGGAAAATAGTTGCTTGGAAGGATCAGTGGTTGAAAGGTTGGCTGGGTCTTTCTCGCTTTTCCTGGGTCATGCCTGCTTAGGAGACTTCACCCCACTGTGGCCTCAACCTTCCCTCATCTGCTTTGTTTCATATCCAGGGATGTTCCTGAGGTTCTCCTGGTATTTTACCCCTAAGATGTAGATATATGTGTAGAATATATTCTTGAGTCAGCTGAAATAGACCCAAATCAACCTTTTTTTCCCCCCTCAATTGAGCGCATAATTGAAGCTATTTTTATTTTTTTGCACAATTACAGTAATTGTCTTAATTTTCTACTAAGCTAAATCCATTCCTTTTCCACTGAGGTGGTACTTGAATGATAACAATGTGACAAATTTTTTAAAAGGACAATTTAGAGAAATTCAAAATTTTAATCTAAATGATTATCCAAAATAAATTCAATTAATGTTATTGACTTCCCTGTTTCAGCTTTTGCAGAAACAGTTTTCCATTCCCTTCTAGGCTTCATTTAAACTCAGTTTTCTGAATCTAGCAAAATTATGTTCTCTCCCATCACTGACTCAATCGACACGAGTTTGAGCAAACTCCGGGAGATGGTGAAGGACAGGGAAGCCTGGCGTGCTGCAGTCCATGGGGTTGTAAAGAGTCGGACATGACTGAGCAGCTGAACAACAAAATAGTAATAATGCTGCTTGTTTGTTTTTTTTTCTTCATATTTTACCTTTCAAATCTTTAATTTCTGCCATTATTGAATTATAACTGCAAAAACGGTCCCTTCTAAATCATGGTGTCTATGTCCATTCAGGAAATATTAGCTGAAGATCAGTGTGCAGAGTATTTTCGACATTTTACTAGAAGGTGTTGTTGAGGGCATGCCTGATATGCAAACCTGTTGCTACCTTGAGATCTGTTCTTCCCTCTCCTTAGGGGTTCTCCTGGCCACTCCCTCTCATGACAGAGATGGAGGACTCATCTACAGTGGCGTGAGGGTTCCCAGGAGTGAGGAGAGATGAGGGGAATCTCTTTTCCAGGCCTGGCTCTCCAGTCCCAGTGACCTAGACGAGAACCAGTGTTGCCTTCCCATCCTGGAAAGGCCATCAGCAGGACCTGCTGGGCTGGAAAGAAGCCTGTTTCCAGAGCAGCGCTTTCCCCAGCTGTGCTCCACTTCTAAACATAGCAGACCCCCCTCCCTGCAATGCCAGCCCCAGCTGGAAAGCCCACCTGCCTCTCAGTAGGCATTTACTCTGAGTAAGCAGCTGAGATGCCCTCCAGGAGCCGGCAGCTGCCGCCACGGCTTTGATTCCTCCAGCTTCAGTGAGCAGCCCTGGGTCATTTTTACGAAGCCCAGACACTCCTCAAGATGATTCAATCCAAAGGATCAGACGTGACCCTGTGGTTCTGTTTTGATCCCCGGAGCATCTGAACAAGCAGTACAGGAAGAAGCTTTGTGATCAGCTCAAAGGGTTGATCTTGTGGAGCTCCAGCTCGTGAATTTCTATTAGGGAGAATGGTTCTGTTCTCCGCTTGTACCATGAGCCCAGTTTTGTTATTATTTTCTCTTTTCTAAGCTTTACAGACAAAAATTCAGTCTGCCTCTTGGGGATGCTACTTTTCTTTAAGACAAGAATTGTAGCATTTTCCTAGCATAAACGCACATACAGGTTTTGTAATAAAAAACTCCTGCAGGTATTCACTGATGTTTCCCTTCTGGCCTAAGCTGTTGGGTGTGACTCGTTTAAAAGCTGTCAAAATGACATAAAACAGTTATTAAAACCACTAGCTGCCTCACTGCCAGAGGGCAATATTGTTCCATAAATAGTCTGCTTCACAACAGTGCCCAGAGCAAGGCTAAGCTATCAGACCTAAGGGCAGAAGGCATTTAAACCCACAGTCAAGTGCAATTGTAGAGTCTCACACAGAAGTAACTGGAAACAACTTCTGTAGCGGTGATTTGGGCAATAGGTACAAGTGAAACCTAGGTATTTTCAGTATCTATCTGATCACCTAAGTGAACATGTAATTGCACAATGAGTTTTTCACGGCAACTCAATTAAACATGAAAATTACTGTCAAACGTTCCCAGGGGCCACAGAACATACTCGGTGTCCAATGTCATTATCCTCTATCAGGCATTTGTGCATCAGAGTACACACTTCTGTAATTAAATAGCAAATATTTTTACTTCTAGTCCCATTAGTAATATTGAAAATCTGAACTCCTATATTGCCTTCCTTCATTTTTGGCTTGGATTCATAATATGCTTAATGAAAACACACTTTATGGCATCAGTGGGTTCCCACAGAGGTAGCTTTTAGTATATTTGTCGTTGGAAAGGTAGGGTGGACTAGCAGTCCTCTTAAAATAAAATCACAAGAATGTGTTAACCTGCAATGTCTCTTTGAGAGTCTTAATCCATAGTGAACACTGAGAGATGAGCTTTGGTAGTTTACATAGAATATTATCAACATTAAGAAATAATACCCAACAGGTACTGGGTTGGCCAAACATTTTAGCCAATTCAGTATTTACCAATAATATTTTTTAAGCAATTGTCTATCCTGAAAAACCGGTGGTAACTGTTTCTTCTATTTAATTTACAGCATTCCTTGTAAAAAGTAGACTTCCCTGGTGGCTCAGACGGTACAGCGTCTGTCTACAATGCGGGAGACCTAGGTTCGATCATGCACCTCTGATGTTATACCAATTCTCTCTCAAAGCTGGAAAAAAAGTTTGTGTAGTGATTCCCCAGTCAGATGCAGTTAGTTTTCAACTAAATGAACATACCACTGGAGGCAAAACGTTGTCAGAGCTTTAATTACACTGTTTCATAAGTATGTGTTTATTTATAGGTTATTATATTATCTTTTATTTTTTTACTTTACATTTTTTATAATTGTCTTACTTTCACAATTTTATAATTAATTATCTTTGGAATAAAACCTTTATCTCACTGTTAAAATTCTTATGTTAGAATGTCTGTCTTCCCACCAAAATGTAAATACTTTAACAGTAGAAATTATTACTTGTTTCATAATGAAGTGTTCTATACTATTAGATGCTCAGTGTATCATTGAATAAACAAATGACAAACTAAAGTGGGAAGGATTATCATCATGAAAAACAAAAATAAGAAGCAAATATGTGGTTTAACTTAAAAATTGATATACTTTATGCCCTTGGACTATATAAACTTAGGCAGAGAACTTAAGTTTTATGTTGTAACTTTTCTATTAGAAAAATGATCGAATAGTATTTAGCATCCACT
>SJYT01043550.1:40194-74644 GCA_006410635.1 Cephalophus harveyi
TTGTGCATCAAAAGGAAATTTTTGAAGCTATAATGGATGACATAAAAATCCACTGATAAAAATGTGCAGTTTAGAAGCAATTTCCATTCAATTATCTCAAGGAACTCATATTTATCAATAAAATAACCTATTTGTGATTTACATAACATCTCATGGTATCTTCTGTCTATATACTTTTGTCAATGGCCAGGGAATTACTCTGATAATTATATTCTAATGATTTCTATCAAGCTAATAATGTGCCACTAAAAGGGTTCTTAAACTGGTTTTGGAAACTATCAAAATAGAAGAGAAAAAATGTCTTTAAAATGAGTTTTTAATAAGAAAAGTGAAAGCAGTAGGGTAGCAGTGTCAAGAAATGGGAAGAGCCACTATGCCAGGCCTTTAGTATTTAATTTCTTAAGCATCAAGATGAAACCCCATCCCTGGAACAACTAATGAGTTCTCCTCTTAGAGAAGAAAAAAAAACAAAAAGCAGCAGCAGCAGCATTACTGAGGACAGACGGAGTTCAGATTCCTTTTAATTGCATTTTTGTATAAATCCTTAGATCCTCAATGAAGCTAACAATCCCTAAGCTTTTGAGAACCCAAATTAAGCTTGAAAAAAAGATCTTAACTCTTAAGTCACCAGAAAATTTTGGAGAATTATGAACTTCAAATGACTCTCCTGAGGTCGCTAAATTTAGCCACTAATCTTCCTAGGAAATCAGCAACTCAACCTGCCTGAATTGCTTTAGTTCAGTTCAGTCGCTCAGTCATGTCCGAGTCTTTGAGACCCCATGGACTGCAGCACTCCAGAATTCCCTATCACCAACTCCCAGAGTTCACTCAAACTCATGTCCATTGAGCCAGTGATGCCATCCAACCATCTCATCCTCTGTCGTCCACTTCTCCTCCTGCCTTCAATCTTTCCCAGAATCAGGGTCTTTTTGAATGAGTCAGTTTTTTGCATTAACTGGCCACCTTTCACAGAAGTGGAGCTTCAGCTTCAGCATCAGTCCTTCCAATGAATATTCAGGACTCATTTCCTTTAGGATGAACTGGTTGGATCTCCTTGCAGTCCAAGGGACTCTCAAGAGTCCTCCAACACCACAGTTCAAAAGCATCAATTCTTCGGTGCTCAGCTTTGTTTATAGTCCAACTCTCACATCCTTACATGACTACTGGAAAACTATAGCCTTAACTAGATGGACCTTTGTTGACAAACTAATGTCTCTGCTTTTGAATATGCTATCTAGGTTGGTCATAGCTTTCCTTCCAAGTAGCAAACGCCTTTTAATTTCATGGCTGCAGTCACCATCTGCAGTGATTTTGGAGCCCCCCAAAATAAAGTCTGACACGGTTTCCATGGCTTCACCATCTATTTGCCATGAAGTGATGGGACTGGATGCCATGATGTTAGTTTTCTGAATGTTGAGTTTTAAGCCAACTTTTTAATTCTCCTATTTCACTTTCATCAAGAGGCTCTTTAGTTCTTCACTTCCTGCCATAAGGGTGGTGTCATCTGCATATCTGAAGTTATTGATATTTCTCCTTGGAATCTTGATTCCACCTTGTGCTTCATCCAGCCTGGCATCTTGCATGATGTACTCTGCATATATAAGTTAAATAAGCAGGATGACAATATACAGCCTTGACGTACTCCTTTTCCGATTTGGAACCAGTCTGTTGTTTCGTGTCCAGTTCTAACTGTTGCTTCTTAACCTGCATACAGATTTCTCAGGAGGCAGATCAGGTGGTGAGATAGTCCCATCTCTTTAAGAATTTTCTAGTTTGTTGTGATCCACACAGTCTTAGTGTGCATCTTATTTATGATCTCTGGAGATAAAGATGCTACAATTACCCAATCTTTAGTCTTCCTGCCTGAAACCTAAATCACTATACCTATAAAAATAATTAGTCTAAATAATAGCTCAAATACATTGTTACATATCATTTTTTAAATGGGTTTTCTTTTTTCTGGAAATACAAGTAGGTGTTCAGCTCATATTTATATCATCCTATGTTTACTTACTTAATTTGGCATCTGCAGCCATCCCAACACAGAAAAAGGTTAAAGATGGACATCTGCCATCATTAATAGCCATGAAAGCAGTCATTCTCTAAAAAGCAAAGATCTTCAGGCATGTTATGTGATGCTGGGAGGCCAAGCATCATTTATGATAGATCCCGAACACTCTAGGCATTCTAGATTTATCCAAGAAATAATACAAAAGTGCTAAGCCAAACTCAGAGCAGCCAAATGTAATATATCCTGCCAGTGCCTTGTCATTTCATTTTCTAACTCCCACAACTTTAGCTTCTGACAGTAGCATTATATTTGTGATATAACATTGGGGAAAATTTTGTTTTAGAATTTTTGTTACAGAAATATTTCCCATTCAAGCCTATTGCTGTATAATTTATAACAAGAATGAGCTGGCACTAGAACAGCTTGATTTTTCAAGTAATTGAAAAATAAATTTTATGAGAATAAATTCTACACACCTAGATGAGGTACATGGAACAACCCAAGGGGCAACAAACTCATGACACAGTAATGAGACATTTCTTCTCACCAGCAGGTGGCGCTGGAATCCACCAATGTTAGTCATTGGAAATTTATGAACTACTTTTGCTGTCTTGTTTACGTACCTCTTTACTTCTAATTTTCTATTTGAAATTTTCCTCTTTTTATCGTGGTTCATTATGTCATGCTGTACCCAATTTTTTTCCTAATAAGCAAAGGACTCAAAGGAAACTGTAAAACCTCCGGAACTGATCGATTAACTCTGCTTACAATATCAACTCTCAATATTTTATAATAAACATATCAGCCCTGTGGATTATTAGGCAAAGCCATTTAAATCTTAGAAAATATCAATTTTACAGGTCACAAAAAGAGTCTATTTAGATGTCAAAATGCACGAACTGGCAACACTTTAATGTAACGTTAGGCTAAATGGGTAGCAAACAATCACAGGAGCCTTGGACACAACAGACTCACTTATTAACTCCTAAGTATATGTCGAAGGGACACTTATAGACATAAGTAATTTAACATGTATGTGTGTGTGTGTGTGTGTGTGTGTGTGCCAGTCACTCAGTTGTGTCCTACTCTGCGACCCCATGGACTCTAGCCCTCCAGGCTCCTCTGTCCATGGGATTCTCCAGGCAGGAACACTGGAGTGGGATGCCAGTTCCTTCTCTGTTAACATGTATAGAATGACAAAATTAATAAAATTAAGGAACAAAATAAGTCATTTAGTCCAAGGCTCTAAATGATCTGGTTAACATATGAGTATTATGCACCCTCATGTGTCTAAGGCAGAAATCACTAACCAATTATAGTACTGAATTGTTCTGAGCCAAATCAAGCCTTTTTTGTTTTTTTTCAATACAGCCCTTCCTTCAGATGTAATCAATTTGTCATCTCTAGAAATGATATGAAAAACAAGCCCCAGAGTGCTATCACCAAAATGGCAATGTAAGAAACCCCAGTCTTCATCTCCTAACAAAGATCAGTAATGAAACAGCTAGCCAAGAACAAAAACAGCTCTGGGAGAGCTCTGGAGTCCAGGTAAGAGACTTTGGCAACATGGTGGAAGAAAAAGCCAGAGAATAACCGCACAGGTAGAGAAGAAAATCAGCTTAATTTTGCCTGCATCATCTAATCTGGCACTGCTCAGTGCAGTCAGCAAACTTCCCACCTAGGAAGTGTTCCTCTCACCAGAAAAAGAGCAAGGGGAGTCATGAGCTTCCATAGCCTTTTAGGGCATTGCCCAAAACATCCTGCTTCCACCTGGACTGGCAAAGTTAAGACATAAAGAGACAAACATGAACAAGAAAGAGAAGCAGGGGCTACCAGTAGCAGCCACACAGCAGAAACAATCAAGGTCCACAGTGACCTGCTCTACAAATAAACCCAGCAGCTTTCAACACAAGAAACCAATGACCAGCAGCCTGCATGGACCCCTGCAGATTGCACTAGCTCTGACCCACATGTATTCACATTAACTAAGAACAGCCACCTGAGTCCCTCCCCAACCCCACCACTACCTCTGGAGCCCAGGAGCTGAACTCACAGCTAGTCCAGACTTCTGTGGCTATATGATTGCAAGATGCCAGCTTAGACCTCTCTGCTGCCCCCATCGCCGTGTGTGTACCTGGGGCTAGCCCTTGAATGAACTTGTATGTGTCAGTCCCAACACCCATCCCTGGCCTCCACTGCACCCAACTGCCCAAGGAGAGACCGGGCAGCCATGGGAGATCACACCAACAGCCAGAACCAGTGCAGCTGCCGGTGGGCCCAGATCAGTCTCTGTCTTCTGTCACTGGCTTGCATCACTGTGTTCACCTGCAAGTAACCCTCCAGCTATGTATCTGCACGCCTTCAGCCTGAATCCAATCACCAGCCTCCAATATTATGCATCCTCAATGAATCCTAGAAGCCACATGACTGCAAGCTAACAGCCAGAGCCTCTGCAGGTGCTAGTGAGTCCACGGTTGGCCCCGGCCCATGCCATCTGCCCTGGCACCCACCACTACATGTGTGTCTGTCCTTCACATATACAACTACCTGCCACAGGACTCCACAGCTTGGTATGTGCACACCACTGTCTTAGCCTCAGAAGAAAAGAACAGAACACATATTTGAAAAAATAATGACTGACGGCTTACCAAACCTAAATAAAGACCAGGATATCCAACTACACAAAGTCAAAAGGCTATCCCAAAATTTCAATTCAAAATGGCCTTCTCTGAGACATTATAAAACAGCCTAAAATCAAAAACAAAGAGAGAATTTTAAATGCAGCAAGAGAAAAAAAATGTTGTGTTTTTTTTTTTTTTCTTTTTTTAATACAAGAGAGCCCTCGTAAAGCAATCAGCAGATTTCTCAGCAGAGAACTTGGCAGGCCAGGAGAGAGTAAGATGATATATCCAAGGTGCTAAAAGAAACTGCCAACCAAGCATACTTTACCCAGGAAAGTTGTCCTTCGGAAATGAAAGTGAGATAAAGACATTTCCAAACAAACAAAAGCTGAAGAGGTTTATCACCACTAGAACTGACTTATAAGAAATCCTAAAAGAAGTTCTTCAAGCAAAAATGAAAGGATGCTAACTTGAAAACATGAAAATATACAACACACTGGTAAAGGTAAGAATAGAGTTCAATTCAGAAGTCTAACACTGTAATATGGTAGTGTGTTCACCACTTAAATCTATAGGTTAAAGGACAAAGGTATTAAAATAGCTATAGCTACAATAATTTGTGACTACAAAAAAGAAAAGATATAAATTGTGATATCAAAAATATAAAAGGAGAGAGTATAAGGATAGATTTTTATATTACACTGAAGTTAAACTATTAGTGTAAAATAGACCCTTCTATCTCTAAGATTTTTTATGTAAGCCCATTATAACCACAAATCAAAGACAAACAGTATTTTTAAAAAAGATTGAAAGAAGGGAATCAAAGTATACCACTATGGAAATAGATAAATTCACAAAGGAATGCCCCAGAGGAAGAAACTATAAAAAGAAAACTACAAAAGAGCTAGAAAGCAATTTAAAAGGCTGCTTAAGTCCCTCATGCTCAGTCAGTCAGTAGTGTTCAACTCTGTGACCCCATGGACTCTAGCCCCACCAGGCTCCTCTGTCCGTGGGATTTTGAGGCAAGAATACTAGAGTGGGTTGCCATTTCCTACTCCAGGATCTTCTTAACCCAGGGACTGAACTCACATCTCCTGCATCTCCTGCATTGGCAGGCAGATTCTTTACCACTGTGCCACCTAGGAAGCCCCATGTAAGTTGCTGCTGCTGCGAAGTCGCTTCAGTCGTATCTGTCTCTATGTGACCCCATAGACGGCAGCCCACCAGGCTCTGCCGTCCCTGGGATTCTCCAGGCAAGAGCACTGGAGTGGGTTGCAATTTCCTTCTCCAATGCATGAAAGTGAAAAGTGAAAGTGAAGTCACGGAGTTGTGTCCAACTCTCAGCGACCTCATGGACTGCAGCCTACCAGGCTCCTCCATCCATGGGATTTTCCAGGCAAGAGTACTGGAGTGGGGTGCCATTGCCTTCTCCGATGTAAGTTGCTAACTATCAATAATTATTGAAAATGTAAATGGATTGAATTCTTCAATCAAAAGGCATAGATAGTCAACAAGTAGATTAAAAAACATGCCCCAACTATATGTACCCTTGTTATTGCTGTTGTTTAGTTACTAAGTCATGTCTGATTCTTTGCAATCAAATGGACTATATGTAGCACATTTTAATAATGTTAGTTCTTCCAGTTCATGAATATGGAATACCTTTCCATTTAAATGTGTCTTCTTTAATTTCTTTGATCAAAGTCTGGTAATTTTCAGTGTGCAGATCTTTAACCTCCTTGATTAAAGTTAGTCCTAAGTATTTTTAGTTATTTTTGATGCTACTATGAATGAAATTATTTTATTTTTCAAATGTTTCATTGTTAGTGTATAGAAACATAATTGATTTCTGCATGTTTACTTTGTATCTTGCAACTTCACTGAATTTGTTTATTAGTTCTAACAGCTTTTTTGGAGTTTTTAGGATTTTCTTGATACAAGACCATATCATTTGCAAACCAAAGCAATTTTAAGTCTTTCTTTCCAATTTGAATGCCTTTTCTTTTTCTTCCTAACTGCCTTGACTTGCACTGATATGACTATGTTGTATAGAAGAAGTGATAGTACTCTTGTCTCTCTTATCATAGAGGATAAGCTTTCAGCCTTTCACCATTAGTTATGATTTTAGCTGAGGGTTTGTCATGTATCAGAGGCTTCCCTGATAGCTCAGTTGGTAAAGAATATGCCCGCAATGCAGGGAATCTGGGTTTGATCCCTGTTTTAGGAAGATCCCCTGAAGAAAGTAACAGCTACCCACTCCAGTTTTCTGGCCTGGAGAATTCCATGGACTGTGTAATCCATGGATTCACAAAGAGTTGGACACTCTGAGCTATTTTCACTTTGTCATATAAGGCATTTACTATATGTAGGTACAGCTATTGGATAAATGTTCTGTATATGTCTGTTAGGTTTATTAGTCTAAAATATAGTTCAATTCTAATATTTTCTTGTTGATTTTCTGACTGGATGATCTTTCCACTGATAAAAGTAGGAGATTGAAATTCATTACTTTTATTATTTTGTGTATTTCTCCCCTCAGAGATGTTAGCATTTGCTTAATATACTCAGGTGCTCCAATGTTGGATGCATATATATTTTCATTATTATATCTGCTTAATGAATAGACCACCTTATCATTATATACTGACTTTGTCTCTTGTTTCTGTTTTTGGCTTAAAGTCTATTTTGTCTGATATAAGTATAGTTATCCCACCTCTCTTTTGGTTTCTACTTGCATGGAATATCTTTTTCTATCACTTCAAGTACACATGTGCCCTTAAAAGCTGAAGTTAGTCTCTTGTAGGCTCCAGAAGAAATATCAACAACTACAGATGATACAACTCTAATGGTAGAGAGTGAAGATGAACTAAAGAGTCTATTGATGAGGGTGAAATAAGAGTGAAAAATCTGATTTGAAACTCAACACTAAAATACTAAGATCATGGCATGTAGTCCCATCACTTTGAGGCAAACAGAAGGAAAAAGTGGAAGCGATGACAGATGTTATTTTCTTGGGCTCCAAGATCACTGCAAACAGTGACTGCAGCCTTGAAATTAAAAGACATTTGCTCCTTGGAAGAAAAGCCTTGGCAAACCTAGACAGTATATTAAAAAGCAGAGACACCACTTTGCCAACAAAGGTCCATATAGTCAAAGCTATGGTTTTTCCAGTGGTCATGTATGGATAGGAGAGCTGGATGATAAGGAAGGCTGAGCACCAAAGAACTAATGCTCTCAAATTGTGTTGGACAAGACTTTTGAGAGCCCCTTGGACTTCAAGGAGATCCAGCCAGTTAATCCTAAAGGAAATCAACCCTCAATATTCATTGGAAGGACTGATACTGAAACTGAAGCTTGAGTAATTAGGGCACCTGATGTGAAGAGCCAACTCACTGGAAACAACCCTGATGCCAGGAAAGACTGAAGGCAAAAGGAGAAGGGGCAGCAGGGAATGAGATGGTTAGAGAGCGTCACTGACTCAGTGGACATGAATTTGTGCAAACTCCGAAAGACAGTAGAGGACAGTGGACCCTGGTGTGTTGCAGTCTGTGGAATCACAAGGAGTAAGACACAACTTAGTGACTGAACAACAATCTCTATAAAAGTTCTAAAGGCATTTTTCACAGAAAAATATATTCTAGATACCTTAATGAACAAAACAAAAGGGGTCCTTTCTGTCAACGAGCACAGAGGGCAGACACTAAGTAAGTAGACAGTGTGAGCCTCGTAAGAACTACAAGGAAAGAACTACGATTAAAAAAAAAAAAAAAAAACAGGGAAATATTTATATTGGTTAGTAAAAGAACCTGTCTAAATTGTGGAAGAACAGAAATGAAAAATGAGAACCAGTCTTAGCAAGAGTACAAAGTATGTGTGTTGGGAAGGTATCTGGAAACAGAGAAAATCCATTCAACAACAAAAAATAAATGACTGCAGAATTATGTTTTCTCATGACTATAGATTCTCATTTTCTTCAAAAATTATTTAAAAATAATGTGTCCTTTTCAGTGTATCATATCAAATATTTCAGATTATCTATATGTTTCATTACTAGTGATGTTTACCTTGATCACATCATTAAGTTGCTGTGTGCTGGGTGACTTCTGTGTACATTTACTACTTTCCCTCTGTAGTTGATAGTTATTTTGATGGAGATACTTGGAGATGATACAAATCCCATTTGTCTTCAACCCTTGCTGACTAATTTCAACATCCATTGGCAGATCTTGTCTGCAATATCTATTACTGTGGTACTTGCCTAATGGTTATTTTCTATTTTTCTTTTTTTCTACCTTCACTAATTGAAATTCTACTCTGAGGAAATGCTCTTAACTCCCATTTACTCAATCATCTACATTAATAAGGATTCATGGAAATTTATTTTATGAGTTAAAATTCAATACTGTCATCAGTTTTTTGTTGATCAAACTGTTCTGTCTTTGGCCGCTAGACCTCCCAGTTTTGCCTCCTTGTGTTGTTTTGACAAATCTCTATCTTTTTGAGCATTTCCTTGTTATCTGGATCCACAAAGGTTTCAAGGCTTATATTTCTATTGTTCTAGCCCTGAAACCAACCACTTTGCTTAGAATCTCTGGTTCCTTTTATTGAACAATAAAAGTAATACGTAACTCAGAGTGCATATTAAATTCACCTGTGGGCCTTGGAAACCAGTGAAGGTCTATCGAATCTGAATTTCTGCAGACTCAATGAATAGCAATTCTATCATATTTTTCTAGTATGTTCTCACTTCCCAAAATGGCTATTTCACATCTCTCCTCTTATCCCAAGTATCATATGTCTACCCATATCCAACCTAGATAGTATATTCAAAAGCAGAGACATTACTTTGCCAACTAAGGTCCGTCTAGTCAAGGCTATGGTTTTTCCAGTAGTCACGTATGGATGTGAGAGTTGGACTGTGAAGAAGGCTGAGTGCCGAAGAATTGATGCTTTTGAACTGTGGTGTTGGGGAAGACTCTTGAGAGTCCCTTGGACTGCAAGGAGATCCAACCAGTCCATTCTGAAGGAGATCAGCCCTGGGATTTCTCTGGAAGGAGTGATGCTAAAGCTGAAACTCCAGTACTTTGGCCACCTCATGTGAAGGGTTGACTCATTGGAAAAGACTCTGATGCTGAGAGGGATTGGGGGCAGGAGGAGAAGGGGATGACACAGGATGAGATGGCTGGATGGCATCACTGACTCGATGGACGTGAGTCTGAGTGAACTCCGGGAGATGGTGATGAACAGGGAGGCCTGGCGTGCTGCGATTCATGGGGTCACAGAGAGTCGGACACGACTGAGCGACTGAACTGAACTGACCCATATCCATCTTATGCTCCCTCTTTATATTCCACTGAGAAAACAGAAGCAACTAGAAAGGAAATCCATCCTCTGCCCACCACCTAACTTGCAATCTACCCAAAGCTATATTCACACTTCTCTTTTCACCTTATTACTATGAGTTCAGTTCAGTTCAGTTCCGACTCTTTGTGACCCCATGAATCACAGCACACTAGGCCTCCCTGTCCATCACCAACTCCTGGAGTTCACTCAGACTCATGTCCATAGAGACAGTGATGCCATCCAGCCATCTCATCCTCCGTCGTCTCCTTCTCCTCCTGCCCCCAATCCCTCCCAGCATCAGAGTCTTTTCCAATGAGTCAACTCTTCGCATGAGGTGGCCAAAGTACTGGAGTTTCAGCTTTAGCGTCATTCCTTCCAAAGAAATCCCAGGGCTGATCTCCTTCAGATGAAAGGCTAACACTCATCCTTTTCCATCTCCCAACTACTGCAAATTCTCTATCTCCTAACTGGTTAGGTCTCTGACTTCAGACACTTCACCCCCTAATTCATTCAACCAAATTAATTATCCAGTAAAGTAATTCACTCTCATTCTAGAGAGAGTTCCTTAGGATTAATTATATTTTAGGTACTGAGAAGTCATGGTCCAGAAAACCATAATAGCTACATTAAACAGGTCAAGTATAAATTTTGAAGACATATATGTAAATGGATATTTAAGATACCAAGCTCTAAATATGATAATAATGGGACATTTCTAGTCAGAAGCATCATCAAGGAATGAGAATATTTCCCTTCCTACCCTAATTCAAGTCATATCATTTATTTGGACTAGAATGCAATGGATTCATGATTAGTCTTTTTCTTCTATGCATACCAACACCACAGTTCTTTCTGTATGTAGCAACCAGAGTGATTCCTCAGAAATAAACTTAATCATGCAATTGTCATGGGCCTTTTGTAGGATGCAGGCAGAGATCCTTAATGTGCCTACCAGGGTTCACAGTGGCTTGGCACTTGAACATCTATTTAGTCTCTTACCACTCTTCCAGCATACATTCTCACAAAAAAATTGAGCTCTTTTAGTTTTTCAGACACTTATTTTTCCTCTTACCATTGATTCCTTGAACATAAATTAATATTCTTTTTGTCTCTGGATCATCTGGATCCCTTGTGTCCTAACTCCTAATTGATATTTAGGTTACTTGGAGCAGCAAAGGTTCCTTAATTGATTATAGTTATACTACACTGGGCACCAGCACTAAGTGATCCCATAGAATCACATATTGATCGTAGCACACATCACATGGTATTACAACTTTATATTCGTTACTTTATATTGATAAAAAGCCACTTTTTTTCACCAGATGAGATTCTAAGAAACATCTTTCTCACCATTGTTGTCTTATATTCTAGTTTTTGGTACATATTGCTAACTAAATGGATGATCAGGGTTGTTCATTTTATGCTGGCTGTGAATGGTTGGGTAAATATTTTCTAAGAATTATGTGGATAAAGAAGGCAGACTTCCAGAGATAAGGGGCTAGCAAGTACAAAGCATCAAAGCCTGAAATAGCAACTCATGTTCAAGGAACTGCAAAGGATTCCCTGCTAATGGAGCAGAGGGGGCTGGGCCAGAGATGTGGGGGCATTCAGCTGTAAAGAAGAGAGACCAGGAAAAAAAAAGATCTATTGAGCAGCTTACACTTTAGAATGAATCTTATGGGAAGTCATGAAGGGTTTAAACCCCTCTGATTTTGTTTATAAAGAAAAGATAGTGTACAAGCTGGGGCTACAATCCCTTCCCCAAAATCCAACCTGGAAATGGATCAGAAAGATTGAAAGCTCAGTGTATCTTAAGGTGATACTTGGCATTTAACCATAACATTTAGAAACCCCTAGGTCTTGGGGTGGGATGATAAAAGATCTGTACTTTTAAAAGAAGGCCAAGAGACACGAGACTAGGAAGATGTGGGTCAAGGAGTGGAAAGCCATGGGAAAAGCACTGTATGTGTATAATTGACCCCGGAACAACACAAATTTGACCTGGGCAGGTCCACATATACATGCGTCTTGTTCCATAGTAGACGCTACAGTACTTCATGACCCATGGTGGGTGGGATCTGCTGATGCAGAGGAACAGAGGATTTGGAAGAACTGCAGATACGATGGATTTTTCACTGAGGGGAGGGTCAGCTAACTCCAAAACTGGTGAAGAGTCAGCTGAACATTTCTTTTCTAACATTGCCCTAGACTGATTATTGGCCAGGATTACTGGGGAGGAAATTAACATTCTGAGCATAGCACCCGCTGGAGGCAGCAGAATCACAGTCTTCTAACAGCATGAACAAAGAAGTCAACAGCACAAAGCAGCATCTGACCATCCTGGACCCTGACTTTTTACAAATCATGGAAAACTACACAGGTGTGATAGTCCCTTGATAACACAGCAAGGACTGGAGCAGAAGTTCCCTGGGAGTGAGCGGAGGTGAGGAATGGGGAGAAGAGATGGGATGGTTTGAAACTAGAGTCTAACTCTAGAAATGCTCATCCATTATAAGGCCCTCATCCCCAAACCCTGCAACTCTTCTGGTAGAAAAGAGTCCAAGCCCAGGCTTTTATTTTCTTTCCCTGAAGTTACTTTTATTAGCAAGAAGTAGCTGAAAAGATGTCCAGTCATTACAAAAGTCTGAAACAGAAGTGGCAGAACTATGGAAAAGAGAAAAGTAAACATATAGGAAAACCATTTGTTTTCAGAGAGCTGGGAAAGGTATGGGCAGGATAAAGAAGGAACATGAAGCAAGAAAAATAACAGTTGGTGAAGGTGAGCTTGGGAAATATTGTACTGAAGTAAGGAAATCAATGGACGTGTTTAAAAAGATTTAATAATTTAATAGGCCTAAAGATGATTTCCTAAGATGGAAGGTTAGGACAAGGAACTCTTGAAAAAGAAATGAGCAAAAGATAGAGGGAGGAACTATGGCGATAAAATGGATGAGGATTAAGTGAAAAATATCAACATTAAAAGAATTCCAGAGTAAGAATAAACAGAATTATTTTAAGATAACTTAAAAAATTCCCTAGAATTAGAGAAAAATAAAAAAGCCTAGATTGAAAATAATGCAATGTTATAAATATCCTTTAGAAAACAGAACTTAAAGCAACACTCACAGGCTAAAGAGTTTTTGGAAATTGCAATTCAAGGGTGGCAAGAATAAATGAAAAAGGGAAATGAAGAAAGAAGGAAAGCAGATACAAGGTGGTGTTTTTCCAAGTTCACCACAGCTTTGCAAAAATAAATCACAGCTTGGTGCTCGGTTATATATATTGTATTCTAGACAAGTGAGCATCTCAGAGAACAGGATTTATCTGCCAACTCCTCCAGCTTTCTGACTTCATTGCCTCACAAGGCATAAACTTGCCTGAACTTCTGACTTGTGTTATGTACCCCTCCTACCCTCCAACCAGGCTTCCTNATATATTGTATTCTAGACAAGTGAGCATCTCAGAGAACAGGATTTATCTGCCAACTCCTCCAGCTTTCTGACTTCATTGCCTCACAAGGCATAAACTTGCCTGAACTTCTGACTTGTGTTATGTACCCCTCCTACCCTCCAACCAGGCTTCCTACATTTCTGTACTTCCTCTGAGATTATAAGTAGTGGGAAAACTCATAGCCTCCCTGAATCCCATCAGGTCAACCCTGATCAAGAAAGCCACAGCAGTGGGCATAATCAAGGCTGTATGGAAGTTCTGGCCTTCGTTCAGGAAGGTTGAGACAGCCATCAGCCTTAGTGGAGTCCAAGATGTTCCTTAGGTAAGTAGCCAAAAACTGTGAACAGGAGGAGCCAAGCAATTGTGGGAAGATCCATAAACTGAATCCAGTAGAAATGGATGAAGACATACTCTCCTCCACACTAACACCAACAAATAAAATAGTACAGTTATTTTTAAAACAGCCAAAAATGCATTCTATGGTATTTACCCAAAGAAGCTGAAAACTTATGTATACATAAAAGCCTCCACATGGATGTACATAGCAGCTTTATCCATAATAATTGCCAGAACTTGTGAGCAAGCAAGATGTTCTTCAGTAGGTGAGTGAATAAGTAAACTGTGGTCCTTCCAGACAATGAAAAATTATTCAATGGCAAAAATAAATGAGTTTTCAAGCCATTAAAAGAAATGGAGGATAGTTAAATACATCTTACTAAGTGAAAGCCAATCTAAAACGGCTACTATTGTATGATTCCAACTATATGTATAGCACTCAGAGTGAACCCTAATGTAAACTATGGACTTAGGGTGACTCGAGTTCAATCCCTGGGTCAGAAAGATCCCCTGGAGAAGGAAATGTCAACCCCCTCCAGTACTTCTGCCTGGAAAATCCCATGGACAGAGGAGGCTGGTAGGCTACAGTCCAGGGGTTGCAAAGAGTCGCAACTAACCGACTTTGCTTTCTTTCTTAATGTAGCTTAATCAGCTGTAACCAACATATCACTCTGATGGAGCATGGTGACAAAGGGGGAGGCTATGCATGTGTGAGGTCAGAGAATATATGGGAACTTCCTGTACCTTCCACTAAATTTTGCTATGAATCTAAAATTGCTCCAACTATAAAGTCTAAACATACACACACATACAAATAAAGACAAAATCTAAAAGCTTTGAGAGATAAAGGTCACTTAAGAAGGAAAAAAGTGATAGTCGCTCAGTTGCGTCCGACTCTTTTGCAACCCTATGGACTGTAGCCCGCCAGGCTCCTCTGTCCATGGATTTCTCCAGGCAAAAATACTGCTGTGCGTTGCCATTTCCTTCTCCATTGGAAAGTACAGGAGTAACTGAATTAATAAAGTTTATTTTCTAGATGAGTGATGGTCAAAGGAAAAATAAACACATCTAAAACTCAGGTACCCAACTGACAAAACAAGTGTGCAGTTAATGACAGAGGAAACACTGGGTGGTGATGTATTTATGGTCTTGATGGTGGTGAGAGTTTCACAGGTGTACACCTATTCCCAAACTCATTGAATTATATACACTAAATATGTACAGCTTTTTAATGTGTTGGTTATACCTCAGTAAAGTGGTTTTTTTTTTTAAGGGTAGAAATTTTCTGAGGGAAGTGAAAATTTGTTCAGATTACTTTCTTATTCACTAGACAAAGATATTGATAAGCTTTAGAGATTAATAAGGAAAACAAGCAAAAATTTTGATCTGAGTAACTTAAACCAAAAATTTTAGTAAGAAGCAAAGGAATCTGATTTGTTCAAAGAAAGAAAATATGGGAAATAAAATCCGCTCAATAGGATGGAAAAACTGAGTTCTAGGAAAGCAGGAATTTCAATAAATATAAATCTATAAAAGTAAATGAGATTAGAAACTCTCAAATTAGGAGGAAAGGACCAGAAGTGCACTGTCCTTAGCAAATATATTAAACCCAAAAGAATACAGAGACTGAAAATAGAAAAGGGGGAATAGTATATTTGTTCAATTGTTTATCAGTATGCATTCAGTGGCTATTTTAAAAATTCAATACTAGGTCCAAAGTTCAGGATCGCCTACTTGTTTGGGATTTCTTTCCTTGGAAGATTTTAGATTTTTTAAAAAATTAACAAATGACATATGTTGAGATTTGTTAATTAATATTACAGAGCCTGATGCTACAGATGCCTAATATATATCATATGGAGACCAAATGTTCAAACAACACTGGAGTAAACTCAGCTGGGCAGAAAACTATTTCACTTCTCCTTTGCCCGGCATCTGTTTTTCTCTCCCCAGAGGCAAATTAAGAATGAATAATAATAATAATAGCAATAATAATTTCTTTTGCTCCTCAAAGGCAAATTAAAAATGAGTAATCATCGCGTTTGTTTATCGACCACATGCTCTTAACATGGGCCAGGTGTTACCCTAAGTCTGCTAATGTGTATTAACTCATTTACTCTGCACAGTAACCCTGTGAGACAGATACTGTTATTCTCCCAGTTTTATAGATGAAGGAGTCAAGGCACTAAGGCATTAATATCACAAAGCTAATAAGTAAAGCAGCTGTGACTGGAATATAAACAATTAGTCTCCAGAGCTCATGCTCTTAACCATCATTACACGTCCCTGCTGTCAATGAATTCACAAAGGTTGCTCTTATTCTTGTCTGTAGCCCTCTCAAATGGCAACTGTTTATCCTTCCACTGACTTAGCTCATTATGCCTCAAAGAGGTATTCTTCACACCCCATTGTTGCTTGCAAACAACTGACACTTCTTCTTCCTGAAAAACCCACTTTTAATTTCAAAACATCAGTCTTTACCATAAGCTACTTTGCTTTGTGGCAATCAACCCCGTACTCGGTCCTCCTCCCTTCCTTGAACACTGAGCACCTGGATCACACCATTCTCGTGACTGCTCCCCTGGCCACGGATTATAGCATTCTCAGTGTCTACACAGATAACCCTCCAACTCCTTGGCCTCTCAGTTCAGCTACCCCTGATTCCTCCAACCACCCAGTCCCCACAATACCTCAGCCCCTCTCATCCTAGCTCACGCAGTAGGTCGCGCATACATTAACCATAACTGTACCTCCTCCATTATCTCGAGGTCAAGCAACCTGCTCTCGGACCACAGCCTCTTAGCTTTCCAGCACACTAATTTTAGTACCCAGGGTCCAATTTCTCTTCATCTTCACTGGGACCTGATTTATTTGACTGACCACCTATGCTTGCTCCTGCATCTCCTTCCTGTTTTAGCTTCTCTCTTACCAACGTAAGATTAAATGGTTCATCATTATCAACGCCTTGTATCCACCCAGGAAACTCGGGCTCCCACCTCGTTTTGTTGTATGTGTTTGGCAAGCCCTTAACCCTGGTAAAAATCAACTTACTTCATTTACAAATTCACTTACCTCATTTACTCTGCACCTGTACTGATATAGACGACAGTGACTAATGAAAAATAAACAGCCACGCGAGCTAGCATAAACTTAATTCATAACCATTAATATCATCTAGTCCTGGTCCATTCTCGTTCCCTGTCTCTTAGAGTTATGCTATTCTTTTGCCTCAGACATCTGACACATTCCACTCCCTGGCTTTCTATTAATATTTCATTAAGACAAAACAAAAATAATCTGAAGAGAAGTTCCACTGTTTCTAGAAACCCCCCTGAATCTGTACTCATACATTCTGCCTTCTCTCCTAGGACCTATGGATGACCTGCTTCGGCGCCAAGCCACAGTCACTCCCTTTATTTTTGTACCAGATCCCAGCGCCTCTTCCATATGCAAAGACATTCTTCTTGAAATTTCTCCTTTGTTCTGTCTCAGTAGTTTCTTCCTTTATATGGGATCATTCCCACGAACATACAAACATACTTTAATATCTCCTATCAAAAGAAAAGCAAGGAAGGGGAAAGGAAGAGAGATTTTTCATCCTTACCTCTCCAACAAGTCTGTGTGTCCAGCAGTGACCACCACGTTGCTATATAACATACACCAGTCAATGCTCTGTTCTGGGCTGTATCTGACTAGTTACCTCTCTTTCTTGAAACATTTTCTTCAGCTGAAACCTGTAATGCAGCCTCTCTCTCCCATTTGCTACTTAACTGACCACATTATCTTTGTTTCCTTTGCTGATACACTCTACCTTCTTTCGCTTCTAAACCAGTGCCTCTCAATTTTCAATGCAATAAGTCTGCTAATGTGTATTAACTCATTTACTCTGCACAGTAACCCTGTGAGACAGATACTGTTATTCTCCCAGTTTTATAGATGAAGGAGTCAAGGCACTAAGGCCTTAATATCACAAAGCTAATAAGTAAAGCAGCTGTGACTGGAATATAAACAATTAGTCTCCAGAGCTCATGCTCTTAACCATCATTACACGTCCCTGCTGTCAATGAATTCACAAAGGTTGCTCTTATTCTTGTCTGTAGCCCTCTCAAATGGCAACTGTTTATCCTTCCACTGACTTAGCTCATTATGCCTCAAAGAGGTATTCTTCACACCCCATTGTTGCTTGCAAACAACTGACACTTCTTCTTCCTGAAAAACCCACTTTTAATTTCAAAACATCAGTCTTTACCATAAGCTACTTTGCTTTGTGGCAATCAACCCCGTACTCGGTCCTCCTCCCTTCCTTGAACACTGAGCACCTGGATCACACCATTCTCGTGACTGCTCCCCTGGCCACGGATTATAGCATTCTCAGTGTCTACACAGATAACCCTCCAACTCCTTGGCCTCTCAGTTCAGCTACCCCTGATTCCTCCAACCACCCAGTCCCCACAATACCTCAGCCCCTCTCATCCTAGCTCACGCAGTAGGTCGCGCATACATTAACCATAACTGTACCTCCTCCATTATCTCGAGGTCAAGCAACCTGCTCTCGGACCACAGCCTCTTAGCTTTCCAGCACACTAATTTTAGTACCCAGGGTCCAATTTCTCTTCATCTTCACTGGGACCTGATTTATTTGACTGACCACCTATGCTTGCTCCTGCATCTCCTTCCTGTTTTAGCTTCTCTCTTACCAACGTAAGATTAAATGGTTCATCATTATCAACGCCTTGTATCCACCCAGGAAACTCGGGCTCCCACCTCGTTTTGTTGTATGTGTTTGGCAAGCCCTTAACCCTGGTAAAAATCAACTTACTTCATTTACAAATTCACTTACCTCATTTACTCTGCACCTGTACTGATATAGACGACAGTGACTAATGAAAAATAAACAGCCACGCGAGCTAGCATAAACTTAATTCATAACCATTAATATCATCTAGTCCTGGTCCATTCTCATTCCCTGTCTCTTAGAGTTATGCTATTCTTTTGCCTCAGACATCTGACACATTCCACTCCCTGGCTTTCTATTAATATTTCATTAAGACAAAACAAAAATAATCTGAAGAGAAGTTCCACTGTTTCTAGAAACCCCCCTGAATCTGTACTCATACATTCTGCCTTCTCTCCTAGGACCTATGGATGACCTGCTTCGGCGCCAAGCCACAGTCACTCCCTTTATTTTTGTACCAGATCCCAGCGCCTCTTCCATATGCAAAGACATTCTTCTTGAAATTTCTCCTTTGTTCTGTCTCAGTAGTTTCTTCCTTTATATGGGATCATTCCCACGAACATACAAACATACTTTAATATCTCCTATCAAAAGAAAAGCAAGGAAGGGGAAAGGAAGAGAGATTTTTCATCCTTACCTCTCCAACAAGTCTGTGTGTCCAGCAGTGACCACCACGTTGCTATATAACATACACCAGTCAATGCTCTGTTCTGGGCTGTATCTGACTAGTTACCTCTCTTTCTTGAAACATTTTCTTCAGCTGAAACCTGTAATGCAGCCTCTCTCTCCCATTTGCTACTTAACTGACCACATTATCTTTGTTTCCTTTGCTGATACACTCTACCTTCTTTCGCTTCTAAACCAGTGCCTCTCAATTTTCAATGCATATGAGAATCACCTGGTAAATTTTTAAAATACGCTGATGCCTGGGCTTCATCTCGACTAATTAAATCAGAATCTCAAAGGGCAAGGTAACCGGCTTAGGCAATTTTGTTAAAGGTTTCCCAGGTGATTCCAATGTGTAGCCAGGCTGAGAACTACAGCTGTAAATACTGGTGTGCCCCAGGGCTCCATCTCAGACCTTGACTGTTTTCCATCTATACTTTCCTAGGTGATCTCATCCAACCTCCTGACTTCAAATACCATCAGTACCTGGTGGCTTCTAAATTTATATCTGCAGCTCAAACCTTTCCTCTGAAACTTGGAATTCTGTATATGACTCCCTGTTGCCATCTACATGTGGATGTAAAATATTTTTCCCAAAGTGACATGTCCTGCACTCATCCCTGTCTAAGTAACTAGCAATTCCATCTGTCCAGTTACATGGACCCACACAGGGGTAAATGTTATTATCTTGGAGTCATCATTTATGCCTCTCTCGCTTCTATCTCCAAATTGTCAGCCAATTCTGTTTCAAAATAAATCTAGATATGATTACTTTTCTCACCACTCTCCATGTTAAACTCTGATGTTAGCCCTTTTCTTCTTTTACTGCACTGTTGTCATAATTTATAGCTGGTCTTCTTGATCCTATCCTTGCACAAAGACAACATTTATGTCTTTTTATAATGTTATTTAGACCATGTCCTGTCATCCCTTAGGAAGACTCATGGCATCAATCACCTAAACTCCTTTATAATGTGTGCCCCTGCTTCTACTCCAAACTCATCTCCTTACACTCTTTTATACCTTCCACTCCAAGCACATTAAATATTGTAATATTCCTAAAGCATGGCAGTACACCCCTACTTTTGTCCTTGGTCGTCCACCTTGCTTGGAACCTCCTTCTCTCAAATATCTCCCCAACTTACTCGAATGCTATTTTATCACCAAGGTTTTCCCTTGTTGTTGCTTAATCTCCCAGTCATGTCTCATTGCAACCACACAGACTGTAGCCCACCAGGCTCCTCTGCCCATGGGATTACTCAGGCAAGATTATTGGAGTGGGTTGCCATTTCCTTCTCCAGAGGATCTTTCTGATCCCGGGATCAAACCAGCTTCTCCTGTGTCTCCTGCCTTGAAGCCAGATTCTTTACCACTGAGCCACGACAAAGAATCCCTTCAACCTATACTTCCAATTATCTATCCTTGTATTGTATGTGTGTTTCACTCTTTCCAAATAAAATACAAGCTCCTCAAGGGCAGGATATTTTATCTAAGCCTGGAATGATTCTTGGCATATCGTAGACACTCAGTGATCACTCTTTGAACAAATGAGTCCACCTGGCAAGCTAAGGATTCTAGCCATCATCTATATGGTGCTATGGTAGGTCACAGAACACCAGAAGACCACACATGACTTTTGGAAACAATACACCTCAAAAATCTTTGCCCTTCCCCATTTCATTAGGATTACTCCTTTGATTTGGGTGGGGAAACTGAGACAAGACTAAAAAAAAAATATTACTGTGGCTTAAAATAAATCACTGTGAGATTTGTATTCTCTGAGTCATGCTTGATCTGGAACATTATCTGCTTGCATTTAAATCCTCTCTTTTTCTTTAAATTCTTTAAAACCCTAAAGAATCATAGCTTCTAAGAGATAAGTCTTGATACTGATACCAAAACATCATCATATAAGTAAAATCAAATAACATAGTACAAGAAAAAAAGGAAATTATATTGGATAGCAAAAATATCTCACTAAAACCCAAATTCAGTCCTCTATCTGCACTAAAAATTTTAAATTACAAGAACTCCAGCTCCCCCATCCCCTGCAATTAATGAAATGAAGTTGGACTTCTTCCTGAAAAACTTTATAATCCTCTGAGCCAAAAAAGAAAAGGCCTTTTGCCAAAGTCAATTCTGTGAGTCTTAGGGGCCAAAGCTTTGCATATAGTAACCCTGAGAGAGGAAGGAATTACAACTATGGAATTAGTAACCTTTAGAGTCAGCTTCTCTCTTGGCTAAACTAAGATCACACACACACAGAGTTAAATGTTGAATACTGAAATTTGACACCTCCTATTTAAGTGGTAACAACTAAGTGACCATCTACAACAAGACATTTAATGAATTCCGTCTGCTCAACTTATTTGCTAAACTTTAAATATTTTATTCAGGCTTTTTATTTACTGCCTGTACATTAAAATTTTCTAATTACACAGAAAGTTTCAAGCTCTTGAATATTAGCAGATCTTATCATTACCTTTACAAATTTAGGACAAAATCTTTAAAGGTTAAAAAATAAAAAGTTCTATCTTTTGGGAGTCAGGTGGATATATGAATCTAGCATATTATCTCATATACACACTAGGTGTCACTGTATGACCTGAAATATTGACTGTAATTTGTTTTTTTTTTTCCACTGTTCTTACAGGCAATATTAGCACAGGTACAAAATAATCTCAAGATGTTTTTCCCAAACAGCAGACATTGTTGCTGGTATTTTGTTCAGCTGCATCCATAAAAATAGTTTTTCAGCTTCCTCAGCAATTTTATACATTAAACTAAAAAACATTATAGTTTTTATCATTAGCTCCCTCCTTCCCAAATTCTAACATCAAATGGAAATGTTTGGATTTGATGACTAAACACGGTCCCAGTTCTACAAAATGCTGGGAGTGGAAGAGAATTAAAGAAATTAAAAATTAGCTAACTCAACATATAGTTATTGAGTGCCTTCTGTATATCAAACATCATAGGCAGCAGGAGATTGAAACATGGAGTTATAAACAAAACCTGTGGGAGCATAGAGGAAGAGGCTCAGAAGGGATTTAAACCATGGACATCAGGCACCAAAGAAATATAGCTCATCTTCATTAAAAAACTCATCTATTTTTTTGTAAATTTATTTAAATTGGAGGCTAATTACAATATTGTAGTGGTTTTTGCCATACATTGACATGAATCAGCCATGGGTTTACATGTGTTCCCCATCCTGAACCCCCTCCCACCTCCCTCCCCATCCTATCCCTCAGGGTTGTCCCAGTGCACCAGTCCTGAGCACCCTGCCTCATGCATCGAACCTGGACTGGCAATCTGTTTCACATATGATAATATACGTGTTTCAATGCTATTCTTTCACATCATCCCACCCTCACCTTCTCCCAGAGTCCAAAAGTCTGTTCTTTACTTCTGTGTCTCTTCTGCTGTCTCGCATATAGGGTAATCATTACCATCTTTCTAAATTCCATATATATGTGTTAATTTACTGTATTGATGTTTTTCTTTCTGACTTACTTCACCCTGTATAATAGGCTCCAGTTTCATCCACCTCATTAGAACTGATTCAAATGCATTCTTTTTAATAGTTGAGTAATATTCAGTTATGTATATGTGCCGCAGCTTTCTTATCCATTCGTCTGCTGATGGACATCTAGGTTGCTTCCATGTCCTGGCTATTGTAAACAGTGCTGTGATGAACATTGGGGTACACGTGTCTCTTTCAATTCTGGTTTCCTCGGTGTGTATGCCCAGCAGTGGGATTGCTGGGTCATATGGCAGTTCTATTTCCAGTTTTTTAAGGAATCTCCACACTGTTCTCCATAGTGGCTGTACTAGTTTGCATTCCCACCAACAGTGTAAGAGGGTTCCCTTTTCTCCACACCCTCTCCAGCATTTATTGCTTGTAGACTTTTGGATCGCAGCCATTCTGACTGGTGTGAAATGGTACCTCATTGTGGTCTTGATTTGCATTTCTCTGATAATGAGTGATGTTGAGCATCTTTTCATGTGTTTGTTAGCCATCCGTATGTCTTCTTTGGAGAAATGTCTGTTTAGTTCTTTGGCCCATTTTTTGATTGGGTCGTTTATTTTTCTGGAATTGAGCTGCATGAGTTGCTTGTATATTTTTGAGATTAGTTGTTTGTCAGTTGCTTCATTTGCTATTGTTTTCTCCCATTCAGAAGGCTGTCTTTTTACCTTGCTTATAGTTTCCTTTGTTGTGCAGAAGCTTTTAATTTTAATTAGATCCCATTTGTTTATTTTTGCTTTTATTTCCAGTATTCTGGGAGGTGGATCATAGAGGATCCTGCTGTGATTTATGTCGGAAAGTGTTTTGCCTATGTTCTCCTCTAGGAGTTTTATAGTTTCTGGTCTAACGTTTAGATCTTTAATCCATTTTGAGTTTATTTTTGTGTGTGGTGTTAGAAAGTGATCTAGTTTCATTCTTCTACAAGTGGTTGACCAGTTTTCCCAGCACCACTTGTTAAAGAGATTGTCTTTACTCCATTGTATATTCTTGCCTCCTTTGTCGAAGATAAGGTGTCCATAGGTGTGTGGATTTATCTCTGGGCTTTCTATTTTGTTCCATTGATCTATATTTCTGTCTTTGTGCCAGTACCATACTGTCTTGATGACTGTGGCTTTGTAGTAGAGCCTGAAGTCAGGCAGGTTGATTCCTCCAGTTCCATTCTTCTTTCTCAAGATTGCTTTGGCTATTCGAGGTTTTTTGTATTTCCATACAAATCTTGAAATTATTTGTTCTAGTTCTGTGAAAAATACCGCTGGTAGCTTGATAGGGATTGCATTGAATCTGTAGATTGCTTTGGGTAGTATACTCATTTTCACTATATTGATTCTTCCGATCCATGAACACGGTATATTTCTCCATCTATTAGTGTCCTCTTTGATTTCTTTCATCAGTGTTTTATAGTTTTCCATATATAGGTCTTTAGTTTCTTTAGGTAGATATATTCCTAAGTATTTTATTCTTTTCGTTGCAATGGTGAATGGAATTGTTTCCTTAATTTCTTTTTCTACTTTCTCATTATTAGTGTATAGGAATGCAAGGGATTTCTGTGTGTTGATTTTATATCCTGCAACTTTACTATATTCATTGATTAGTTCTAGTAATTTTCTGGTGCTGTTTAGGGTTTTCTATGTAGAGGGTCATGTCATCTGCAAACAGTGAGTTTTACTTCTTGTTTTCCAATCTGGATTCTTTTTATTCCTTTTTCTTCTTTGATTGCTATTGCTAAAACTTCCACAACTATGTTGAATAGTAGTGGTAAGAGTGGGCATCCTTGTCTTGTTCCTGACTTTAGGGGAAATGCTTTCAATTTTTCACCATTGAGGATAATGTTTGCTGTGAGTTTATCATATATGGCTTTTATTATGTTGAGGTATGTTCCTTCTGTGTTTGAGGTGGTTTATCACTTGTCCTTCCTTAGCTTACAGCAAAATTTATGAAGCACAGTTAGTGCTCTATGAGATGTTAATAGGTATTCAGCAGAAAAGAATCACATAGTTGAATAAGACTGATAAATTTTTGAGTGTTTAAAAAGTTGCTTTTGTTTAAGCATAGTTTTAGAATTTCTCAGTTTTCAATGTGTGATTTTGAGCTGTAAATCTCTAAAAGGGGAGTGCAATGCTTTTCATGTCTTATTTAACAAATGATACCCTCTTAAGGAACACAGGTCTTGCACTGAACAGAGTTCTATTGAAAAGCAGTAGAAGAAATGGCAGTGGATGCTTGGAATGTGAAGGTTTAATATTTACAGCTTTTAATATTTTATAGAGATATGAAAAAACATGATCTTAATTTTTAATATTAGAAATTAACAGATCTGAAAAGACTATATAAGAAATCTATGGTATGTTTAATTTTGATTTTTTTTCCTTTTTGTAAGTAGTTTTGATGTAAAAACAAATGCATGTTTTATGCAGTACAATTCAAAATTCACATAAAATATTTAGCTGAAAGAAACAAAAAGAAACAGAAGACATTTTACGTGTACTGTACTCTTTAAGCTATATGCACAGATTTCCCGGAGGTAAGTATTGATTCTCTTTTGCCATTAGGGCTCCTTGAAAAGAAAAGTTTCTAATAGTATTGTCTTGGGAGAAACCATGGTTTACCTGGACTTGTTGAGCTAAAGAGAATGGGGAAGTGTTATGAAAAATAGATTGCAGCAGTCTGTTAATGAGGCTTGGGGAGAGTTAAACCCTAAAATCTTGTCTGAACATTGGTAAACCATCAGTGCTGGGTGTTTTCCATTTGCCTCATTCATTTCTACTCCCCTCCCTTCACCACCTTGCTTTCTGCTGCTAAAAACTGATCTGTATGGACAGCATCAACAGGGCTGCCACAACCTCCGGTTTCCTGTCAGCTATTAGTCAATGGGAGCCTTGTCTGACAAGAGACAAAAGGAAGAAGAAGAGTGAGGTCAGGATATTTATTTTCCTGGCTCCTTCAGTGCAAGGTTGCTTCAGGCAAACTTTTCACTCGGTGGAAAGTTATTCTTCCTATCAAGTCAGCCTTCAGTGAGCTTGGACACATGTATAAACACAGAAAACCGCCATCATAAACAAAATCAAGACAAACAATTCCTGAAGCCCCCTTTGCTTTCCATCACTCCTTCCTGGCCTCAGGAAATCACTGCTCTGGTTTTTGATACGATGAATTAGTTTGCATTCTCCAGAATGTTAAATAAACACCACCAAACATTGTGCATTCTTTTGCAAACATGTTGTCTTTTTCACTTAGCATTCTGAGATTTGTCCAATTTGCTGTTTGCATCAATAGGTTTCTTCGTGCTATTTGTTTTGCTTTTCTGAGACATTCTGTTGTATACATAGAAAAGAATTATTTACCCATTTTATATCTTGATGGAAAGAAGGGCTGTTTCCAGGTTTGGGCTACCATGACTTAAGCTACTATTATTACTCTTGGATAAGTCTTTTCACAGACAAATGTTGTATTCTCGTGGGTAAATTCCAAGGAACTGACTGGATTAATCCTATGGTAGGTGAATATCTAACATTTTATAGATTTATAAAATAGCTGTACCATTGTACAGTCCTTCTTATGATATTCAAGCATTCATATCTTCACCAACACTTAGTATTTTCACCTTTTAAAGTTTAACCATAACAATAAAGGAAGAAGAAAAGCCAAATAATCATGAAAATGAAGTAAAGTTGTGTCTATTTTTTCACCAGGTTGATTAGATTGTATAGTTACATCTTATTATGGTTTTAATTTGCATTTTCCCAGCTGAGATATCGGACAAGGCAATGGCACCCCACTCCAGTACTCTTGCCTGGAAAATCCCATGGACAGAGGAGCCTGGTAGGCTTCAGTCTATGGGGTCGCTAAGACTCGGACATGACTGAGCGACTTCACTTTCACTTTTCACTTTCATGCATTGGAGAAGGAAATGGCAACCCACTCCAGTGTTCTTGCCAGGAGAGTCCCAGGGACGGTGGAGCCTGGTGGACTGCTGTCTATTGGGTCGCACAGAGTTGGACACGACTGAAGTGATTTAGCAGCAGCAGCAGCAGCTGAGATATTGAGAATCTTCCATTGTACTTATGTCTTCTTCCATTGTACGTATTCGTCACTGATACAATTTTCTTGAGAAGTGTCTATTTAAATCTTCTGTCCATCTATATTAGGTTTCCAGTCTCACTGTTGACTTGTAACAGTACTGTATATATTTTGGGTATGTATATTTTCTCCCATTATATTGCTTACCTCTGTTTTGCTAAAGTTAACTTTCAGAGAGTTAAAATGCCAGTGAAATCTTGAACAGAAGTTAATAAGAGCACATGCTCCTCTTGTTCCTAATCAAAGAGAAAATGTTCAGAATGGTATTTGTGAGTTTTTTGTAAATACTTTGTATTAGATTGAGAAAATATCCTCTTATTCCTAGTTTCTGAGAGTTTTTTATTAGAAATTGGTAATTGAACACTATGGTATCAAATACTTTATACACATCTCTCAAAAATATGTTGTTTTGTCTTATTCTATTAACATGGTGAACTACATTGATTGATGTTTTTAATATATCAAAACCAAGCTTACATTCCTGTAAGTAAACTCTACTTGACCCAATATATTTTCCTGGTCATATATTGTTAGCTTTGAATTATTAATATTTTATTAAGGATTTTTGAATCTATGTTCATAAAGAGTATGTCTGTAATGTTTTTATTTTTGTAATGTCTTGTCAGCTTTTGGTATTAGGACCATGCTGGCCTTATAAAATGAGTTGGGAAGATTTCATTTAAACTATAAATTTTTTGGAATAAAAGTTGTTGACAACATTTTCTCATTTTCCTCTTATTATTTTTAGGACACTTCATTTCTAATATTATGATTTTATTTCTCTCTCACTAAAACAATGATCATTTTTGCTTGAAGTTTATCAGTTTTGTTCATATCCTCAAAGAACCAGGTTTCTGTGTTAATTTTCCCTACTGTTTACTTGCTTTTCTATTTCATTGATTTCTTCTCTTAGGTTTATTATTTTCTGCCTTCTAGTTATGTGTGGATTATTTTGCTCTTATTTTTCTAGTTTCTTCTGATAGAACTTCAGGTTATTCATTTTGGGCCCTTCTTATCCAACAATATTTAAAGTTATGTGTCCCCCTAAATGCTGCTTTTGCTATATCTCACATATTTTGATAAATTGCTTTCTTGTTATCATTAAGTTTGAAAATTTTACATTCTTTGTGTTTTTTTCATTTTATTCATGGATTGTTTAAAAGTGGGTTGCTGAATTTTCCAAATATTTGGGGTTTTCACACTTGTTTCATTATTACTAAATTCTAATTTGTTTTACCATCAGAAATGGTTATGGTCTATAACATTTAAATATATTTAAATTTAGTGAGATTAGTTTAAGGCCTAACATATGGTCTAGGTTGGTGAATGTATCACATATACTAAAGAAAAGTCTATTCTATAGTTATTAAAGGAAGTGAAGTGAAGTGAAAAATACACATCTAGATGTGTATAAGAGACAGCAGAAATGGTTATGGTCTATAACATTTAAATATATTTAAATTTAGTGAGATTAGTTTAAGGCCTAACATATGGTCTAGGTTGGTGAATGTATCACATATACTAAAGAAAAGTCTATTCTATAGTTATTAAAGGAAGTGAAGTGAAGTGAAAGTGTTAGTTGCTCAGTTATGTCCAACTCTGTAAGTCCATGGGCTGTAACCCTCGAGGCTTCTCTGTTCATGGAATTCTCCAGGCAAGAATATTGGTATGGGTTGCCATGCCCTGCTCCAGGGAATCTTTCCAACTCAGGGATCAAACGTGGGTCTCACTCATTGCAGGAAGGTTCTTTACCATCTGAGCCACTATAAACATCAATTTGGTCAAAATAGTTCCAGCTTATTTTTTTGAGTTCTCCTAGCTAAGCACTGAAGAATTGATGCTTTTGAGCTATGGTGCTGGAGAAGACCTTTGAGAGTCCCTTGGACTGCAAGGAGATCCAACCAGTCCATCCTAAAGGAGACCAGTCCTGGGTGTTCTGGTCTCTCAAGCATTGGAAGGACTAATGCTAAAGCTGAAACTCCAATACTTTGGCCACCTCATGCAAAGAGTGGACTCATTGAAAAAGATCCTGGGAGGGATTGGGGGCAGGAGGAGAAGGGGACAACAGAGGATGAGATGGCTGGATGGCATCACTGACTCAATGCACATGAGTTTCATTGAACTCCAGGAGTTGGTGATGGACAGGGAGGCCTGGTGTGCTGTGATTCATGGGGTTGCAAAGAGTCGGACATGACTGAGCGACTGAACTGAACTGAACTGAGCTCTACAACTATCTCCATTTTTACATGAACATTGTTTCCATTTTTCTTTGCTGCTCCTGTTCTGCTCAATTTGTTTTCTATTCCCTATAGGATAGGGCTTTGACATGGATGGGAGATTTGGCTGATTCATCTGAGAGGTCATGATCTCTAACTTTCCTGTTAGCTCCTTAAATCTTTTCTGTGGACCGCTTGTACTCACTCATTATTGGATTTTGCAAGCCAACCAATTAAAGCACTAGCTGATGTTCTCCAGTTGCTTTACTAGCTTCAATGATCTTTTGGATGAGTACCTGTGAGTTAATTTGGTGTTCTCATGTCCTTCAGACATTCTGTTGCTTTTCTCAATTTCTTCCAACACAGATGCTGTTAATGTATAGCATCTTATCAGTTCAGTTCAGTTCAGTCGCTCAGTCATGTCCGACTCTTTGCAACCCCATGAATCGCAGCACGCCAGGCCTCCCTGTTCATCACCATCTCCTGGGTTCACTCTGACTCATGTCCACTGAGTCGGTGATGCCATCCAGCCATCTTATCCTCTGTCATCCCCTGCTCCTCCTGCCCCCAGTCCCTCCCTGCATCAGAGTCTTTTCCAATGAGTCAACTCTTCGCATGAGGTGGCCAAAGTACTGGAGTTTCAGCTTTAGCATCATTCCTTCCAAAGAAATCCCAGGGCTGATCTCCTTCAGAATGGACTGGTTGGATCTCCTTGCAGTCCAAGGGACTCTCAAGAGTCTTCTCCAACACCACAGTTCAAAAGCATCAATTCTTTGTCACTCAGCTTTCTTCACAGTCCCCCTCTCACATCCATACATGACACTGGAAAAACCATAGCCTTGACTAGATGGACGCTTGTTGGTAAAGTAATGTCTCTGTTTTTCAACATGCTATCTAGGTTGGTCATAAATTTTCTTCCAAGGAGTAAGCATGTTTTAATTTCATGGCTGCATTCACCATCTGCAGTGATTTTGGAGCCCCAAAAAATAAAGTCTGACACTGTTTTCACTGTTTCCCCATAAAGTGATGGGACCAGATGCCATGATCTTCGTTTTCTGAATGTTGAGCTTTAAGCCAACTTTTTCACTCTCCTCTTTCACTTTCATCAAGAGGCTTTTTAGTTCCTCTTCACTTTCTGCCATAAGGGTGGTGTCATCTGCATTTGTGAGGTTATTGATATTTCTCCCGGCAATCTTTATTCCAACTGTGCTTCTTCCAGCTCAGCATTTCTCATGATGTACTTTGCATAGAAGTTAAATAAGTAAGGTGACAGTATACAGCCTTGACATATTCCTTTTCCTATTTGGAACCAGTCTATTGTTCCATGTCTAGTTCTAGCTGTTGCTTCCTGGCCTGCATATTGGTTTCTCAAAAGGCAGGTCAGGTGGTCTGGCATTCCCATCTCTTTCAGAATTTTCCACCGTTTATTGTGATCCACACAGTCAAAGGCTTTGGCATAGTCAATAAAGCAGAAATAGATGTTTTTCTGGAACTCTCTTGCTTTTTTGATGACCCAGAGGATGTTGACAGTTTGATCTCTGGTTCCTCTGCCTTTTCTAAAACCAGCTTGAACATCCGGAAGTTCACGGTTCACGTATTGCTGAAGCCTGGCTTGGAGAGGAACCATCAGGGAAATGCAAATCAGAACCATAGTGAGATATCACCTCACACCTGTTATGATGATTATTATCAGAAAGCTAAATGATAACAAGTATTGACAAGAACATAAAGGGAACCTTGTGCACTGTTAGTGGAAATATAAGTTGGCACAGCTACCATGGAAAACAGTATGAAAGTTTCTCAAAAAAAGAAAGTTCCTCAAAAAAAGTGGGATTCAGCAATCCCACTTCTGGGTATATATACAAGGAAAGGAAATAAAATCACTATCTTGAAGAGATATCTGCATTTTCATGTTCGTTGCAACATTATTCACTACAGCCAAGATACAAAAACAACATAAGCGCCCATCCATGGATAAATAAGTAAATTGTTAAATATACACAAATGTATACATACATACATTGGAATATTATTAATCCTAAGAAAAGAAGGAAATCCTGCAATCTGCAGCAAAATGAGGAGAAGGCAATGGCACCCCACTCCAGTACTCTTGCTTGGAAAATCCCATGGATGGAGGAGCCTGGAAGGCTGCAGTCCATGGGGTCGCTGAGGGTCGGACACGACTGAGCGATTCACTTTCACTTTTCACTTTCACACTTTGGAGAAGGAAATGGCAACCCACTCCAGTGTTCTTGCCTGGAGAATCCCAGGGACGGAGGAGACTAGTGGGCTGCCGTCTATGGGGTCGCACAGAGTCGGACACGACTGAAGCGACAGGGTCGCTGAGGGTCGGACACGACTGAGCGATTCACTTTCACTTTTCACTTTCACACTTTGGAGAAGGAAATGGCAACCCACTCCAGTGTTCTTGCCTGGAGAATCCCAGGGACGGAGGAGCCTAGTGGGCTGCCGTCTATGGGGTCGCACAGAGTCAGACGCGACTGAAGCGACTTAGCAGCAGCAGCAGCGGCAGCAAAATGAATGACCCTGGAGGATATTATGTTAACAAAAATAAGCCAGGCAGAAAAACATAAGCACTACTTGATCTCACTTATAATGCAATCTTAAGGTCAAAAATCACAGTGACACAGATTAGAATTGTGGTTATCATGGGAGGGTGGGATAGGAGAAATGGGGAAAAACCCATCCAAGTTATAAACTTTCAGTTATAAGATGCTGCTGCTGCTGCAGCTAAGTCTCTTCAGTCATGTCCGACTCTTTGCGACCCCATAGACGGCAGCCCACCAGGCTCCTCTGTCCACAGGATTCTCTAGGCAAGAATACCAGAATGGGTTGCCATTTCCTTCTCAGTTATGAGATACATATTATTAAAATCTAGAGACCCAGTGTATAGCATGATGACTATTCAGTTCAGTTCACTTCACTTGTTCAGTCCTGTCTGACTTTTTGTGACCCATAAATTAAAGCACACCAGGCCTCCCTGTCCATCACAAACTCCTGGAGTTTACTCAGACTCACGTCCATCGAGTCGGTGATGCCATCCAGCATCTCATCCTCTGTTGTCCCCTTCTCCTCCTGCCCCCAATCCCTCCCGGCATCAAAGTCTTTTCCAGTGAGTCAACTCTTCACATGAGGTGGCCAAAGTACTGGAGTTTCAGCTTTAGCATCAGTCCTTCCAAAGAACACCCAGGACTGATCTCCTTTTGAATGAGTGGTTGGATCTCCTTGCAGTCCAAGGGACTCTCAAGAGTCTTCTCCAACACCACAGTTCAAAAGCATCAATTCTTCGGCGCTCAGCTTTCTTCACAGTCCAACTCTCACATCCATACATGACCACAGGAAAAACCATAGCCTTGACTAGATGACCTTTGTTGGCAAAGTAATGTCTCTGCTTTTGAATATGCTATCTAGGTTGGTCATAACTTTCCTTCCAAGGAGTAAGCGTCTTTTAATTTCACGGCTGCAGTCACCATCTGCAGTGATTTTGGAGACCCCAAAAATAAAGTCTGACACTGTTTCCACTGTTTCCCCATCTATTTCCCATGAAGTGATGGGACTGGATGCTATGATGTTAGTTTTCTGAATGTTGAGCTTTAAGCCAACTTTTTCACTCTCCTCTTTCACTTTGATCAAGAGACTTTTTCATTCCTCTTCACTTTCTGCCATAGGGTGGTGTCATCTGCCTATCTGAGGTTATCGATATTTCTCCTGGCAATCTTGATTCCAGCTTGTGCTTCTTNTAGTGTTGGAGAAGACTCTTGGGAGTCCCTTGGACTGCAAGGAGATCAAACCAGTCAATCCTAAAGGAAATCAATCCTTAATATTCATTAGAAGGACTGATGCTAAAGCTCCAGTACTTTGGCCACTTGATGCAAAGAGCCAACTCATTGAAAAAGACCCTGATTCTGGGAAAGATTGAAGACAAGAGGAGAAGGGGGCAACAGAGGATGAGATGGTTGGATGACATCATAGACTCAATGAACACGAATTTGAGCAAACTCTGAGAGACAGTGAAGGACAGGAAGCCTGGTGTGCTGTAGTGCATGGGGTCACAAAGAGTTGGACATGACTTAACAACTGAACAACAGTAATAAAAACTTCTGTTTCAGGACATTTTCTGTTGTTTGAACTACTGTTAACAATCAGCTAATAAGCTTGTCTAAACTCTGATTCTTTGAATCTCCCCCACTGAAGCCTGAAAGAGCTTTGAAATCCTACACTGCACACATATTTCCAGGCTTAAGAACTTCTAGGAATTTTCTAATGAAAATAAGCTTATATTTGCCCTTTAACCTTTTCACTAACTCCACATTTTACTTGGATATTCTTCCCATAGATTTTATCACAGTTAACTTCTTTGTGTCATTTTGATCTTGCATAAATACCACATCCTCAGAGATAACTTCTGAAATCCTCAGTCTAAATTTGCATTCACTATCACATTGCACTCTTAATTTTCTTCCAAATACTTATAACTACCTGAAAAGCTTCTTGGCTATTTGTTTGTTGATTTTCCTTTACTTGCAGTGCAAGCTCCATGATAAACAATGACATTCTCTGTATCTTTTAACCTATGTCTCAGCAACTTGTCTATTGCTGTCACATGTAGGCACTATTTCTTAAAAAAGAGAAACATCATTGGGCCTTATAAGTGGACATATACAAAAATTATAAAATAGTTTAGGAATAAATTTATTCTATCTGCATTAACAACCAACATCTTGGGAATCACATTCACAGTCTAAAAACTGATGCTATTGAATAAAAAGCTGTTACTGAATTCTGTTTACTTAAGTACCTGTTAAGTGGCAAGAAGCTACAAAAATGCATCAGGAGGAGCCCATCAAGTAGAAGTTTGGCAGGAAAAAAAAAAAAAACCAGAACGGCCAAATCTTCCAAATTAAGTAGAAGTTTATCAAAATCTGAACCTATTGTGTGAAGCACATAAGACATATTTTATTAACATCACTTAAGAGTCACAAAGAATATAATCAATCTGATTTTGGTATTGACCATCTGGTGATGTCCATGTGTAGAGACATTACTTTGCCAACAAAGGTCTGTCTAGTCAAGGCTATGGTTTTTCCAGTGGTCATGTATGGATGTGAGAGTTGGACTGTGAAGAAAGCTGAGCGCTGAAGAATTGATGCTTTTGAACCGTGGTGTTGGAGAAGACTCTTGAGAGTCCCTTGGACTGCAAGGAGATCCAACCAGTCCATTCTAAAGGAGATCAGTCCTGGGTGTTCTTTGGAAGAACTAATGCTAAAGCTGAAACTCCAATACTTTGGCTACCTAATGCAAAGAGTTGAAGCATTGGAAAAGACTGATGCTGGGAGGGATTGGGGGCAGGAAGAGAAGGGGACGACAGAGGATGAGATGGCTGGATGGCATCACCGACTCGATGGACATGAGTTTGGGTGATGGACAGGGAGGCCTGGCGTG
>SJYT01043563.1:0-35841 GCA_006410635.1 Cephalophus harveyi
CGGGAGAAATATCAGTAACCTCAGATATGCAGATGACACCACCCTTATGGCAGAAAGTGAAGAGGAACTAAAAAGCCTCTTGATGAAAGTAAAAGAGGAGAATGAAAAAGTTGGCTTAAAGCTCAACATTCAGAAAACGAAGATCATGGCATCCGGTCCCATCACTTCATGGGAAATAGATGGGGAAACAGTGAAAACAGTGTCAGACTTTATTTTTTGGGGCTCCAAGATCACTGCAGATGGTGACTGCAGCCATGAAATTAAAAGACGCTTACTCCTTGGAAGAAAAGTTATGACCAACCTAGATAGCATATTCAAAAGCAGAGACATTACTGTGCTGACTAAGGTCGGTCTAGTCAAGGCTATGGTTTTTCCAGTGGTCATGTATGGATGTGAGAGTTGGACTGTGAAGCAGGCTGAGAGCCGAAGAATTGACGCTTTTGAACTGTGGTGTTGGAGGAGACTCTTGAGAGTCTCCTGGACTGCAAGGAGATCCAACCAATCCATTCTGAAGGAGATCAGCCCTGGGAAATCTTTGGAAGGAATGATGCTAAAGCTGAAACTCCAGTACTTTGGCCACCTCATGAGAAGAGTTGACTCATTGGAAAGGACTCTGATGCTGGGAGGGATTGAGGGCAGGAGGAGAAGGGGACGACAGAGGATGGTTGGATGGCATCACTGACTCGATGGACGTGAGTCTGAGTGAACTCTGGGAGTTGGTGATGGACAGGGAGGCCTGGCGTGCTGCGATTCATGGGGTCGCAAAGAGTCGGACATGACTGAGCGACTGAACTGAACTGAGGTTTTGCAAGCAATCTAGAGATGAGTTAAAGTATATGACAGGATGTGCGAAAGTTATATACAAGTATTATGCTGTTTTATATGAGCGAGTTGAGGACCAGTAATCCCCAGGGGCCTGGAACTCATCCCCTGCAGATAGCAAGGGTTGACCGTACTCATAATAAGATACATTTCCTTTGACTACAATTTTAACACCTTCACCTTCAGTTTAGCAGACAGAAAACAGGATTTATGTACTCATGAGAGCTGATTTTTCTTACATTTCTTGAGCAGGAGATTATTAGGCAAAGTATGATTCAATTTTCTTAACATCTGTTGAAAATTTAGGTGCCAGGCACAGTGTCAGGATAGTGTGGGATAATAAAAACAAAGTTAAGACACGGCTGTACCTCCAGGATTTAAAAGCCAGTAGGAATGTACTAAGTATAAATTTGGATGTAATTTCCCCAAACACCATAGTGTTTTCCAAAAGTGAATGTCAGCCATTATTCAAACTGAGACTTGCATAAGATTCCCAGTAGACAGCATCCACTCTCTCGGTCTGCACATGCTACAAGGGCGAGCACGAGCAGGTTACTGGTAGGGCGCTGACAACATGCAACTTGTTAAGATGATAACGTACGCTGGCAAGAAACTACGATTTTTAAAGAATTCACAAACCACAGACATTCACACTAAAAGTGGCTTTGGAAAACAACATCATTTAACACCTTGATTATGAAATATATTCCCTTTGGTCCTGTGTCAGAACATATAAAGTTGGAGACATACTGTTTATCTGACCTCTGATATAGCTAGGGAAGCAGTCACACTAAGTACTGGTATGGTTTTGGATTGCTGCTGGAGAAGGTTTGTTGCTGTTTTTAATTATACTAGTTGTTCAGTAAGGAATTTAAAATTTTGCAAGAACAGCAATTACACTCAAATTCAGGAATGAATTCCAAATTATAAAATTAATCATTAGACAGCATTAATTCACAAGAACATACGGATTCAAAGTAGAGTAATTTTTCTGAAAATGAAGACCGTAGCAGGGCATTGTGAGGAAAGCAGGATACAGAAACTGCAAAGGTCAGATCTTTCTGGAACCTGATATCACACTGATACTAGTCATCAGAGCATCTTTTAGTCACCAACATCTTTTTCCCAATTATCCTTCTCCCATCTACTGCCCTCTGCTCCTACTTACTGCTTACGGAAGATCAAAGAGCAAAGAAGAATCAGAAAATGTTATGAAAATGTTATGCCTGCTCTCTTTCTTCTAAAATAGGGAAATTACTATACTTTCTGTTGTTATCAGGTGACAGAAAAACAGAGAAGCCTCTAAAAGAATGTCCAAATGAAAAACCAGAGAACAATATTTTGTTAATTTAAATTGTAGGTCTAAGTTTGAAACTTTAGCTGGTGAACATTATAGTCTTCTTTGGAATGTAGGCATAACTAAGCAGAGAATGTAATTAAAAACTTTTTTTGCTGTGTAACTAATACATCAAACTTTGTCAATAAAAAAATTATTACCACCCAAGATGAGAAAGTTGGAACAATTCCTAGCTCCTCCTGATTCTAGTCTTACAAGTAAAACTCCATTATTTCATTGCAAGTAATGTGCACTCTACACATTTTAAAAAATCCATATATAAAATATAAATATGAGAACATATTCCAAAGCGACTCATATACAATGTATTTTTGCCATTTGTTAGCCTATATGTTATAACCCAAATAGCCACATAGAAAAGAACACAGGCTCATCTACTTATCTCTAAGGACTCAAGGCTGTATGTTGCTTCTCTGCTTTATGTTCTATTTATATATTATACAAAAACTGCATTTTTCTCAAAGAAATATTTATTATATGCAAATAAGTTCACTGTGCAGTAGACACTCTTTTAGTCTTCAACAATGACAACACTTTAGGATATGAACCTTCCACTAGGGCTTCCCTGGTATCGCAGCAGTAAAGAATCCACCTGCCGATGCAGGAGACATGGGTTCAATCCCTGGTCGGGTAAGATACCACGTGCTGCAGTGCAACAAAGCCCATACGCCACAACTATTAAGCCTGTGATCTAGAGCCTGTGAACTGCAACTTTTGAGCCCTATGTGCTGCAACTACTGAAGCTCGTGAGCCCTAGAGCCAGTGCTCTGCAACAAGAGAAACCACTGCAACGAGAAGCCTGGGCACAGCAACTAGAGAGTAGCCCCTGCTCACCACAATAAGAGAAAGCCCATGCAGCAACAAAGACTCAGCACAGCGAAAAATAAATATTTTTTTAAAACTTTCACTAACAGGCAGTAAAGCCCAAGTGTTGTCCTTTGTAGATAAAACTTATACACTGATATATTATTAATCAATGTGTGCTTTGAATTTATGTTTTCAGTAGTAGTGATTATCTTGCATTAAGCTCTGACCAAGTTTCCCTTGAGAGCAACAGAATCTTCTGAAATTTAGCTGGTTGGGGTTTGATATGCAATTTATGGTAAGCCTAGTCACCCTTAATAGGCCTCACTAACTGATGCTCTTAGGAAATGTTTCACTGACCACAGACAAAATGGAGCCAGTAATTTTTACTGACTACTGTCCCATAGCATGTTAACACATGACATGTAACCCTCAAGCCCTCCACAGATACATTCCTGAGCTGGACATTTCCTTCTGGTCAACAAATTAGATACTGGATATACATAATCTGAACTATCAGCAATTCAAAACTACCAAAAGAATCACAGCAGGAACAGTTAGAATGCGACATGATAAACAAATCTAAAACTCTTAATGACATATGTTCATCCAGAAGGGAGAAAACACACACATGTGCAGACATGGATAATGTCATCATCAGTTAATTTAACCACATTTCTCATGATGTATTAAAACATAATTATTTTTTTAAAAAAGTATTATTCTAGGAACCACTTATACTCATTTACAACACCCTCAACGGTACAATGCTTGGTAAGAATAAATACTAAAAGAGAGAGAAGAATTAATCTACAGAACTCACAAAGACGATTACCTGGTAGTCCGGTTTTGTAAAATAATCCAAAGAGGAAATGTGCTCCAGAAAGATGCTGAATTCTGGAGGGAGATGTTTTAACATAAGCCTGTGGTCATACCTTTCCTTAATAGAGCCCACTTGTTCCTGGGAAGTAAAGAGAAAAGGAACCAAAGTCAATTTCTCTTGGAAGCTACACATTAAGAGCTTCTCAGTAACAGTCTCAAGGGTATGTAAAATTGAACAATATAATGTGACAATTAAAAATTAAAAGCCTAACTGACATTTCTTTTCTTGGCAACCATCAGTGTTTTCTCTGTTTTACAGATATTCATTTGTGGCATATTTTAGATTCTACACTGTAAGCGATATCACATGGTTATGTGTCTTTTTCTAACTTACTTCACTTAAAAGACCTAATTGACTTTAAAAAAGAGAACTAGTGAAAATAAAGCTGAAATAGCTCGAAATCTAATCAGAAATGACAGCTGTACTTAAATTAGCATTTTCATAAAAAAAGTTATAATATCAGCTCACAGAAAGAAAAATATACATATTAAGATATAGTGAAAGGGTTGGAAAATGTTAATTCTTATACATAAGTATACTTTCAACAAAAAATGCCTACCCAGGAGAAATTTTTACTCCTTCCCTTACCAAAATTGACGCTTCCATTTTGAACATTACCTTGTCCTTTATTTTTCTCCAAGGGAGCTGACCAACCACAAATTCCACCAACATGTAGAACAAGGACCAAAGGTCATCATGTCTTCCCATTTCCTTCATAACCAAAAGAGAATTCAGTCACATTACATTACTGCTCCTGTGAGTACATTACACTGTCTAAGGCCTAACCATTGTGTTTTCATTTTCCCATAAAACTATCTGGCAGGCATATCTACGTATCCGTATAGCTAGAAAACAATCTACATGGTAGAACCGATTTACTGAAAAACTTTCGATATAAAGAACACCCAAAAACCCAGAAATACTGGAAATAATGTATTTAAGGACCCATTAATTAATAAATGAGTTAATTAGTAAAGGAAGGTGGTTGTCAAGGAATTCACAGAAGGGGGAAAGGGGAGTCAGTGCTAAGTGGGTACAGAGTTTCAATGTTGCAAAATGAAAAAGTTGTGGAAATCTGGTGCAAAATAATGTGGATATACTTAACACTACTTAATTGTATATATCAAAATGTTTAAGGCGGCAAATTGAATGTTATGTGTTCTTTACTACAATATAAAAAAAAGATGAAGCAGCAGCAAAGAAAATCTTTAGAACCAAAATGAAAAGCAAGCTGCTGCTGCTGCTGCTGCTAAGTCGCTTCAGTTGTGTCCAACTCTGTGCGACCCCACAGATGGCAGCCCATTGGGCTCCGCCATCCCTGGGATTCTCCAGGCAAGAACACTGGAGTGGGTTGCCATTTCCTTCTCCAATGCATGAAAGTGAAAAGTGAAAGTGAAGTCGCTCAGTCGTGTCTGACTCAGCGACCCCATGGACTGCAGCCTACCAGGCTCCTCCGTCCATGGGAGTTTCCAGGCAAGAGTACTGGAGTGGGATGCCATTGCCTTCTCTGGAAAAGAAAGCTGGAAACATGAAAAGCAACCTAAGACTGAAGCTTTGATTTTGGCTGTTTGTAGGCATCTGTCATAGGTTTATCAACCAGGGTTTTATCAGTTATGAAGGGGACAGGTGTAAAAACATTAAGCCTACACAAGACAGGAGTTGCAACTGAGACACTGCCCCACCTCTACCCCCACCATATACCTAGGACCCTCAAAAGGCTATCTCTAATGCAATATTTGGTATGTACGTTATTACTACAATAATTTTATTCCTAGTAAAATTTGACCACTATCAAAGAGATAGTGTTATTTTAAAACAAAAACAAAACAAAAAAAAACAACATCCTGAGAATCTGTTACCATGGGCCTACCCCTCACTCAGATTTGGGGTTTAAATTTATATTGTCTATGTGGTCCAGGAAACCAAGTCCAGAAATGGTGTTTTCTGGGTGATCCTATTCTGCAGTAATGACAGATGCAAATGAAAATCCTCTCAAGGTAAAAAAGCACCCTTAAATTTAGGCCTCTTTGAAGTCTTATAGATAAAACCCCACCAGATCATTATTTGAAATAGCCCAGGTTCCTCTGTCCACAGGATTCTCCAGGCAAGAATACTGGAGTGGGTTGCCATTTTCTTCTCCAGGGTATCTTTCTGACTCAGGGATCAAACCCACATCTCCTGAATTGGTAGGGAAATTCTTTACCACTGAGCGACCACCGAAGCCCTTAGGAAGCATTACAAATCTCAAAGAGAATAAATATAAAGAAATCCACACCAAAGCAGATTTGAACATTTCTACAGGACACTGAAGATGAAGAGAAGATACCAAAAGTAGTCAAGAAAAAAAAAAAGACGATTAAATGTAAGCTTCCCTGGTGGCTCAGACGGTAAAAGCATCTGCTTAAAATGTGGAAGACCTGGGTTCTATCCCTGGGTGGGGAAGATCTCCTGGAGAAGGAAATGGCAACCCACTCCAGTACTCTTGCCTGGAAAATTCCATGGATGGAGGAGCCTCATAGGCTACAGTCCATGGGGTCCCAAAGAGTTGGACACAACTGAGCGATTTCACTTTCACTTTCAGCAAGAATTAAACGGACAAAGATCTCAGTAAGAACCACAGAACCAGAAGTAAAATAATTTCTTCAAAGTATTGTGATAAATGGGCTTCCCAGGTGGTGCAGTGGTAAAGAATCCTCCTGCCAAAGTAGGAGACATGGGTTTGATCCCTGTGTCAGGAAGATTCCCTGGAGTAGGAAATGACAACCCACTTCAGTAATAGTGCCTAGAAAATTCCGTGTATAGAGGAACCTAGTGGGCTACAATCCATGGGGTTGGAAAGAGTCGGCCATGATTGAGCAACGGAGCGCACACACATTGCGATAAAAAAATATTAACAAAGGATTAAAATGCAGGAAAGCAATAAGATGAAGTAAACAGTATTCAAGTATTTTGAAAAGTCCTTGTATTGTTTGGGCTTCCCTGGTGGCTCAGACAGTAAAGCGTCTGCCTGCAATGTCGGGAAGATCCCCTGGAGAAGGAAATGGCAACCCACTCCAGTATTCTTGCCTGGAAAATTCCATGGACTGGTAAGCTACAGTCCATGGGGTCGCAAAGAGTCGGACACGACTGAGTGACTTGACTTGTATTGTTTGGAAATTATTCATGTTAAAAGTTCCAGATTCTCTAAATAAACCTGCTTTCACTTAAAAGAAAACAACAAACAAAAAAAAAATGGTTAAGATTAAGCTACCCCCAAAATAGAAATGCAGTGCATTAAGTTTAAAAATTATCAAATCAAGATCACAGAGCATGGAAGAAAGAAGTATATTAGAATTACCTGGGAATTATTTTTAAACTAGACAACAATCTCTCAAGGTTCTACTAGTTGTATTCCTCTGTCACCATATACAATCAGTATTGTGAAGCTGTGCTACCATATAAAGCATTCTATTCCTCAGATGTGTTGGGACCAGAAAAGAAGGGTAAGAACCACTGCAATGTGTGATCAAATTTCCCTATCAACATTAATAAGTAGGTTAACAGAACAGCTGATAGATCACTCTATGCTGGAAAGGCTTTAAGAAATCTGTACTCTTCAAATTAAAAAAGCAACACATAATCTCTTTCTAGTAGTTTATTTTGGAAATGCTTATATTATGATCCCTGAACATGTTTATGCTTATCTCAAAATGAATGTCATATTTCACAGATTCCAATGTGAACATATTCTTTTACAGAATTAATTAGAAAGCATAGTACTTCTAAAATTTTGCAAGAATCTATCTGGAGAATGAATACTTTCTTTTCAAGATAGAATAATTAAATACCAAAAAATAAAGCACACTGAATCAAATCAAATGAGTTACAAACGCTTAGCAGAGTATTTCACACAGATAAAAAAATACTTTAACTATTTTCAATTTATACTCACATCCTAAGAAACCAAGTTAACTGAAGCATTGCATGTAAAACCACAGCATTCTCGTCCTATTACATTCAGCATCAGTCAAGTTTTAATTAAAGCAGTTTTGGCTGCACAAGAATAAGGTAACAAAAATCAAGAGATTTCTCTTTATCAAGGAATCACATGTTAAATTTCCCAACTCTGTCTAAACAAGTTCAAGGATTGAAAATCCATAAAGTACTCACCTTTCTTACTCATAACTAAAGTTCAGGGTGAGGAAAAAAAATATTAGAGCAAAACAAAAGGATAAAAGTAAGAAAAAAAAGAGAGGTTTTTAAAATTTAACCCAAAAAGAGATGAACAATTCACTAAAGATGAAAGAAAAATTTAAGTTTCTATATTTTAGATCTTTATAAAAACAAATGTTTGAAGCTGGGAAATAGGACAATAAGAGTAACGAGGGGTAGGCCTAGTATTATAGGGGTAATGAAAGAGGCAAATAGATTTTCGTTCATTTTGTTTCTGTCTCTTATACACATCTAGATGTGTATAAGAGACAGATGTTTGATGGAGAGAGGATATAATAGGTTAGATGTATATTACGGATAAAATGATGACCTACATTTCATTATGTATTGATAATATGAATTCCCAAATAACTTCCTGAACTAGAACACAGATGTCCTATTTATGCAAAATTCTTTAATAAATGTATTAATACTTACTTATATCTAATTAAGGACACAAGATTCCTCAGAGATGTGTATATAATTAGCTATTAGATTTTCTGCCAAATTCAATTTTATTTTCTCTGCAGCTGTACACATCTGTTATATACCCACTATACACCTTACCGTGCATTAGTATTACTAACACCTCTGCACTCTAACATAAAGAAGTCAATCTGATTCAAGCATCAGCATGCTCAGACAGTTATGACTCTAGTTCAGACACCTACCCTGTTCCGATGAGCATTGATTGATGCATAACGAACTGTCCCTCGAAAGCCTGCCACAGCTCGAGGCTTCAAAACCAAGCAAAGAATAATAAATGAGCTTTAAATAGCATAAGATTCAGCACAGTTGAGCTCATGAAGTAGAAGGGAGAAACATGTATTATAGTCAAGAAAACATGACTTAAATTTCTAACTTTTTTTAATAACTGAAATTATAATAATTACAGGAGAATATCTCTAAATCATATGTTTAAAATATAACAGCTATTAATGAGTCCTATTTTAATTATCAATGAATCTCATTTTTTCTACCTACATTTTAAAATAAAGTAGGATTTATGATAAATAAACCCTATCCATGAGAAAACATTCATGTACCCTGAATCATGCCAAGCATCACAGTATATACATTAATATTCAGACTCTGGTTACAAATAAGTACATTAAAAACATGAGGTCTAAGTAAACTAAGATACCAACCTCTTTGTCTTGGCTATATCACTCAAACTCAATTCAGAGATGGTGGCAACTTGAACCTCTCCCTGTACGTGTAATTTACATATTCATAAACTCAAGTTATTGCACACTTATTATGTGCCAGGTACTGGGAATAAACTCTACATAATATGTGAATCCCAGTCCCAGAGAGCTCAACTTGGAATAAAGTCCAAATTCTAGTTATTTGGCCTACAACACCTTCCATGATTCTGGCACCTGCCTCATGCCAAAATGGATTTACTTGAGGTTTCCCCTCCAATCAAGTTTGTTTCTAGCGCAAGACTTTGTACTTGTTATTCTCTCTAGCTGGAACACCATCTCTCTACATGCCTCCAATGGCTGGCTCTTCTATCCCAAATTCAGCCCTCTGCTTGAATGTCACCTCCTCAGAGAAATATTCTTTAATCATCGTAATTTAAAATAATATCTGTCCTTGCAATGCCACTCTGTTTTTTTACTCTGCTTTATCTTTTTTTTTCACAAAACATCTTTTGCTACCTAAAATTAATTTTATTCATATTTTTACTTATTTGGTTTTTCCCTGCTTCTTTCAATGGAATATAAACCCTGTGATGGCAAAGTCTTTGTTTTGCCCACTTTACAGACACAGAAACAAGTTCCAAAAAGTAAACTTGTTTGAGGACACAGAATTAGTAGGTGATAAAACCAGGCATCAACCAAGGTCTTCTGACTTGAAATCATACATTCTCAGTTCAGTTCAATTCAGTCGCTCAGTCGTGTCTGACTCTTTGTGACCCCATGAATCGCAGCACGCCAGGCCTCCCTGTCCATCACTAACTCCCGGAGTTCACTCAGACTCGTGTCCATCAAGTCAGTGATGCCATCGAGCCATCTCATCCTCGGTCGTCCCCTTCTCCTCCTGCCCCCAATCCCTCCCAGCATCAGAGTCTTTTCCAATGAGTCAACTCTTCTCATGAGGTAGCCAAAGTACTGGAGTTTCAGCTTTAGCATCATTCCTTCCAAAGAAATCCCAGGGTTGATCTTCAGAATGGGCTGGTTGGATCTCCTTGTAGTCCAAGGGACTCTCAAGAGTCTTCTCCAACACCACAGTTCAAAAGCATCAATTCTTCAGTGCTCAGCCCTCTTCACAGTCCAACTCTCACATCCATACATGACTACTGGAAAAACCATAGCCTTGACTAGACGGACCTTAGTCGGCAAAGTAATGTCTCTGCTTTTGAATATGCTATCTAGGTTGGTCATAACTTTTCTTCCAAGGAGTAAGCGGCTTTTAATTTCATGGCTGCAGTCACCATCTGCAGTGATTTTGGAGCCCAAAAAAATAAAGTCTGACACTGTTTCCACTGCTTCCCCATCTATTTCCCATGAAGTGACTGGATGCCATGATCTTCGTTTTCTGAATGTTGAGCTTTAAGCCAACTTTTTCATTCTCTTCTTTTACTTTCATCAAGAGGCTTTTTAGTTCCTCTTCACTTTCTGCCATAAGGGCGGTGTCATCTGCATATCTGAGGTTATTGATATTTCTCCCAGCAATCTTGATTCCAGCTTGTGTTTCTTCCAGTCCAGCGTTTCTCATGATGTACTCTGCATAGAAGTTAAATAAGTAGAGTGACAATACACAGCCTTGACGTACTCCTTTTCCTATTTGGAACCAGTCTGTTGTTCCATACACTCTATTTCATGCTAAATCACTTTAGTCGTGTCCAACTCTGTTCAACTCCATGGACTGTAGCCCACCAGGCTCCTCTGCCCATGGGATTCTCCAGGCAAGAATGCTGGAGTGGGCTGCCATTTCTTTCTCCATGTTCCTACTTTACTGTTTCACAAATATCAAGTCAGTGCCTTTAAGATTCATGGATGATGCTATAGCTCAACAGGAAAACTGACGTACTTTAAAATGATCACGGCCAATAATTTTCATTAGTAAAATTTTTTGCTCTCTTTTTCAGTAATGTCAAATTATCCTCAATTAACATGTACTAATGTGGTAGTCTGAAGAGATTACAATGAATGCTATTTTAAGAGTCTTCAGTTATCAAAGTCATCTCAGCCATATGCTACACAGATAAACATTCTATGTGTTCTTCCTCCATTTGTTCATTTCTGCAACCTGTATTTAATCTGTTCATATTAATTATCTACTTATTTCTTCTTTCATCAACTTATCTTTTCTCCTTCAGTTATTCTTTTTTAGTTTCAAGATTTAACTATTTTTAAAATGTTCTTTGTATTTAATGTCAAGTCTCAGGAATCAAAAATTTCTGCAATCTATTTAAGCTCCCTTTTTTCCCTTAGCTGCCATTCACTGACAATCACAGTCAACAGATCTCAATATTTTCCTAAGACATCATGACTAACAGGAATATCTAATATTCTCAATTTGGTTGATGTAACTCTGAGGTTGGAGATTTCTCCTTCTAGAAGGAAACAATTAAGAGTCCTCTGTTCTGGCTCTGACCTTACTTTTGCCATGGAAAGGTTGAGACAGAGGTAAAGAAAGATCAGCTGCTTAGGGAGATTTTGACGTGATCCCTCCGAGAAATAATACCAGGTCAAAGAAATTCAGCCACCTTAAATGATGCAGAAAAAACAACCTAACTGGGGAAAGCAGCTATAAATGCAGATAACTGTAATTGAAAGTAGATTATAATAAACACCATTAGTAAAGTACAATGAGCTATGAAAGTCTAGGAGTGGTAAGAATTAGTTTTACTTGGTGAGAAGAAAGGAGAAGTCCTATGGAGGAAGGATGTCTTAAGAATAAGGCAACACATAACTGAGCCTTGAAATAGGTGATCTCCAGAAACTGCCTCGATTGATGGTTAATTTGGCAATAGCTATTTCAGACGGTAAAGATCTGCCTGCAATGCAGGAGACCTGGGTTCAAGCCCAGGTCAGGAAGATCCCCTGGAGAAGGAAATGACAACCCACTCCAATATTCTTGCCTGGAGAATTCCATGGACAAAGGAGCCTGGCAGGCTACCGTCCATGAGATCGCAAAGAGTGGGACATGACTGAGTGACTTTCACTATTAACCATTAGAACTGCAAATGCATATGTTCTCTTTGACCCATCAATTACACTTCTGGAGATTTGTCTTACAGATATACACTTTGCAGCTGCTCTATATTCTGACATGGAAAGATCTCCTGATACACTGTAAAGTGAAAAAAAAGGGAAGTGTACATTATGCTACCTTTTGAATCAAAAGGAAAAAATAAGAGTACACATTTGTATTTATTGTACACACATAATGAACTTCAGAAAGAATATGTTAAGGAACTAAACGTTAAGAACAGAGGAGCCTGGCAGGCTATGGTACGTAGGGTCGCAAAGAGTCAGACACAACTGAAGCAACTAAGCCAAAGCGGCATGCAAGCATTATCTAAAATGCCCAGTTTCCAACAACAACAAAAAATTACAAGACATGCAAAGAAACAGGAAAGTGTGACCCATATATGTAAAAAAAAAAAAGTAGGCAACAAAAACTGCATATGAGAATGACTAGATGCTGGACATAAAAATGATTTCAAAGTGGGTATTATAAATATGTTCATAGAACTAAAGGAAACCTTCATTAAAGAAAGGAAAGTATAACGGCAATGCCATATCAAACAGGGAATATCACTAAAGAGAAATTTTAAAACAGAACTAAATGTAAATTCTGGGTATGACAAACACAGTAAGTGAAACAGAAGTAGTATATGATGTAGAAAGAAGCTCAGACTGCAAAAAAGACCCTTGATCCTAAAAGGGTAATGTGCGTTCTTACAAGATACACTCTAACTCTATACATGTTTTTAAAAGCTATAACAATAATAAAATTAATGAATACCATCTGTAACGTAATCATAAACTCTATATGATACTTCTTGGATGATATCCATTTTGATACACAATCGGCATTTCTTTAAAAAGAGTTATACTATAATAAGTTAATCCTCAAATATTTAATAATAGTATGAAAAAATCTTACTGGTCTGACGTCACCACAGGAATTAGTAAACTGTCGAGCCAAGCCAAAATCAAGCATATAACATTTCCGACACGTACTAGGAAAGCGACCCATGGCAAAGTTTGACTAGAAAATAAAGAACGAAAACATACCTATTATTATTATACTTAGTTCTTATATCTTATCCTTCCTGTATTTTAATTCTTCTATTTAAACTCTATATAATACACATCCCACATATACTGCTCTGGTCAATGTTTATTGGATATTAACATATTATTTTGCTGCAGCTTCTATTAATGCCTAAGATCAGGTGAACTTGAGCAAAAAATTTATGTGACTATTATAAAGTTACATAAAATACAACACTGATTTAATTGGCGTCAGTACTCTAATAAGTTTCTTGAAATTCTAGTCTAAGTCACTACTTAAACAAACACTCAGCCCTTATTTTTTTAAATGGAAAGAACTAGGAGTGAACAAAATAGAATATATAGTCCAGAAATTGAAATGAATTTCCTATAAGCATCATGAAGCTGAATTTCACTAAGTGCAAAAATGAAAATACAATTCAAGGAAATATAACAGACTTAAGGGCAATATATTTTCTATTCTTCCCTTAACAAAGATGAATGTAGCATTAAATGACCACAAGTTTGCAAAAATGGGTATATTAAGTAAAGGAATTTATAAAAGCAAAAGTCTAATTGTTATAGAATTGTTAGCTTTTATTTTAAAATACTGTTCTATTTAGGGAGCTTTCTAATCATATTGGAAACTCTTCAATTACTATGGTTCTCAAACAATGACATGTAACTTGACATGGAAATAAATGCAGGAAAAATCTATATTACATTAAGTCTGACTCAACTATGTTAATTTTAGCTGTCATTTTCATGTAAACTGTTTAATTTTTGAAATCATGTAGCAACAGATGGGTAAAATTTTCAACTGCAACAAGCAACACAATAAATTTATAGTAAATACAGCATATCAGAAATGGGTCATTTCCCCTGTGAGTAACACAAAAACCAAGGAGAAAATAAAAGCATATTTAACCGTTACAGAAACTGCAATTTCTAGGAAAACAGAATAGAAAAAAATACTAAATTGGCACAGTAGCACTCAGGAGAAAAAGCAAGCTCTTTTATAATTGATGGTTTCTTTCAAGCATAATTTGTCACTTGAGAAATAGTTCAAAGAACACAATACCAATATCTAAAAGCAACATGCATCTGTATTTTTAACCAATATCAGAAAAAAGAAATCCAAAGAATGACTATCAATTTAGGTGTAAGGCTAAGTAAGTATCAGTGTTAACACATAAGTCAAACATTAGTAATTTTTAATTTGGCTGCTGAGCGACACTTTCATTGTATGAGAAAAGCTCTTGATTATAAGTTATAGTATATAATCATCATTTTTAAAAAATTAAAAGGCAAGTTACAATACACTTCAAGTTTACATCTCTGCCACAGAAACTGAAATATTATCTTGCATTTAACATAGAAACCTACATTTGTAATTTACTGTGTCCCATCATAAGACTGGGCTTCCCAGGTGGCGCAGTGGTAAAGAACCTGCCTGCCAATGCAGGAGACACAAGAGATGTGTGTTTGATCCCTGGGATGGGAAGATCCTCTGGAATAGGAAACGGCAACCTGCTCCAATATTCTTTCCCGGAAGATTTCATGTACAGAGGAGCCTGGTAGGCTACAATCCATAGAGTTGCAAAGAGGCTGACACTACTGAGTGAGTGAGCACACACACATCGTAAGACCAAGAGCACCAAGCAAACTCATTCTGAGCTCTGGCAGGAAAAGGCCCCCTACCGGTTTGATGTCTCGGTGCAAGAATCCCACAGAATGGATGCTCTCAATAGACTCCAGAATCTGTCTACCCAAGCGAAGAGTAGTGCTAATGGTGAATGTGCCCCGGGACTGGCTACGGCGTAGATCTGCCAGATTCCGACCCTGTGGAAACCAAATAAACGCTTTCAAGTATGCTACTGAAAGCATGGGAGAAGAGCGGAGAATTATTCGTTTACCATTAAAAGATGTTTTGACTGAAACAGCAAGGATTTTATCTGAATAATGATCCTCTCATTCGAGAAGAATTCTTAAGATAATGTATGAACATTTCAGACAAATTTTTTTTTTAAGAATAACCAAAGTTTTTTAAGTTGTTTCTTTTTTAAACTTTTTTTTAAAATGAAGGACTCTTTAAATTCAATACTTCTTCACAATTTGCAAGTTTCACACACATGATTTCATATAATGCCATAAAAACACTTCAAAAATCTTCTCTCCCTATATTGCCCCATCTCCTGCTTCCCTCTCTCCACTGTGAACCTGCTTCTTTTTTGTTTTACTCACTAGTTTGTTATAATTTTTAGATTTCACATAAAAGTTATATCATATAGTATTTGTCTTTATCTTTTCTGTGTGTATAACATACTATGTTCCTGTGTCATCATGTTTCCCTTTTTCACTGATGTCATAACAAAATGTAGTCTTGATTACATAAAAAAGATATACATACACAGGGCAGTAATTCCTCATTATTGCCTAACATATATTCCTACACAAACTACTTAACTTTTCTATGTCACAGCTTCCTTACAAAATGGGGCCAATAATACTTACCTTATACTGTTTTATAAGGCTTAAGATCCATGTAGTATCTGGCACACAGTAGGTACTCAATAAGTGCTAATTACTATTATAAATAAAAAGGTATGAAACACTCAATCACAGCAGTAGATAAAAGCAAGCAATTTATCTAGTCTGTGCCAGATGTATTACATTCACGACTATTTAGTCCTTAGCACCCTAAATAGAAGTTGTTACACCAATTTTTCAGATAAGGATACTAAGGCTCAGAGAGTTTAAATAATGTTAACCTGTTAAGATAAAGTTTTTCTTCAAATCTAAGTCTGTTTTAACTGGAAAGTGTTCTTTTTCCATTTTACAGTACTGATCTACCCAGAAGACTCCTTATTGAGCAGGTAACAAATTAGCATTCTGATTGAGAGCAGGCTATGATACTGCAGTTCCACCTGAAGCATTTATATGAAGAATTTATATTCATAGTAATATGGAATGAATATTATTAAATAAAAAAGGAAACCCATTTATCCCTAAATAATGCTGTAAATTTAACATGATCCAAGAACCATGCAAGAGGATTTTATTATTAAAAATTTTAAACATACTCAAAAGGAAAGAAAGTAATATAATGAACCCTCACATACCTATCCATCACTCAGAATTAATAATTATCAATTAATGGCCAATCTTTTTTCATCTGTTATCCACCCCTCCTCTCCCCATATGTAACAATGTCTCCTTTCCTACACACATATACTGGATAACTCTCATGTAAATTTTAACCATAATTTCATCTACATATATTAGGCAAAGAAATATATAATAAAAATATATAATAAAATCAAAGAAATTATATGCCAGTTCTATCACAAAAAATTTGAAACTGGAAATATCAATATGAGCCATGATATATTTTTTCTTTTAAAAAAATTTATATACCCTGAACCTATCCACTTGAAAAGAATTTGAAACAATGACCAACCCAATTGCAGGGACCCACAGCATCTAGATTCTGGTCTCTAAATACCATTTGTCATTAGGAGGAATCAGAAAGTAAACTGTGTAAAGTTGCTCAGTTGTGTCCGACTCTGTGAGACCCCATGGACTGTAGCCTGCCAGGCTCCTCCGTCCGTGAAATTTTCCAGGCAATGATGGTGGAGTGGGTTGCCATTTCCTCCTCCAGGGTCAGAAAGTAAGGATGCTATCAAAGTTCCCTACTGGGAGCCAACTCATTTTTCTGAAAACTTGAAATTAAAGAATCAAACATTAGTCCTGCCTTTCTGTGTGAAATGTACCTAAGGATAACCTAATAATTGATGGAATGCTTTTAAAAGAATTCCAGTAATAAAGAGGAATTGTAAAATTATAACTGTACATTTGCAACCCCACTGAAGTAAAGAACTTTGGCAGTGATTACTAACAGGTTGATAAAACCTAAGAGAAAAATCAGTGGCTCAGACGGTAAAGAATCTGCTTGCAATGTGGCAGACCTGGGTTAGATCCCTGGGTTGGAACGATCCCCTGGAGGAGGGCATGACAATCCACTCCAGCATGGCAACCCACTCCAGTATTCTTGCCTGGAGAATTCCTATGGACTGAGGAGCCTGGGGGGCTATACTCCATGGGGTCACAAAGAGTTGGACATGACTGACTGACTCAGCACACAAACGAGAAAAATTATGGGAACTTTAAAATGGATGGAGAGGCTGATAGCCTCAGAACCTCACTGATTTAATCTTAACACAACTAAAAGAGACAAGCAGACACTGTCTGATGATATAAATAAGAAGCACACAACCCATCTCTGAAGTATTCTAGCAAAATAAAACTGGAATCTGATCTAATCACAAATTTATAGACAATACAGGGGACAGAAGGATATGTTAAATATTACCACATGGAGACAATTAGCAAAATCCAGAGCATGGAAACTTCTGCATAACGATTTTTTAAATCAATGACAATACAAACAACAACAACAACAAAAAAAACTTAAGAAAAAAAAAATGAGAGGGAACTTTTAAAAAGAGGCTTAAGAGGGACTTTCCTGGTTAGTCCAGTGGCTAAGACTCCAAGCTCCCAATGCAGGGGGCCCAGGTTCAATCCCTAGTATCCCTGGTTAGGGAACTAGATTGCACGTGCCACAACTAAGATCCTGCATGCCACAATTAAGATCCTGCATAAAAATTCCTCATGCCACAATGAAGATCAAAGCATCCACAACTAAGACCTGGCACAGCCAAATAAATAAATATTAAAAAAAAATTAAAATAGGGGCTTGCCTAGTGGTCTTGTGGTTAAGAATCCACCTGCAATTTCAGGGGACACAGGTTTGATCTCTGGTCTGGGAAAATTCCACATGCTGCAGAGCAACTAAGCCAGTGTGCCACAACTACTGAGCCCACATGCTGCAACTACTGGAGCTCACACCCCTAGAGCCCGTGCTCAGCAACAAGAGAAGCTACTGCCAGGAGAAGCCTGTGCACAGCAAGGAAGAGTAGCCCTGGCTTGCTGCAATTAGAAAAAGCCTGCCTGCAGTAACAAAGACCCAGCATGGCCAAAAATACATACATACATACATACATATATACATACATAAATCTTTTAAAATTTCTGTTTAAAAAAATAAGGCTTAAGATGTACATATCCACCAAATACAATGTGTAAACCCTGTCTGGAACCAGGTTCAAGTATAACAAATATAAAAATAAGTGAGAGACACAATCAAGAAAATGTGAAGACTGACTTGAAAAGATATTATTGTGTATTATGGTTACTAGTGGAAAAAAAAGAATCCTTGACCATATATTGATATATTTATGATAAAATATGACTTCAATTTGCTTTGAAATCATCTGAGGAAGGAGAAGAAAGGCAGAATACAACTCTAGTTTCATTTATATTTAATTTTTTCCACAATAATAAAAAGCTTAAAAATATATGGCAGCCCTGATGTTAGGCAATCTAGATCTATATCTATTCTGGTTACAGGATTCAAAACATTTTTTGCCCTTTCCTAGGTGATATGCTTATCACAAAATACCATCCTTTGGCTATACTAAAGATGATCACATAAAGCCTCAATGGTGACAGGATAGCAAATGAGACCTGGCCACAGTCTTCCTAGTAGATATGAGAAAATAAACGTGTATGATTGCTTGAACCCTATTAGATTTCAGACCCATTTTCATGGTAAATAGCTAGAATTTCTACAGGAGAAATAGGATTATTCCTTAAAAATTTAAAGGCAGATACTATATAACTGAATCACCAGGAGGCAAAACACTAAAGTGAGCTTAAGAACAATGAGGGTTTTTAGAAGAAATTAGAAATGTCGGTGAGAAACTGGGTCTGAGCATATAAATTTTATAAAAATATATGGGGAAACCCTAGCAGTCAACTTTAATATGTCAAACAAGAGAAAGAACCCTCAAACAGTTATACCAGCTTTAGTCTTATCTCAAATCAAGTCAAACATATAGAGGTGGGAGGTTAATGGTGGGTTAATTTTTTTATGATGGGGAAAAAAAAAAAAAAAACACCAGCATGCAAGTCAAAACAAAGCATTCTTAGATGAGTCCACAGAAGCTTGGCAAAGGTCATAAAAGCCATCACTGCTTGATATACACCATCCTCCTTAATTTTCCATACTTGCAGCTGTCTCATTTCCAGAAGTGAGATTAAGGTTAATGTAAATCAAATAAAAAAGACTATATGCTAGAACTGAGAGAGACTCTGCAGACTTAAAAAGCATCTCCACATCGTCCAGTCAGTAGTAACCTATACACAAAAATAAAGAGTTTTCTCTTATTGTGCCAAGAATATTGGCCCAAGGCCTCCATCGAATAAGTCCTAACACCCATCAAGTTAGTCAGTCCCAGGAAAACCTGAAGTCTCCTTGAGCTAAAGTCTCTTCATTTGCAAAATGGGGGTAAAACCTGCCCTATCCTCTTCAGGGGAAATGACAAGGATCAAGTAAGATGTACAATAAATCCAGAAGGGGAAAAAACTATAAAATAGCATACAAAAGTTATATTATTATTACAGGCCAAAATGAGAGACAGCAAGGTCCATATTAATGACCTAAAAAGATACAGGGATTCCGCTTCAAGTAAAAAAACTATGCTGGCTCGAGTAGTGAATCACATGACTCAGAGACATCAAGACAATAGTCTGCAGAAAATTAATGTCTATAGATGTAAATCAAATGCTGAAGGATAGCTGAGGGAAACAAGAGAAGCCCTAACAAGAAGAGGAAGAATTTAGGTGAGGATCTATGTCTCTGAAATCACTACTAAGTAGTTAAGGTGAAAAAATAAACAAACAAAAGAACCAAATGCCTAAAACAAACTTTGCTAAAGATGAAGGGAAACCCTGAGAACTCTTAAGTTCTCTTAAGTTAGGCAGCAAAGTGAACCATGACTTTTAAACTTTGATGGTGAATACAGGTTCAGAGCTGTGTGTGTGTGCGTGTGCAAGTGCAAATGTGTGTGCGTGTGTGTATGCGTGTGTTCATTCAGGGGTGGGGCAGAGGCAGTGTCAGTGTCAGAGAGAATGGGCTGATTTCCCTCTTTCTGCTGCAGTCATTACTTCAATGCTCCCTTTCTGAATTTCTGTCATCTGCTACCCAACCCAACTTCTCTCTCCATCTCAAGGACAGAACACAGCTATGTTAATAGTAAAGAGAAAGAACAACAGCATTTCTCTCCATCTCATTTTAAAATTTTCAAACACTCAAGGTTGATATTTGTGAAAATGGGAACCTAAAGTCCTTAACATAATAAATGGTGGAGAAGGAAGGGACAGGAACACTCATTATATCTGGTAATCCATGTGGGGATCAAAAATTTGGCAATGATGACAATCAATCGAGATGTGCATCAGAGAAAATAGTTGATAAAGACAACCCTTCCATCTTTGGAAAAATCTGTTACCACCAGGTCTGTTTAAATATATACCATTCGTATAGTATAAAACATTCTGCAATGATACCAAGAATGTTGTTAATTTTATTCACATCTACAGTAATTAGGTACTTTGATCAAAACTGGTCAATTTTAAGATATATTTTCAAAGTAACCTACCTGCAACTGCATGACCACGTAGTTGAATCGATCATTCCTCCCACAACCAATAAATCTACAAACATGGTCTTTCCCTGGATAAAAAGGAAGAAAGAAAGATACAAGACAGTAGAAAAGGTTATACTATAGTTTCTCTTCTTAAAAATTAATAATTTGTTTTTCTGTATAGTATTTTAATGATTGAATATAAAAACCTCTTAAGAATCTTAACGATAGGAAATTAGTATTATTCAAAATTTCTACCCACCTCTCTTCATATCCTACACTGCTCTTTATATAGCAAAGTAAGTGTTTACTAAATGAATAAACGAATAAGGGGACTAGTGAATGACAATTTATTTAGGAAGGAAACAATTAAGAGGTCATTTCAAATCAACTTGCTCATACATGATACATATAAAAGAAAGAAGAGCTATAAACAAGAACTATGTTAGGAATATATATCCTGGACTTTAGACATGGCCTGCCATTCACCATTATAGACTCAGTGAATCACTTCATCTTTCTGGGCCCCACTGATATGGATTTGCTTAGTGGTTTTCAACCTGAGTTTCACATGTGAAATCCAAGGACATGCTAGTGGCTGGGGTCTAGAGCGAAGCAGAGGTGGAGCAGAGAGAAACTAGGCTTCTGCATCTGATTCAGCAATACCAAACAAGGGTCCTGAAAGAGGATCAGGTCTGGTGGCTTCCAGGACCAGAAGAGGGAATCTGGCTGGAGAACAGTGAATGAAGGGAGGGATGGGATAACAAAATGAGATAATACTGGAGAAATAGGCAGGTACCAGATCCCGGAGGATCCTGGACTCCATAATAAGGAATGTGAACCACATATAGGTCAGTGTTTTCTAACCCTAGCTGCTTATTAGAATTATCTGGGGAACTTTTTGAAAATTCCTAAACTTTTTTACTGAATCAGAATCTATGGGGGAAAGATACAGGATATGAACTTTCAAAAGTTCTCTGACCCAAAAGCAGACAGGCCATGGATGTTTTGAAACATCCATGTATTTGAAAACTACTGCTGAGTAGTGTGAGAAGCATCTAAAAGATTTTAACATAAAGAAAAACACTTAAAACATTCCATTTTAGAACATCGCCATGGTAGCAATGAGGAAGACAGACTATAGAGAGGTCAATTATGGAGGCAGAATGGTCATTCTGGGGACAGTTACAATATCCCAAGAGAGAACAGGGCTTGAACCTTTTTTTAATCTAATGTATTACAGTACATATAGAAAAAAGAAACAGGATAAATCTGAGAGATGCTAAAGATATAGTTACTGACTAGAAATGGGCACAATTAAATGGGCACAATTCTCTTGTTTTGTACCGAAACAAGAGAATATAGTAAGTTGAATAGATTTTAAGGGATATCAGAATGTTGAGTTTGAGGACAACCAGGTGAATTCACCAGACAATTGTAATTTCAAACCTGAGACAAAAAACTGAGCTCTAGAAATTTACTGGGGAATGACTGGTTCATAGAAGGCAGATGACACTACAAACATAAATGGAAGATTTCCAAGTTGAAAGAATAAAGAATGAGAAGACAAGAAACCTAAGAACAGAATTCTAGAAAATGAACCATCTGAAAAGCATGAATAGAAATAAAAGAGCCCATGAAGGAAACAGAGTAATAGCCTGAATCGTAGGAGAAAACTATGAGAGGTAAAGGTCATAGAATTCAAAGGTAGAAGTGGCCAGGGGCTGAGAAGTGCTCAGTAATATAAACAATTAGGAAGTTACTGGTGAGTGCAAGGGGCAGAAGCCAGTCCATAATGGGTTAAAGAATAAATGGAACATGAGACAATGAGGGCAACCTTTGAAGAAGCGTCCCAAAAAGTGAGGAAGTCACAGACCAAGAGCCAGAAGGGCAGACTTTAATAGACAGATGAGAAATATATCCCAACATTGAAAAAGAATTAGTCCACTAATTTAAAATATAAACACAATCCAGGTTTAATTTAGTTAATGAGTCCACACTTCTCTTTTGCATCTGATTTATCACATTGTTTTCTCATTCTCTGTGCTTCTGTTGAAAGGGGTCATAACTAGCAAGAAAAAGTACAATGGGAACAAAAATTCACAATGTGTACAATGTATGTGTATCACTTGACATATGTTTGCAAAACTAAGTCATCTAATAAACTGATGCTTTTGAACTGTGGTGTTGGAGAAGACTGTTGAGAGTCCCTTGGACTGCAAGGAGATCCAACCAGTCCATTCTGAAGGAGATCAGCCCTGGGATTTCTTTGGAAGGAATGATGCTAAAGCTGAAACTCCAGTACTTTGGCCACCTCATGAGAAGAGTTGACTCACTGGAAAAGACTCTGATGCTGGGAGGGATTGAGGGCAGGAGGAGAAGGGGATGACCGAGGATGAGATGGCTGGATGGCATCACGGACTCGATGGACATGAGTCTCAGTGACCTCTGGGAGATGGTGATGGACAGGGAGGCCTGGCATTCATGCTGCGATTCATGGGGTTGCAAAGAGTTGGACACGACTGGGTGACTGAACTGAACTGAAGAGTGAAAGCATAAAATGACTGTCAACTGGCAACTTACTCTTTTCCAGCTTCAAAGAAACAAAGAATCGTTTTAAAGTATTTCTTACTATCCATTCCTCAAGACTCCAACTTCTTATTAAGATAACAATTAAACGCAGTATCTCTATTACAAAGGCATTTAAGTCATCTAATAACAAAAGGTCATACTAAATTTAACTCCTCTTGGAATGCTCTTTCTAAAATATCTTTATAAGTAATACAAAATACTATTTATCTCTTGATATTAAAACCACCCTACTTTGAAAAAGATAAAAATCAAATAAACTAGACCTTTATTGGGTAACCAAAATACAAAGTCAGTAGCAAATTTGCTAGGATTCCCCAGTACATCTTCACTGCATTAGGTAAGAGCTTAATGAATTCTTATCTCATACTTTATAACATAGTGTACCCACTGCTCTTATATTTTAGATATATGCAATTAATGAAACTACTTATTAAAGTTACTTCATTAAATATGTACCAATTTTTCGGAAGCATGGAGAAACTAGAATTTAATTGAAACAGTAACTCTTCACCACCACTTATAGCAGTTCTTCAAATAACATTATAATAACTAGTACAAACTGAAGTATCACTCCATAAATACAGGGGCCCTATCTATGTTGTTCTGTTAGTACCCACAGTACCTGGCAAAGAGTGAAACACCTGATATTTGTGAATGAACAAACTGATGGAAATAATAACTATAATAACAATAATATTCATAATAATAAAGCATGCATAATATGAAGCATACTGTGCTAGGCATTATATTAAGTGTTTTATATGTACTTAATCCTCACAACTTAAAAGGCATAAGTATTATTATTTTCTCTATTTTTCCAATTTGAAAATGGAGGCTTGGTGAGGTTAACTACTGTGTCTAAGACCCCACAGCTGGAAGACAATGGAGCAGTTTGATCCCAGAGTTTTTGTTCTTATCCATTATGCCAGGAATAATTGAAACAGATTTTAAGGTCAAGTAACACCTGGTAAATAAATATTAAAACTAAGCAGTAAATAAAGATTGTGACAAAATATGGGTTTCCCTCATAGCTCAGTCGGTAAAGAATCTGTCTGCAAAGTAGGAGATCCGGGTTTGATTCCTGGGTTGGGAAGATCCCCTGGAGAAGGAAATGGCAATTCACTCCAGCATTCCAGCGTTCTTGCTTGGAAAATCCCATGGACAAAGTAGCCTGGCGGGCTACAGTCCATGGGGTCGCATGAGTCAGACCGACCTAGCGACTAAACCACCACCATGATAAAATACAGACAAGGAGATCCACTATGTGCCAAGTACTAAAGCAAGCACTAGGAATACAAGATAAATTAAATAAGATCCATGCCCTTAAGGAATTCACAGCCTGGATATATAAACAAAAAATTACAATATGTATTAGTTAGTATGATGAGCTCTGCATTATAGACAAATTGCTGTGGATACACAGAAGATGTGAAAATTTTATGAGGCTATTCTAGAGCTAAATCATTAGGTTTTAAATAATTAATAAAGTTAACAGACTAGAGGGCTAGATAAGAGGCTGAGGTGGGGGGGCATGCTGAGATAAGAAAAGCACACTAAAGTCTTGTATGCCACATAAAGGAATTTAGATCTGACACATAATGGGTGGCAGTTGGGGGTGGGGAGAGGTAGTTCAAAGGTTTTCAAGCATGAGAGCAACATAATTTGGCCTGTGTTTTGGAAAAGTAATGCTATTCACCATTAGATGCTGATTTATGGAAGAGCTGAAGGCAGAGAGATCAATTAGGAGGTTAATACAACAGATGAGGTAAAAGATAAGGTGGGTTCAAATTAAAGCACTGAGAGTGAGAATTTAAAGAGGAAAGATTTCAAATTAAGCTTTAAGAAACAGAATAGACAGATTATACAAGAGAAGAAAGTGAATGAAGCCTTTTAAGTGGACAAAGTAAACTGTATTAATATAAACCAAGACAAAAGTATGAGAGAGGATAATGATTTCTGGTTGGGGATTTTGCACTGATTTATCTATAGAACATGGAAGTTGTGTTAGAAATTTAGGGGTAGAGTTTAACAGAGGTCAACCATGTAAGGCCTCCCAGTGGCTCAGCGGTAAAGAATCTGCCTGCCAATGCAAGCAGACACGGGTTTGATCTCTGGGTTGGGAAGGTTCCCTGGAGAAAGAAATGGCTACCCACTCCAGTATTCTTGCCTGGAGAATCCCATGGACAGAGGCACCAGGTGGGCTACAGTCCATAGGGTCGCACAGAGTCGGACACAACAGCACACACACACAACTATGCAAAGTAATAAACCTATGTATTGTCAATGAGGTAGGAGTTGACTGCCCAGAGAAGACGGACAGTTTGAGAGAGGAACACCAGCACGTGAAAGAAGAAGGAACTAGTGGAGAAGACCGAGAAGGAAATCTATTCAGATTTTCCATTTCTTCATGAGTCAGTTTCAACAGTGCAGGTTTTTCTAGGAATTTGTCCATTTCATGTAAATTATTTAATTTGTTGTCATGTAGTCCATGCTGCTGCTGCTAAGCTTATTATAATTCTTTTAAAATTCCTGTAAGGTCTGTAGAAATGTCCCCTCTTCCACTCCTGATTTTAGTAATTTCAGTGTTTTTGCTTTTTTCCCTCCCTTTGTCTATCTAGCAAAGGCTTGTCAATTTGTTCATTTTTTAAATAAAAGAACCAATTTCTGACTTTGTGGAATCTTCCCCACTGTTTTTCTAGTCTCTCTTTTATTAATTTCCACTGTAATCTTTCTTATTTCCTTCCTTCTGCTTGCTTTAGGTTTAATTTGCTCTTCTTTTTCTAGTGTCATAAGGTAGAAGGTTAGGCTGTTAACTGAAAATCTTTCTGGTTTCATGATGTAAGTGTTCACTGCTATAAATTTCTTTCTAAGTACTATTCAAGATGTACCCCATAACTTTAGGTATCTTGTGGTGATGAAGTTTTAACTAAGCAATTGGTAGAACCAGTTTTGAATCTTAGAAGGTAGGGTCATTAATGCCATATATTATGCAGGACAACCTATTATTTTTCTTTGAAGGAGACACAAAACTGCTGGAAAGAAAAAAAGCATTGGCTTCAAGTTAAATTTCAACTCTGCCACTTAATAATTATAGGACTTTGATCAAATCTTGGTTTCCTCACCAGAGCTACTGAAAAAAGTTAAATGAGATAATATATTTATAAAGCATTTTCTTGATTAACTATTCAGTGTTCATTCCTCCCTGCTAACAGCACCCAAATTTCCCTTTGGAAATGATCTTCCTCTGTCTCAATGGATTTGATTTACTCAGGCAAGGTGGGACATTAATTGCTCTAAGCCAAACAGAATAATCTAGAAATTGAGATCAAGTTCAGCTGGTAAAGAATCCACCTGCAATGTGGGAGACCTAGGTTCAATCCCTGGGTTGGGAAGATCCCCTGGAGAAGGGAACAGCTCCCATTTCAGTATTCTAGCCTGGAGAATTCCATGCACTGTGTAGTCCACGGGGTCACAAAGAGTCGGATGTGACTGAGCAACTTGCACTTTCACTTCACTTGATGATGGAAAGAAAACTAGATATTCAAGACTGGAGACAATCAATGCATGATACTACTGTAATAAGTATAATTATTTCTGGCATGTTATAATCAGAGCAAAACTCAACACCTTCATATAATTACAAGAAGAGATATTATATTTGAATATAGGCCCCTTCCAGTTGCTATGGGCAATGGTCTCTCAACTGTGAAAGAAACCAACATGAGGATAAAGTTCACAATATGGAAGAGAAAACTGCAGGGAAAAAAGAGTGTCAGATGGACAGTCATATGCAAAGGAATGAAAAGCATGACTCAATCTTATACCATATACAAAAATCAACTATCAAAAATCAACAATCCATCAAAACGGATTAAATACTTGACCATAAGACTTGAAACCACAAAACTCATAGAACAGATCAGAAGGGCTAAGTTGCTTGACATCAGCTTTGGAGATGACTTTTTTGGACTTGACAATAAGGGCAAAGATGGCAAATGCAAAAATAAACAAGTGGGATTACATTAAATCAAAATGTTTCTGCACAGCAAAGGAAACCACTAAATCATATATCACCTCTGAATCTTTCAGCTTGGCATGGAAGAAAACTGCATGTGCTCAAGACTGCTTGATTAAATATTAGCTTTTTCACCTTCCAGCTAGTTATTTAATCTCTACAATCCACATGAAGAGTAACAACAGCCCTTATGTCAAAGAGTTATTATTGCACAAGTGGAATCAGCTAAATAAGGTATTTCTAATACTTAATATACTGCCTGGTACAGAATAAATACTCAATATATGCTCCCTATTACTATCACTAAAGCTTAGTAATTTTGACACTAATTTTGGAAGGAGACATATATAAACTCAAATCTTGGCTCACCTACTGACCAGGCTCACCTAGCATGTGCCTCTCTCTGATACCATCTATTCTGTCATATCTGACTGTACGTCAGTGGACCAGGCCAAACATGTCCTCTAATGTCACTGCCCACACACTAGTTATTAGATAAGCTCCCTAAAATAACTGTTTTTATCATCTGCCTACTCAAGAAACCATAAACAATAATGCCTGAAGAGATTAGATTAAAATGGTGAGCCTGGATTTCAAGATTCATTCTACATTACTTACCAAACCTCATTTCCTTCAGTTTAACATACATTATACACTCTGATGAAGTTTGTTTCTTTTTTTATTCTCCCTCACAAATGTTCTACCTTATTTTTTGTTCACATTATTTCTCTCAACCTCATCTCCTCAAATTAAATGCAACTGTTAAAATGTAAATATCCCCTATAGGAGGTAATATCAGCAAATTAATAACTCAGGATCAGATTTTCAGATATTTAGAAAGTTAGTCACCTAGCCAGGCACTGAGGGGGGAAAAAAATAAATAAGAAAATTAAAATAAGAGTGCCCTATAAATACATAAGAGTAGAGTCTGGTGCACAGATGGAACTAGAGAAAGAAGAGAAGTCAGCAAGTCAGCACTGATCACTAGGAACCATAGGTTGTTGACCACAAGAAAATACAGGATGGAAATACATTAACAAACCAATTTTAACTTTCTGCTTATGTGTCTCCTTTGCTAAAACACAAAAGGAAGTCTGAACATACAAGCCAGATCTTTACTAGCCACTGAAAATATCACCACTAAGGCTTTTTCTTAATCTTCTAGCTCTTGACTACTCTAACCCTACAGGGAATGCTTGTGGTCTGTCACCAAGCTCTGTGCAAAAGAGAAACAATCAGTGATATCTCCAGCCAAAAAAGACCATAAGTAAACTTAATTTAGACAGGTAATATCTAAAGATATTATAGGCAAGGTAGGACCTCACGAATTAAACACAGATTTTTAACTGTGATATAGAAAGGATTTCTATTTATCTAAGGGAAGTAGTAACTTAACTATATACTTTTTGTTCTTGAAGGAAGAGATATGCTATATGCTTAATGAAATGCACATAACCTAAAGAATATTTTTGTCCTTACGATTTCAGATGATCATCTACTACTTTTGATTTCAATTCAAGAGCTTAAGACTTTGGCAGGCGGTGGTGTGGTGGTCTACATCTTAATGTTAATTTTTTTTTTTGAGTTATTAGATTTCTTTGGAGTCCTAATGTATTTTGGAAATTTAAAAACTGAACAGATCACAAATGGTGCAGTGGATTAACAATAAAAATAATCTGAAATCTTCAAGGGTAGATGGCATACAGTTCACTCCATCAGATTGCACTTTTCTCCCCACTTCTCAATAAATTTTTAAAAATTTTTTTAATTGGAGAAAAATTGCTTTACAATGCTGTGTTGGTTTCTGCTGTACAACAACACAAATCAGTCACAATTATACATATATCATCTCCCTCTTGAGTTCCCTTCCTTCCCCCCATCCCACCCCTCTAGGTCATCACAGAGTACCAGGCTGGGCTCCCTGTGAATCCTAGTGTTAAATATTAATATCATGCAAAAGCTAAGTAATTTTATATGACTTGCTACTAGAGGAAAGTAAATCTATCAAAAGGGGCATCAATCATTTTTCTTTTTAAATAAAAAAGCCATTTAGTAATAAAGTGAAAAGCTGAGCTAAACGTATCCCTAACCCACTAAATGGGGATGCTCTGGAATTCACAGAACAAATTCCAGGTCAGTTACAAATTAGCAAATAAAGGGATTCTGCAATGCTGGATAATTAGACCGCTAAGAATACAACAAAATTACCTTCCTTATCCATCTATCATTTACTCCTCATATTTACCCACTCCTCACCAAAAACAAACCAAATCTACCCTAATAACAACTCATGAAATATCCACACCAATGGGAGATAGAAAAATACATGGTATAGGTCCTATCCTCAAAGAATTTACATTCTTATTGAAAGCAATAAATGTATTGTAAGACCAATATGGGCAGCACAAGATCAAATTATAGCTTATAAAAACAAAGAATAAGCATTACAGAGAAAGCAAGAAATTAGATGAGAATGCATCACAGAGTGTGAAGCTTGACTGAGTTAACTTGACAGTGATACAAAAAGACAGGAGGGTGTCTTCTAAGACAAGTTCCACAGAAAAATAACTGAGACAGGAAGTCTAAGGAATAAAGCTCCTACCAGCGTTCATGAGGATGCCCATCTAATAACTCAGGTTCTCAGTAGCTCATCAGGAGCCAAAGGCAAAAGAAGTTTCTAGACTCTTCAGTCCAGATAGCCATCACAGGGAATTTCATCATTTAAACAAGACTATCCTACCACAATGGCCAACTTAACACTAGCAGGCTTTTATGATTCTAATGGGGAAAAAAAGCGTGATTTCCTCATCCTATTTTTTAAATGTACTAAAGTAAAACAAAAAAATATAAACAAACATATGTTTTAAAAAGGAGAGAAAAGATAAAGAATTAGGAGACCACTACCCCAGATGGCTCAGTGGTAAAGAATCCACCTGCCAGTGCAGGAGATGTGGGTTCGACCCCTGGGTTGGAAAGATGCCTAGGAGAAGGAAAGAGCAACTCACTCCAGTGTTCTTGCCACGAGAACCCCATGAACAGTATAAAACTGCAAAAAGATATGACACCAGAAGATGGGCCACCCAGCTTGGAAGGTGTCTGATATGCTACTGGAGAAGAGCAGAGAGCAATTACTAACAGCTTCAAAAAGAATGAAGCAGCTGGGCCAAAGCAGAAATGACACTCAGTTGTGGACATGTCTAGTAGTGAAAGTAAAGTCCAACGCTGTAAAGAGCAACACTGCATAGGAACCTTTAATGTTAGGTCCATGAATCAAGAAAAACTGGATGGATGAGATGGCAAGCAGGAGATGGCAAGAGTGAACATCGACATCTTGGGAATCAGTGAACTAAGATGGACGGGAATGGGTGAATTTAATTCAGATGACCATTACATCTACTGTGGGTAAGAATCCCTTAGAAGAAATGGAGTAGGCCTCACAGCCAACAAAGAGTCTGAAATGCAGCAGTTGGCCTTGGAGGACAAAATGATGCAGGGCAAAGGCTAATGGTTTTGTCAAGAGAACACATTGGTCATAGCAAACAATCTTTTCCAATGGAACAAGAGATGATGACTCTACACATGGACGTCACAGATGGTCAATATCCAAATCAGATTGATTGTATTCTTTGCAGCTGAAAATGGAGCAGCTCTACAGAGTCAGCAAAAACAAGACCTGGAGCTGACTGTGTCTCAGATCATGAACTCCTTATTGCAAAATCCAGGCTTAAATTGAAGAAAGTAGGAAAACCAATAAGCCATTCAGCTATGACCTGAATCAAATCCCTTATGATTATACACTGGAGGTGATAAATAGATTCAAGGGATCAGATCTGTTAGACAAAGTGTCTGAAGAACTATGGACAGAGGTTCATAACACTATACAGGAGGCAGTGACCAAAACCATCTCAAAGAAAAAGAAATTCAAGAAGGCAAAGTGGGTTGTCGGAGGAGACTTTGCAAATAGCTGAGGAAAGAAGAGAAGCAAAAAGCAAGGAAGATACACAATTGAATGCAGAGTTCCAGAGAAGAGCAAGGAGAAATAAGAGGGACTTCTGAACAGTGTGAAGAAATAGAGGAAAACAATAGAATGGGAAAGACAATAGATCTCTTCAAGAAAACTAGAGTTATCAAGGGAACATTTCATGCAAGGATGGACATGATAAAGGACAGAAATGGTAAGGACCTAACAGAGGCAGAAGAGATTAAGAGGACATGCCAAGAATACACAGAAGAACTATACAAAAAAGGATTTAATGACTTGGATAACCAAGATGATGCGGTCACTCACCTAGAGTCAGACATCCTGGAGTGTGAAGTCAAGTGGGCCTTAGGAAGCATTACTACAAGCTAGTGGAGGTGATAGAATTCCAGCTGAGCTATTTCAAATCTTAAAAGATGATGCTGTTAAAGTGCTGCACTCAATATGTCAGCAAATATGAAAAACTCAACAGTGGCCAAAGGATAGGAAAAGGTCAGTTTTCATTCCAATCCCAAAGAAGGGGAGTGCCAAAGAATATTCAAATTAATGGAAAATTGCACTCATTTCTCATGCTAGTAAGAGATTATGCTTAAAATCCTTTAAGCTAGGCTTCAAAAGTATGTGAACTGAGAACTTTCAGATATACAAGCTGGGCTTAGAAAAGGCAGAAGAACCAGAGAACAAATGGCCAACAATCGCTGGATCATAGAGAAAGGAAGGGAATTCCAGAAAAACATCTACTTCATTGACTACTCGAAAGCCTTTTACCATGTGGATCACAACAAATTGTGGAAAATTCTTAAAAAGATAGGAATACCAGACCACCATACCTGTCTCCTGAGAAAGCCGTATGCAGGCCAAGAAGCAACAGTTAGAACCGAACATGGAACAGACTGCTTCAAAACTGGAAAGGAATAGGACAAAACTGTATATTGTCACCCTGTTTATTTAACTTATATGCAGAGTACATCATGCAAAATGCTGGGCTGGATGAATCACAAGCTGGAATCAAGACTGCTGGAAGCAATATCAACAACCTCAATTATGCAGATGATACCATTCTAACTGCAGAAAGTGAACAGGAATTAAAGAGCCTCTTGAGGGTTAAAGAGGAGAGTGAAAAAGCTGGCTTGCTGCTGCTGCTAAGTCACTTCAGTCGTGTCCGACTCTGTGCAACCCCATTGACGGCAGCCCATTGGGCTCCGCCATCCCTGGGATTCTCCAGGCAAGAACACTGGAGTGGGTTGCCATTTCCTTCTCCAATGCAGGAAAGTGAAAAGTGAAAGTGAAGTCGCTCAGTCATGTCTGACTCAGCGACCCCATGGACTGCAGCCCACCAGGCTCCTCTGTCCATGGGAGTTTCCAGGCTAGAGTACTGGAGTGGGATGCCATTGCCTTCTCCGAAAAAGCTGGCTTAAAACTCAACATTCAGAAAACTAAGATCATGGCATCAGTCCCATCACTTAAGGGCAAATAGATGGGGAAGAAGTGGAAGCAGAGAGAGATTTCATTTTTGGGGGCTCCAAAATCCCTGCAGACAGTGACTGTAAGACGCTTGCTCCTTGGAAGGAAAGTGTGAAAGTTGCTCAGTCGTGTCCAATTGTTTGCCATCCCGTGGAGTGGTCCATGGAATTCTCTAGGCAAGGATACTGGAGTCGGTAGCTTTTCCCTTCTCCAGGGGATCTTCCCAACCCAGGGATTGAACCCAGGTCTCCTGCATTACAGGCAGATTCTTTACCAGTTGAGCCACAGGGAAGCCCAAGAATACCAGAGTTGGTAGCCTATCCCTTCTCCAGCAGATCTTCCTGACCCAGGAACTGAACCAGGGTGTCCTGCATTGTAGGCAGATTCTTTACCAACTGAGCTATCAGCAAAAGACACTTGCTCCTTGGAAGGAAAGCTATGACAAACCTTGACAACATATTAAAAAGCAGAGACATCGCTTTGCCAACTAAGGTCTATATAGTCAAAGCTATGGTTTTTCCAGTAGTCATGTATGGATGTGAGAGTTGGACCATAAAGAAGGCTGAGCATTGAAGACTTCATGCTTTTGAACTGTGGTGCTGGAGAAGATCTTAAGAGTTCCTTGGACAGCAAAGAAATCAAACCAATTAATCCTAAAGGAAATCAACCCTGAACATTCACTGGAAGGACTGATGCTGAAGCTCTAATACTTTGGTCACCTCATGAGAAGAGCCCACTCATGGGAAAAGATCCTGATGCTGGGAAAGACTGAAGGCAAAAAGCTGCTGCTGCTGCTGCTGCTAAGTCGCTTCAGTCGTGTCCGACTCTGTGCGACCCCACAGACGGCAGCCCATTGGGCTCCGCCATCCCTGGGATTCTCCAGGCAAGAACACTGGAGTGGGTTGCCATTTCCTTCTCCAATGCAGGAAAGTGAAAAGTGAAAGTGAAGTCGCTCAGTCATGTCTGACTCAGCGACCCCATGGACTGCAGCCCACCAGGCTCCTCTGTCCATGGGAGTTTCCAGGCTAGAGTACTGGAGTGGGATGCCATTGCCTTCTCCGAAAAAGCTGGCTTAAAACTCAACATTCAGAAAACTAAGATCATGGCATCAGTCCCATCACTTAAGGGCAAATAGATGGGGAAGAAGTGGAAGCAGAGAGAGATTTCATTTTTGGGGGCTCCAAAATCCCTGCAGACAGTGACTGTAAGACGCTTGCTCCTTGGAAGGAAAGTGTGAAAGTTGCTCAGTCGTGTCCAATTGTTTGCCATCCCGTGGAGTGGTCCATGGAATTCTCTAGGCAAGGATACTGGAGTCGGTAGCTTTTCCCTTCTCCAGGGGATCTTCCCAACCCAGGGATTGAACCCAGGTCTCCTGCATTACAGGCAGATTCTTTACCAGTTGAGCCACAGGGAAGCCCAAGAATACCAGAGTTGGTAGCCTATCCCTTCTCCAGCAGATCTTCCTGACCCAGGAACTGAACCAGGGTGTCCTGCATTGTAGGCAGATTCTTTACCAACTGAGCTATCAGCAAAAGACACTTGCTCCTTGGAAGGAAAGCTATGACAAACCTTGACAACATATTAAAAAGCAGAGACATCGCTTTGCCAACTAAGGTCTATATAGTCAAAGCTATGGTTTTTCCAGTAGTCATGTATGGATGTGAGAGTTGGACCATAAAGAAGGCTGAGCATTGAAGACTTCATGCTTTTGAACTGTGGTGCTGGAGAAGATCTTAAGAGTTCCTTGGACAGCAAAGAAATCAAACCAATTAATCCTAAAGGAAATCAACCCTGAACATTCACTGGAAGGACTGATGCTGAAGCTCTAATACTTTGGTCACCTCATGAGAAGAGCCCACTCATGGGAAAAGATCCTGATGCTGGGAAAGACTGAAGGCAAAAGGAGAAAAGGGTGGCAGAGGATGAGATGTTTAAATAGCATAACCAACTCAATGGACATGAGTTTGAGCAAACTCAGGGAGATAGTGAAGGACAGGGAAGCCTGGCATGCTACAGTCCATGGGGTCACAAAGAGTCAGACATAACTTTGCAACTGAAGGAAAACAAAATGGCTAATGATTCTAAGCATCTTTTGCTGAGGTGATTTTCCACTCTATATCCTCTCCCAAACCCATTAAAGATTTTTAATTGGATTATTTTCTTATTGTTGAGTTTTTAAGTTTTTAAATATTCTAAATATAAGTCCTTTCCAGATATGTGATTTGCAAGTATTTTCTCCTGGTCTATAATCTGTCTTTTCATTCTCTTAATAGTGTCTTCACAAGCAAACTACTTAATTTGATTCAGTCCAATACATCAGCTTCTTCTTTTCAATCCTGATTTTGGTGTCATATGAAAGAACTTCTTGCCTATAGCCAGCTCACAAAGATTTTCTGTGTTCGCTTCTAAAAACTGTATAGGTTTATATTTCACATTTGGATGTGTGATACTTTTCAAGTTCATTTTTGTATAATGTGTGTAGTTTAGGTCAAGATTCACTATTTTGGTATTTGGATGTCCCACTGTTCCAACACCATTTATCAAAAGTGCTATTATTTTTCCACTTTGCAACTTTGTTAAACATTATTGGCCATATTTCTATGAGTCTACTGCTGGAATCTATTCTAGTTCGGTGATCTGTATGTCTATTCCTTCACCACAGTCTTGACTGTGGTAGTTTTGTACTAAATTTTAAAATCATGTAGCTTGATTTTTCCAACATTTTTCTTTTTTTAAATTGTTTTAGATATTCTAGGTCCTTTGCCTTTCTATAAAAATTCTAAAATCGGTTTCTCTATCACAACAACCAGTGTTGTTGTTATTGTTATTGCTTCAAATCTATAAATCAACTTGAGGAAAACTGATGTCTTAAGTATAGTGAATTTTCCAATTCATGAATACAACATGTCTTTCTATTTATTTACATTTTCTTTTTAAAAAATAAATTAGGAGG